>JANZLQ010000095.1:15540175-15560827 GCA_026212715.1 Elanus axillaris | reverse complement strand
GGGGGGAATCATTTTGTCTTAATTCTTATTTAAGCCATCCATCTGAGGCATAAAATTTGAAATGCAATAAATGCCATGTCACAGTACATAACATTTACATTAGTGTCTGCAGAATTCCTATGTAAAAGAAATTTTTTAAAGTTAAGCATGCTGATTTCGGTGTTTGTTTTTAGGAAAAAAATCAGATTTGGGTCCAATTTTTATTCTTCTGTGCAGGACACAGAATTTTAAGATTACAACCCCATACATTAAAAGTAAAACTTTCTGTTCAATACAGAGGACACTGCACTTCCTAACTGCACATCTACCTTCAAATACTAAAAGTTGATACGTATATTTATCCTATAAGCTGTGACTTTAACCATTACTTCTGAGAAGGTTATGCCCTGAAGGTTCAAACAAAACACACTGGAAGACACACTTAAAGGAAAAGATTCAACCACTTTCTATGACCTGTCCTCTGCAGGATTACTCCCATAAACACTGATAGCCTTTCTCTTTTTACTCTCCTCTTATTCCTAAACCACTACCAAGTCTTTTTCAAAGAATAGTGCCATTAAGAATTGTATCATTTGCATAGGAGAATTACCATTCTTATCTCCCTGAGAAAAGAAGAGCAAGGTAATGGAAAGGGAAGGGAATAACTGAAAAGCTTGGGGTCGTAAGGACTAAGCCTTAAACAAAGAGACAATACAGAGTATTCATGAATTTGCAACTAGCCAAAATGTGCCAAGGCCTGTGTTTCCTCTCTGTAAGCTCTTTTGTGCCGCATGTAAGCAAAAGTCAAGCTAACCCCGAAAGAAGCAGTATCTGATTTTCCAGACAGTTTCTCTGATAGGATGTAGCTTGGGCTCTGTTTATCTGGAATAATGCTTGACAGCTGCATCCCCCAAGCACATGCTCCGACACAACGTCCCAAGATGGGTGAAGCATGTATAACAAAATGAAACTTAAAGCAAGACAGCCGAGTCAGACTAAATCCCTGTTTCATCGAGTCCTTTCTTGACTGAAAGACATAGGAACTGTCTCTTGGTAACTTCCAGAGAAACCACCGGGTCTAGGGGGGGAATATAGTGTCATTCTTCGCCTTTTCCTTTCTTCTTTTTTTTTAAAACATCGATTTTGAACAGCACATTAGAAAGAAGGATGACAGAATCAATAGAATTTAAGATGCTCTTGTAATCTGGGTTTAACATCATAGTAACACCTCTAATCAAAGACGGCGAACCCTTTGTGGCATTCTGACATCTACATCTATCATGTGGATATGGCTTTTATTGAGCTGAATTAACAACTTTAGTCAAATAATTAAAATCTAGCTGCCCAAAATGTCAAAGTAGTTTAACACTTCATCATTCTTGTAAAAGTGTAATTTTAATCTGCACGTTATGCCAGCTGTTTTGTGGGTTTACAATAAAAGTAATCAAGCAGTAGAACAGAAAAAGAAATTGTAAAACACCAAAAGAAATAACATTACAGTAGCCTGCCACATGTTGAAATTAGCACCGATTTTACTCCATGGAAATTAAATCCACCTATAAAAACTGATAATACCTCACAACTATAAACAAGGGAATACTTATAACATCAACTCCAACCTGGGTTCTATTTTTCTCCTTAAATAAAAAGGGTCATAAAAATCTCTCGTTTCCTCCCAAAAGCGGGAGTAAAAAATATTACAGGTTCTGTCCTTCAGTTTGTCTTCTCATACCCCGTTACATTGGGAAAATCTGATTCTTCAACTACAAGCTGAGTTTAAAAAGACCAAGGCTGCATTTTTAAATGGCATAAATGAGCATCACCACAAAAAAACGAAAGGGGGAAAAAGAAACTATTTTAGTTTGGCTTTCATCTTTGCTGCTCCTCCCTTGTTTTGGCTAGATGCTTTGTGGTATGGGGTTTTGGGGTTCTTTTACAGTGTAAGTGGATCACCCATGCTGCATAGGTGATCAGAGTTGAGACCACATTTCTGTAGGGAGGGGCAAACTTGAAGTTGGAAACAGGTCCCAGGGGTGGGGGAGAAGGGAAGGATGCTTTTTCAAGTGGTCATGCTGGCTTATTTTAATGGCAAATGAGTATAATCTCAGTTTTGTATTACTCTCAACAGTTGAAGGATTTGTTAATTTAATTAATCTTAATTGAAATATAGACAAGGCAACAAGTATTGATAATTCTCCATCCAAGAGATTCCTTTGCCTTTCCCTTCTATTATTACTGGTACTGGTGTACAAAGACCATTTACACTAACAGATATGACCTTTTCAAAATGAAGGGGGGGGGGGGGAAGATGAAAGATGATGCTGGTGCTGCAGTCATTTTATGTTAAAGGCTCTGCTTATATGCGTAATTTATACTGCTGAAGTCAGAATAATTTGAGAGCTGAGTTTTTAACAGCCTCTATAAATGGTGTGTTTTGTTTCAGGAAATGTTGTCTTCACTGAAATGCTGGTAACGTGTACATAATTATGTCAAAATAAAAATCACATTTTTTAAAAAACTTTGATGCCTTAATTTTAAAAATAAACTCTACCTCAGTGACTGTTTTCTTTTACCACCCTGATGCCAATTATTTTGAGTTTTACTGATACACATCTTGGTTTCAGCCAGGTTCTTTCCTTACTAACTGTGCTAACAATGTTAACGAGAGAACCGCACTTTCCATACAGATGAAAAAAACTTCAGAGTCATGTCTTCAATTTTTTTTTTTTCACTTCTCTTATGGTTTAAAATGCAGAGTAGGTATTTCAGCTTATAAGACTTGTACCACAGCAGTTGAGACCTACAGCAAAACACTTCCACAGGGCCAAGCACTGTCCCCAGATGCACAGCACGGCTTCTTATTTATTTCAGTGGGAGTCTTAAACAGGCAAAGATGACAAAAAATCATAAGCACCTGGGGAAGAGACTAAGTTTAAGTAATAAGAAAAAAAATATACCTACTCTTAAATACTTTTACTCATTGTGGGAAGGTGCTGACACACTTCTCACCTCTGCAAAGTAAAGAGTAATGAGACAACTTAATTCTTTCATATTTCGACAATGATAGCTATGCCTAGAGACTGCAGTTAAAATTTCTGGCAAGAAATTTTCATTCCTACACCTCGGATCCAAGTCCCAACAAGCACCTAGGCTGATAGACCTGAGATAACTCACAGATCGAGTTTCTAGGTTAAAGTAGTACATCCCTCTACTACTCACTTAAGGCTGAGTGAGGTGAACTGAATTTCATTAAGAAAATCTGGAAGGTGCTGTTTGAATTGGCAAGGAAATAGGGAAGAATGGTGGGAGCCACACACTACCAGCTGAATACATCTGCAGCCTCAACTCCAAACCCTTCTAGAAATCCACAATCCTGCTGGATGAAGGGGGCGGGCGGGGGAAGATACAAGAATACGTGCTAAAGAATGCTCTCTTATCCGGACTGGCCACTAAACCAACATTAATTTGAATGCCTTGATGCTTCTGGGAGATTAAGATTTGCCCCAAAGGGAAACACTGCAAAAGAAAGGGATTAGCAAGAAGTGAGTTTTAAAAACTTTTTTTTTTTTAATTGTAGACAAGCCAGAAACAGAGAACAACAGCTGAAGGGGAAATTAGAAAGAAAATCAAACTCCTGCAGACGATAAGGCACTGAGAAGGTTCAGATCTCTCATGAGATTATTACGGCTAACAACCCAATTCAGAGAAATGAGAGATCCGTGTTGCCATTTCTAACCCCTTATAGCATCAACAAATCTGACTACCTACAATGTAGAAAACAAACGTTACAGGCAAATATTTTAATTGTAGTGCTAATGCAGTTGGTTTTACTCTTTGTTTGAAGGCACACTATGTTCATATGGCTAAATGTTTTTGTTTGCATTTTTTTTTGCAACAAGCCCACTCAAGCACATCACTGAGGAGAAACCTGGAGTGGGTGACTACAGGCTTTTCTCCCTCAGACACCTTCCAAATATTCTCAACCTCACAAAAATTAACTAGAAAATCTGTACAACATTTGTTTTTCATTATTTTAGTGTTCCGTGTGAGCAACTGTGTATGACTCATTACAAATGTCTCTCACGCACAGTTATTTGGACTGAGAGGTTGCAGCTTTTCCTGCCTAAGTACTTTCTTCCTCCCACCCTGCAGGAACATCTTGCCTGGCTGCTATCTGCCTCTTGCCAAAGGGGACACTTTGCTGCCTGCAGGGCATCAGCTAGGGCAGCATCTTCCTCCCTCTGAAGCCCGCACCACCGCTCCCCAGGCTGATGCCAGCAGCTCCGCAAGAAATGCATCCCGCTCCTGCTGGACTGACGTCCTGGGCACTGCCTGTATGTACTGGGTACGCGAACAATTTAAAAATTGAGGAGTGTGAAAGGGTCACATTCTTGATTGCGAACTTGGAAAGAGTTATGAAAGCAATGTAACATACGAAAGCAAAATTGTAGAGCTTGGCTTCCCAAGGAAACCCTTCCTAGCTCTTGCAGTGTCTTGGTTCACTTGGCAGGTTTTCAAGCTCCTCCTGTACCCATCGCTAACTTGCTTCAGAGAGTTACTTGCAGCTGCATTTCCTCTGTTCCTTTGTTAAAGATGGAGTCCCCCCAGGGCTGCTCACAGCACTTGCTCAGGGCTACCTTCCTCTCCCTTCCATCAAAGTGGAGTATCTTAGTCTCCTATCGGGCATCTCTGCCTTTCACCATTTCCAGCACTAGTCGTATCAAAAATGGCTGTGGAAATAATCTGAATTTTTTCCTCCTGGTTTCTGGAGTAAAAATATATTTTAAAACAAATGCAATTAAGTAGGACACCACTCTCCTTGCAGTAGGGAATCGGGTTTCATTCAACTGAGATTCAAGATTTATTACAATGTACAATTCCAGCTTATAAATCTTAGGTATTTAGAAGTATTCAGCATACACATAGCTTACTTATTACCTCTTCTTAGTGTTTTATGGAGATCACATGCAACATATGAATAATCTAGCATCTAGAATGCCTTTTCCAGATTACTGTCTGTTACCATTCCGTGTCAGTTTGGGAGTCTCATCACTACAAAATGCAGGTCCCTCCAGCTGAATTGTACGCAAAACCACCAAACATAACAAATCTGTATTTCGGGTACTGCTGTAACATCCAGTTTCTTTGTTCAGATTCAGATCCATTCAGCTCCAGTAACAGACAATATGCCATGTTAAGAGGTGAAAGAATACAGTCCATGCTTTTTAAAATAACAGCAAGGTTCCCTTTTCAAATTGTTTGAAATATTTCCTATGTGTCGCAAAGGCATCTATTGGCTTCTGCATGAAGCTAGCCTCTTCTGCATGTTACAGGGCAACCTGTACACCAAAAATGCCATGCCTTGGCACCAACAGCTTGCCGTATGAATAAGCTAATCAAAAGAAGATGCTTGAGAACAGTGACAACTATACTTAGAATTGAACTGCACAATAATGTGTTTAAATACTTTTCGGTTGTTGATATAACATAGATTACATGATGTCCATAGGAAATACCAGTATGATGAAGACAATGGAAGAGTTTATTTCTATAGCTCAACCTCGGTCTCCCTACACGTATATATAAGATATATTTTCTTCAAAATAGTGTGTGAACATAGTCTTAATGGTATAAAGCGGATCCAAAAGAAACACACAGTGTAGCAAAAAAATGGGAAAAACAAAACTATCCTTCAGATCATCATTATATTGTAGTTACAAGACATAACAGAGTACCGTACTGAAGACAAATGGTAAATTTTAATTACAGGATATAGAAATTGAATTTGCTTATGATACACTGAAATTTTATCTGAACTTTTTCATCATTCTAAGAATTACTCTTTAACATATGATGTCATAAACATCACTCTTAAAATCACTTCATTTTTTTCCAAGATAAAATATTTCACTATGAATATTTCTCATTTGTTTCATTTAGAGGCACTTTTATCTATTATGAGTTTTGGAAAGGAGTGAAAAAAGTGGTGTTTTTGTGAAAGTATCCAGTTTTCTCTGAATTCAGTGTGTTTCTACATGATCAAACCCAGCTGAGCTCATAAATCTCACAGTAAAACTTATGAAACAGCTACAGCAAATATCAGAAAGACAAGAAATGGCTGACCTGACTTTCTGTTCAGGCTATTGCAGGATGAACAGATCAGTTTCCCAGATGTCTATTCATGCCTGGACTGGGGAAGCCATTATAATGAAAATCAGAGTTAAAAGGTCTGGGGCCTTACCTGGCCTGGAGGTATTCTCTGAAAATCCTGTTTTTCCTGGTCTAGGAGTTGCCTAAAGAAATGACCCCTTGAACAAGGTAAATGAGTTCTTCAGAGGCCTGAAGTAAATTCCTAGGTGGGAGATGTTACTCGGTCTTTGTTATGTACCTGTTTCCCTTGGGTTAATGCACCTCCGCAGAAACCAGAGCTGGAAAACACCACTGTCGTAGACTCCCATGACTACGTTTTAGGCTCCTAAAATGCAGAGACAATGCCTAATGGCATCCATACACACACTTTCCATAACACTAAGGACCCACGGCGTCCAACTACAATGAAGCAGTTGCCTCCATCTCGAAGCACACCAACACTTCTCAAAATACCTGGCGCTAGGGACAGAAAACTGAAGCTTTGTAGAAAGCAGGACATCGACAGGAGATTGAGGCAATAGCTTCAGACTTCACTTCATCCATCATAAAACCACACTGCCACAGAAAGGGGTAGCCCTGCGTCCTCCTCCACGTGTGCCCCCCACCAACGGCACCCCGGGGTGGATGAGGAGCACCCCGCTTTCAACAGGGGGGCAAGACCCCTGCCAGGGCTGAGCAACTCGAGAAGCTTCCCCGTACCCGCTGGAAGCCCCCCCAGCACCCAGGGAGCAAACCGGCCCGACCCACGCCACTGTTGCATTTCAAGTAAACTCCAGTCTTCACAAATTAGCCAGACGATTCTACCTCCAGAATCAGATTAAGATTTAAATTAGAGTTAATTGATTGACAAAATTCTTTGAGAAGTTAATTGTTCACTGAGCTTGCTGAATTACTGCCTACCAACTCAGAGGCAGAAAACAATACAGATTAAGCACATGGAGAAAGTTTAAATAAATTTTAGGGAGCTGGATCCAATTACCATGAATATTTATTTTACTTTAGGTTGGCACTAACAGAAACATGCATTGCCAATAGTTTAGATATGCAAAGAGAAGAGAAAGATCTAATCCATGACATGAAAACCTACACACTGATTTTTTAAGGCAGTGTGATTTGCACAGAGTAACTGCACGCTCGGGTATTATCCCAGACTCATTCCTTTTAGGACTACAGATTCAGGATAGTTTCCCACCTGTAAGATGCAAAAAGATATATACAGAGAGAGAGAGAGATATTTATAACTATCCTTTTGGTACCTGCTGAGTTTTTAGTCAAAACTGTTCAACTACCAATGTATATTTTAGGCAACAGATGCCAGAGGAAATGACTTGACTGTAAGTGAATTAATTTATTTTTAAAATAATGTCTCCTTTAGCATCCTTAGTTTGAGAGGAAAGGATGTCTGAATGCTCATCAGGGTTCCAGTGTTTACTCCCTCTGTATTTCAGGGCACGTAACTTGACCTTTCGTTCCATGATTTATTCATTTATAAAATGAAGAAATGTTAACACAACAGCACTAGAAGTTAACCATTCATAAAACGTTCTGAGGATACTGTGCAGTGGAGAGCTGTGCCACACTCTACTGCACACCTTCCCAAGCTTTCAAGCTACTTTTTTTTTTCCCTTTTGAAAATTTTCTGTCATTTTTACTTTTTTTTTTTTTCTAGTTACGAATTTTACTTTGAACCAGCTTGCTAATAACAAGACCAGGCTTCAGCAGGGGGAGATAAAACTCAATGGATGCACACAGCTGTTCTCTTCTACTACCAAAATTACATTTTCTTCTCCAGAAAGTTCTGCAGAAGATGGAGAAGCAAGGAAGAGGAAGGTACCAGCTAACAGGTTGGTGGTGGTGGTGGTGGTGGTTCAAGGTGAGAACGCATGGGAAGGTTTCTGAGCTCCACGTTTCCCTGCCGCTGGGCTAACCTGCTCAGTTCGTTTTGTGGGATCAGGTCCCCAGAAGAGCCGACGTGGTCCCGCAGCAAGGTGCCTCTGCTGAGCCCCTGCACAGCCCTCCATGGGGAGCACCAGGACCAGCAGCAGAGTAGCAAGGGAGGAACACGGCCAAGGCCAGAGAGAAAGGAAATGATGATTAATTCAGCGTAATCTGTACATGACATCAATGGGACCTAAGTTTGATTAGTCTTCCTAATCTAAACAAAGGCAGAGAGAAACTCATCCATGAATTCTTATCAAGCGCTCTGTGTTTTAAGGTTTTTAAAGCACCTAATTCTCCCTGATTGAAACGTTGTTAGGCACCGACCACATTCAGAAATACACCCATAATTGTCAGCCTTGCCACAAGTATTAACTAGAGTTATTACCTTGATCAGTTTTACTCCAACTCAAAGTGATAATGAAATGGCAATTTTTTCTAGCTGTTTGAAACACAACCTCCTTGTTTTCTTGCAGTAACATTGCAAACCAAATAGGTTACGGAACAGATGAAAGACAGGAAGACAGAGATATGGTTTTCAAAGAACTATATGAGAATTAACCTTGGAAACAACCCAAGGCCCTTTAAAATAGGCTTTGGGATCAATATGGATGTTTTTTGAATACACACTTAAGACCGCTATTTTTAAACACAAATTATCATACAGCAGCATGAGCTCAACATGAGTAAATCAAGAGATGGTAGGAGTCATTATCAAGCTAGTTAAAAAAATCCTGTTGATTTGCTAGATTCTGTAATTATCGATTGACTATGTATTAAAATGTATATTAACTCTCCATAACTGGTTTTAAAGAGTGCATCATTAGTAACTACATTTTCTTCATCAGGATTTCAAACTGGTCTGAGTGTTCAAATTCAAAAGAAAGGTATTATCATCCATCAGGCTTTTTTTTTTTTGCTTTGGGTTGGTTTTTGTGTTTGTTTTTTTCCTTGGTTTTGTTTGTTTGTGTTTTTTGTTTTTTTTTTTTAATTAACAAGTTGCTATATAACAACTCCTGAGTGCTAGTAAATATTAGCTTGCAAACTAGAGGCAAGAAATAAAACAAGCGTGAAGGTGCAACTACTAATGTAATTGTCTTGGGCATACGTATATAACCGAGATGCTCAAGTGAACATCATGAATTTTGGACTGTATAGAATGCCTGAGAATGAAAACTGTAACTCCTATGAGAAGTGTGGAAAAATGCAAGGAGAAATCGTAAAGAAACAGATGTTGCATTTACTCATAGTGAGGAATGCATCTATTCTATAAACAGCATTAAAGAAACCTAAAAGGGCAAGTGGATGACATCAACACTTCTGAGGTTTCTTTGGACTCATTTTAATAAATATCAGGTAAAGGGAGGAATAATTTAGCTGTCTGAATTACTGGATTATGAATTAAAAGGCTCCTTTTACCATTCCGCACTCAAACCACAGTCATATTAAGCATAAGACTGTAATATGAATTCTTAAAGAATGAGAAAATATTATCAGTTCTGCAAGTGATTAAGTCTAGCCCAAAAAGAACATGTAAGGCAAATGCTTCGGAAAGCCTGCCTTTTTGTATAAATGACAGATCAAAGCGGTATTAGTAAAATTATATAATCCTGTTAAACTGGATCCTGGAAAAGGAGGACTGAAAGGCAATTTAGACTCTACCACTTCCTTAAACCACCACATTCTATTTATTTTAACTTGCAGGTCCTTGCAAAACTCTTACTGGCATGTACATACTTTCCTTTCTGCTGAAATCACAGGACAGGACAATCAGGTTTGTTATCAAAAAACCTCCAACATAACAAACACATGCACACATTTTTCTTGGGCTGAGGAATAGCAGTCTTCTGCTTTTCACACTGACAAATTTTATAAAGACAGAAAAATTCTCTCAAATTTGTCTTCTGTTCTTCACTGAAGACTTAAAAAAAACCCACCAAAACACCCATACACAGATGGATAGAGATTTCTTACAGGTTCTGCACACTGTACTGTCACCACAGGACCACCTGCAATCTTCCACTGTCCAGATAGGTATTCTCAAAAACACCTGGGTAAGCTGTTTGCCCAAGGACTATGCACTGGACATAAGACATAATTAGCAAATAAAACTACTCCTAGCACACCTCCTTCAACATTAAGTGCAGAGCTGCAGCAGCAAGCTGGCACCTGGTAGAGGGAAATGCTAGATGTGATCATTTCAATTTACACATTCAGCACTACATCCCATATGCTTGTCAATGCGAAAGCGTCAGTGATAACAGAGATACCCTAAGAAAATGCTCTGTTGAAATGCTGACATGAAGTTTTTATGTATGAAGCAGACTGGCTCCTCTGGACCATCTGTAACTTCTTCCTTTTCTCATGGGGCATGTGTTGGCCATAAAATCTTTTCATTAAAAAAAAATTAAAAATTAGGTTTGACTTTAAAGAGAAAATTGTGAGCCCTTAAACATCATAAACCAAGTTTATATATCCAAGTATCATTCGCATAAACACACTACTTGCTCAGCAAGAAGAAAATCTGCTGAGCAGGAAAAGTTTGCTGCAATTAGATATAGAAAAATTTGTAACTGTGCTGTAAAATTAAAGAGAAGTATCTGGCCCTGTGACTTGTATCACTATCACTAACTAAAGTTAACCAAACTGACAAAATACGACTGTTTTTTGTCTCCTGACTGTGGAATATCTCTCCATGCCTGTGTTCTGTGTACTTCTTAAACTCACACGTGTTTTTCCAAAACATTCTGCAATTATTTCATAACCAGAAATTCTTTAAGTACAACAAAAGTAGGAAGCCTACTTTTGTGTGAGAAGTGACAAGTTTGCTGAATTAGGTGACCAGCTAAGAATAAGGAAGACAATGCTGAGAAGCTGAACGATTTCCTCTGCACAGCTGAGGTTTGCAAAGTGGCGTTGATCATCAGAAAAGGACGATGGAGAGGACGGAGGGAGAGAAACGGGATGACAAAGTTTGCAAGGCACTGGTGTAACTCGGTATACTCCTTAATGATCTGGTAATGGGGTGAGAAGACAGAGATGGAAAAATCTGCTCCGTAATAATGTCTTTAAAGTCTATGAAAGACAAGGCGATTCATAACCACAGTAATACACTCCAAAACCTAAACATGTAACTTAGGATATTAAAAAAGTATTTCCTTAAGTGATGAGTTGGGATAAATCAGCTTGGACTCAATGACAATGGACAATTAAGAAACGTGCACTGTAAGCAAGGTACCTTGTGCATTTTAGTATTTTGGCACCCTCCTCTGAAGCTTCAAATACTGACTACCAGTGAAAGGAAAAAGTCTCAGCTAGAAGGACGAAGATACAATGAGGCAATTTACAGTTCCTGTAAAAGCATACATAATCTTAAAATCCCTAAAGCACCTTTGAAAGGACTAGCTTACGTGGGAAATGAGTCCTCTGGAAAAACCTTGTTTCCCTCTTCAGGGCAAAAATCACATGCAACTCTGGCACCTACCTAACCACACCCTTACAGAACCACAAAGACAGTATTCATATTGGCATTTTGAAACACTTGCGGACAATTTGGGATACCCTTCACCACCTTCATAACTGAATCAAGGAGATTCAGGCTCTAGATCCTCTGACTTTAGATGGCATTAATGGTGCTAAGAATCAAACTGGTACTAGACTGTAACAAAAAACGACACATTTTAGACCTGAAACTCCCATTCCTCTGGCACAGTGGTTTCCCAAGCTCCAGCAGACACACAGACCTCACTAGTTTTTTCATCTCCTTAAGGGCCGTGCGTCCCGACAGCTCTGCCACGACCTACACCGCTCCCACGTGTCCGACACCCCGGTGACACGGCTCGGGGATGGGCTGAACACCTTCCCCCGGACAGACCGACTCTGCCAGTCCAGCTCCCCGCACCCGTCCCCGCAGGAGCACCACACGGATGCCAGAGCCAGCAGAAGGGAGTCGACGGGGTGGGAGCGCAGGACTCGGTGCTCCCCACGGCCGCCGGATGAGAAGATGGCAGCTCGGGGTTCCCAGGCTCACCCCACCGATGCGTGCGGACCCAGGCGTGGATGCCGGCCTGCCCCGGCACGAGGGGGCACCCCCGCCTTGCCCTCGCCCTTCGCTGTCTTCCAAAGGCACGCTGCCCTTTGCTCACAGCTTCTGGTCATTAAACCTCGGTCCTTTCGCTCTGGAAAGCAAACACCAGACACGGAGAGGCTGTGCGCATCCCCACGCGCTCCAGGGACTCTCCTGAACAACCTGTCAGCGGTACTAATTGGAAATGCAGAGGGTTAATATGTTAACAGCAGGAATGTGATCAAAAATACGTACTTTCCACAGAAAATGGGAATTCGTCAGGGGGGAGGGGAGAGATGCATGTGGACCTATTCTTGTGTAAAATTATGATGCTTTTTTTAAGCATTTATTTGGGATCTAATTTAGAAATTACTGTTGCATATTCTAACCATATGCTTCGTAGGTGTTGGTTTTTTTCTCCCTTTAAACAGCATCAAAGCCTTACATTGACCTCATTAGAGGTACTTCAAGTTCTGATCTCCTAAACACAACACACACAGAAAACAACTGCAGTGCTTCTCTCAAAGTCTCTGACTATACGGTCTAGGTGTATATTCCAATGACACGGGCAAATCTGACAGCTCGAAAACCGGACTTATCAGTTTAGGTTGCAGACATGCTATTGTGGTGTCTGTTCTCCTGAGTCAGCAGAATAAGCATTCTTGTAACCTTCAACACTCTGGTTGAGGAAACCAAGAAATGTGAGTGGGAGAAACCCAGAGAAGAAGAAAAATAAGCATTCTAAGCTAGGGATGTTAATCTATCATCATCCTCAAAAGGAGATACCTACCTATGCCGAGGATCTAATTTAGGAGGCATGACTTTATAAATGCTTAAAGAATAAAAATGAAATTTTAGCTGAGCATACATGTACACACTGTTTAAAAAAATTAAAATATATATTATTTATATATATATATAAAAAAATTACCTGGGTTTAAGCTGAAACTATGCAGGTAATTTGTTCAAAAATTAATTCCCAGTGAAGGGTATACATCTGTGCAGGTAATACAAATGGAAATTGATTCCAGAGTATTTTATTCCAATACTTCCTTCACCTTTAACTCCTCCAAGTTATCGTGAGGATGCAGCATAATTTTCATGAAACAGCAATTTTAGATAAATGGGATATTGGAGATGAGAGTTGTATGTCTAAAAATGCTTTCATGTCTTAAACATGAAATGTCATGCAGTAATATAGCATGTTTTGCCTATTTAAATGGTTAACTGGCATAAATAAATAAATAAATATTTTAAAAAATCTTCTTAAGACCTAAATTTTTAGTTAATAAGCTTCTAGGAAAAGTCACCTTCTGAAGACCAAACTAAGGTACCACAAAAATGCAAACTGTCTTTCTATTGATAGATCTGTTGTTAAGACTCACGAGAATCACTTGCTCGTGAGCGGTTAACTAATGCTACATTATCAAGATATAAACATGTTGCATAAAATTTCTCAAAATCTTCAATAATGAGCTTTCCTTGTGTTATTTCTTCATAGTGTCATTGGAAACAATTCATTGGGCCTTATCAGACAAGAGTTCCCATTTTCTATCATTCCATTTTAACCTGCCTAATCAGTTGAACAAAAGTACTTTATGTAAAATGATTCCTTTAGTTGCCTTAGCTACAAATCCCTGCAGTATTGTATAATTGAAATCTACTCACGTAAGTTAGGAATAATTAGGACCCCAAATTAAGCCAAACACAAAGTTAATTCAAATAGTCAGCTGCTGTCATTTAAATAGTTACAGAGTTTTATTGTTGCTTAACATCTCTGAATGCTTTTAAATGCACACACACCCCACACCCCCGTTACAATCTGATCCCTTACTCCAAGTGGAAATAGGATCAACAGAACAAATTTTGGTCAGGTCACAATCGTTCATACCTTGACCAAAGATTTTCTTTCTTAAAGTTTTTCTCCATTATTGTCACTAGGTTGTGGGTTTTTTTAATCAGCCAGATAAACAAGGAAACTAGAATAGAAACAGATGAGGCTTTGAGGTAAATAAGGTCAGAATGTTTGAGTCTGCTACAAATGGCATTAACATGATGACACTTTTAATAGCAAATATTCAGAAAGTCTCTCTTCATACTTCAGAAAACTTTTTGTAAAGAGAAAGCAACATAGAAATGTAGTCAGAATGGATCCATAACAAATCCAAGAGCTAGAAAATAACGCATCAAAGACGTAAGGTTACATATTACAACTGGAACTGTTGCCAGGACTGAGTTAGGACTCTGCTGATTTAAGAGTGAAATTAAGAAATAATTTATACATAAAAATTAACTGTTATACTGTTTTATATAATACATATAACACAATAATTGCTGTATTACTAGATTACAGTGTAACTGGTGAAGAAAACACTGGTGGTTAGATGCATTTCTCGGCCATTTATCTGTCCGCACTTAGTTTACACTGCAGAACAAACCACTCTGTATTATAAATCCTTTAAGACAGTTTACATATGGATGACTTCCAGACTTTTGTATTCTGGATTTTTAAAAATGTATTTGCACAGATGCTTTTTTATATAGATGAAGATAGATATATACATATATATATCTTTAGTATAAAGATATAGAAGATTTAAAGTTTTTTATTACCAAGCAGGATTTGAAATGAAGGCCAAAACCAAACAGTTTATGCATGATATGCTATGCTGATATATTTAATTTTTTTTCCAGCTGGTACATTAATACACAAAGTGATGTTTTGTGGACTCAATCCATCTTTATGGGTAATAATCCACATCACAAACCACCCATTTGCCCTCTAGTACTTTCCATGCTTCACTCTTCACGCATGCCAGCTTCATCTGTTGCAAATTAAATGATGCAAAAGCACAAGCAGCAAACTGTTCGTTTTTGTTTACTAAAAGCATATTTATCTTAAGCCACTAAAAAGCATTATCAGTTCTTAGCCACAAACCCACCTTTTTCCAATACACTTTCAATGGTAAATGTTAACAATGGCGCAGAATAAATCCTAACTTTATACTTAAAGTAACATTGTAAAATTAAAAAAAAAGACAAAATATTAAAGGCAATCCATAAGCCTAAGTTACAGAAAAGAACTGGCACAGCTCAATGGGGAGAAATAGGAGAAATTAATGTGAAATACTGTGGACAGCAGATCAAGTCACGTGCACAGTCAAACAAGAGCAGTGGCGAACAGGCAAATCTGACTGAAGCTCACTAGGAAGATGGTTAAAACAGAAGTGAGAGGAAATAACGCTGAAGTCTTTAAAAAGCAAACATTTCTCATTGCTTTTCCAACTAACAATGCTGCAGATCAGAGAATCTGGTTTCAGTGTCAACTTCCTCTCAGGTTTCCTCAGCGATTTACTGAATTCAAATTTAACAGGAAAATTACTCAAACAGCACCTTGCATTAATTGTACTTTCTGCTGGAACAGAACAAAACTACCTAGCTCCTGAGAGAGACATCAAAATCCCTGACAACGGAGAACACAAAAGCCAGCTCTCCTTCCTTCGTCAAGATCCCTCATAAAACTAGCCAACAACTGAAAGTTATGTGGTCCCCGGAGTTTCTCACATGTATGTGTTGCTCAGGCAACAGATGAAAAAAGCCCTCATTTTGCTTCGCATCTAGCCTCCTCACACACACACACATTTTATACGCTGAGAAAACATCAATGATTATTATACTAGTATAAACTGAGGAAACAAAAAGAATGAAACGTTCCCAACCACCTGGACTGGTCCACGCTCAGGAGGAACAACCAGGGAATCTCCTCTACCACCGCCAACGCACGCAGATACGTTGACACAGGTTGCCTTAATGTCACCAGGACATGGATGGATCGTCTCCCTGATTGAAAGACGGGCACATGAGCCAAGCTAACGTTCAGACAACTCTATTTCGTCACACTTCAAAGGAAAGCCAGGAGATAGAGATTACAGAAACACAAAGAGCTTCAGCACAATTGGGTTTTGAAAGCCAATGGAGTAGTTCAAGACTCTTTCTGGAAGGGCAGGAATTTGGGACACCTTCAAGCAAAAGGATTTCTTCAGCTCCTAACTATCAGAAAGAACTGCATATTCAATTTCTCATACAAAATTGTTGGATTTCAGGTATGGCTCATTTACAGAATCGCCCATATAAAATTGATCCTGTGTTAAAAATGTAAAAAATTTAGTATTCCTGAAAAATTGAACATGACTGGAAAAATATCCAGCGTTCATGTGTTTCATTCAAAATGTCAATCCAAACAAACCATCAGTGGTTAAACTAGTACTATCTGTAGAAATGAGTAAAACTGGAGCCGATCCAGCTTTAACAGAATGGAATTTTATGAAATTTGAAGTGATTAGAAGAACCTGCAGCGTGAATCTACCAACACAGGCACAGAGTAAGTACCATGTAAAACTGAAAGTACAACATTATTCATGAGCCTTTGCTATATATGCGTATGGTTTATTTCTTTATCTTCCTTTCTCCTAATTTCATACTTGGACAGCATATAATACAATGAAGTGCTGCTTTAGAGCCAAATTATCCAAGTACAAAGTCATATAATAAACAAACAAACAAAAATAATCAGAGGGAGCAACTATAAATATTCTTCTAACCAACCAATGTTGATGAGTAAAGATGACACTAATTAACCACTGTAAAAGGCCAGGCAATTTTTAAGTGTCTCTTCTGTGAAGGTTACTGTATAAATATATACAACTGCATAACAACATCTTGGGAGCTCGTATACTATTAAGTGCATTTATGACAGGAGTATGGATGGACAACAAGCTAAGAACTTCTCCCTGGGAATGGTTTTATTTCCTCTTCCTCCTGTAACACAACCTGGAAGGCTATCACAAACATGGAAGCGGGCACATCCATGAAATATATATTAGAACTGTTTGCCTAAGTCCTTTGTCTGCAGTGCTTTCGTCCTACCTACGCTTGCTGCTCTCAAGACATCTGTACAACACACAATCAGCAGAAAATGTATTACCGTTCTGTACCGTTTACTCACAGAGGTAACCATGAACATCAATGGATCTACTTTCAAGTATAAAACCCAGTATGTGCTTGCAGAACTTGGCAATGAATATTAAATCTAAAATCATTATACTTCATGGTAATTTTTATAATCTGATCACAAGGACACTAAATGTAATAAGAAAGCCAATGCTGAGGCATTCACTGATATCAGCTGCTTCAGGCAGTTATACTTCCATTTTACACTATGACCTAAAAGTACAATACAAAGACAGACAACGTTGTTAAAGCCATATAAAAAACCTTGTTACTCTGACAAACAGTAATCTTCCACTTGACAGAAAACAGAAATGAATATAATTAAACACTTCTAAAATACAACTGTTAATTAAAAAAATATTTTTTCCATATTTAGTAATAGAATGCTAATGACACCTATTTGTTTTTTCAAAGACATGAGTGTCTAAATTCTGCTATTGTGTTCTTGGAAAGGTACCTTACCATAATAAGCTCATCTAAAATATACCCAGATTTATATTTAATAAAAGAAAAGCCCCTCAGGCAGTAGTGTCAGTGCAGGTTAGCTGAAGGTTAAGTCAATCCCCTCTAATTGCAGTGGTCAGCTGCATGGCTCGCCTTCCCCACCGAGGTTACGGCAAGGAAAGATAGTAAACTGAAGTAAGAGCTTAGAGGGCTCTGAAAACACAACATCTGCCCTTAGCACAACACACTGCCTTTCTACAGTTTTACATGTTACAGGGTTCTTCTCTTCTGAATACAGAACTCAAGAAGATGCAAAATCTCACTTCATAAAGGAGAATGTTTTTAAGTAACTGAGGAAGAAAACAGCTTATCAAAACAGTAATACTATTATTCATCTCATAGTAATTACGCATTTATACTTTGTTCTTTGCTTAAATTAGAAGATCCTTACACTAACACTTCCTAGCAAATTCTCATATAAACGTACAACAGAACAGTATTTAAAATGGTTCTTTGTGCATTCTTCTACATGGTTCCTCTACATTTTAAAACAGTGGTGGATTTGCTTCAGTTTCAGAAATGTAATGTTACAGCATAGGATCCTGCAGACCTCACTGCTCAAGGCATATCTGAAAGGATATTCTCTGCCGGCACGTTAAAGAATCTCTGGCTTTTCCAGGCAGTCTGTCAGTCTCTATTATCTGGAAATGCACTTGAAAAGTTTAACAGACATTCTTCTTTCAGAAGAAGTTTGGTCTCACTGTTTAGATCAATTTCCTTTTTTAAAAGATACACTGGGACTACACCTTCCTCAGAAAAGGAAAAAGAGATGTCCCAGGTAAGCATGCACCAGAATATCCCAGTGAAAAACGGCATTTTCTTCCAGGAAAGAAAACAGGACGCAGTGCAGCAGTTGCTTTCTGCAGAAACACAACTGCTCCCCTCACACAGATGTTTCCTTCCGCATCATCTGCATTAACCAATTAAGAAAAAACATCTTCTAAAGAATCATAAAACACATTAGGTATACATGATAAAAACGAAGATAGTATTGGAAGGCTTATTAGCATGACCCTCCAACGGGTGGGCAATAACTGGCTGGCCTTAGTAGACTGGATGTGCTTGCGGATGCTTTGCAACCTCTATTAAGCCAAGTAGTTGCCTACTAACTGCGTGCTTCATAGAGCTCTCACTGTGACAAATTCCCTGGCTAGAAATTAAATTAGTGTTCCTATTTGCTCTTGCTTGACTCCGTAATGGGTTTCACCCCTTGGAGAACTTAAAACTACTAACTAACAGAAGTTGATTTCTTCTGAAGTCCAGGGTACAAGATTTTTTTGAATTTTTGTCCTGGGCAAAATCCTGCTAACACTTCCTAGTAAATGTGCAGGAAAACCAACGTGCTTCTACAGTTTTTTGAGTACCTGTGCCATATGCCTTAGACACTTTGAGTAGCTTGTCAGGAGGCTGAAGATCTGAAGCAATACACTAAAAAGCAAATACCTTTGTAGTGGCCCAATGCACGTTACCTGTATTTAGTATGTCTTTTCTTTAGCAAATGCACTCACGTTGGATACACACTCAAAGCTGCTTCCAATTTAACACTCAGCTCCTTGGCTGACATAAGTAGAATTTACAGGAATTTGTATTTCTCAGCATAATGTTAATTAAAATGTACATTCAGAGGCAAAGACAGGCTGGATTTTTAAAAAAAAACCATAATGCTGTTTAGGAAAACAGAATTAAATAGCCATTGAAAGCATGATGTTTCTTCCTTTGGACCAAGCGTAGATAATAATTCATAATAAAATGAATTAAAATTGTATTAAACCTTGATTAAAATAAATGTAAGCAAAGAAAATTATTTCAGTGCTTCCCAAGCACTTGTGCTTCTCAAGCAGCTGAAGAGAATAAAACCAAAAGGCATCTAAAGCTAGTAAAAAAGCTGCACTTTGTAAGCAAAATAAAGCTTGAAATATCGAAACTTATACAGTCCAAAACCCAATCTTAATCAGAACGTTTAGCCCTGACATCTTTTTTTCATATGCATATTAGTGTATCTGCCTTAACTTGCTTGAAGAGAAACCAATAATATGTATAATAAGCTTTTTACTCTGCTTTGCTATGGAAACAAGGCATGTGTGATCTCACTCTCTGACTTTCTGTATTTTCTCAGATAATTTTTAACTTGTTGGATGATTTCACCTAATTAGGAAGAGAAAAAAAAAAAAAGGCAAAAAGAGGTGGTGTCAAAAGTAATGCCTTTCCTCCCCTCCATAGGGAAGAGGTAAGTCAAGGCGTGGGACCCAACTGGAAGGGACCGCCAGGAGCACGGAGCCGCTCCTTTGGGAGAGCCGAGGGCACGGGACGGGCTCCCGCCTGCCCCAGGCCACCAGCCACAGTACGAAGCCAGGCTTCACACAGCTACCTGCGAAACTCTGATTCAAACTGCTTTCCAAGGGACTTCTTTCTGTCTGTCTTTTGGAATAGAACTGTAGCTTTAAAGACATACCTATAGCAGAATAGGCTAGAAAAAAGGACGGAAAAACGCCTTCGGAAATGACGTTAATATTCAAGCTCATGACTTTTTATTCCTTTTTCCTGCCTCTCATCTCTTCCTTATTTAGGGCTGCAACGCCTGCTGTTGATAGTAATAACAATGTTTTTCAAGCCTCTACACAACAATATTGACCTGTTGTTGATCAATGTACCAGCAGTGTATAATAACTCTGTACAGTCTTCCCCTCCAGCTGCCAGCACTCATCCGTTCCAGGCTCATTTTACCTGAAGGAATGGACTGCTTCAAAAGCAACCGCACCTGGACTGAGCTAGCCAGGAAAAACAAAGCAAAACCAAGATCTTCTTAACTGAAGATACGATCCCTATTTGGATAGGCAACATTAAAATAAATTGCAGCCTTCATATAACTGTGCCTGCTTGCTAATTTGCTGGGGAGTTGAAGTTAAGGCACTGTGAGAGTAATGAAGTCTTTATCTTGATTGGTAAATGTTTCATTATATGAACAAATGAATCACTTGTCCACATCCAGGATCTTCCCCCCCCCC
>JANZLQ010000095.1:15520749-15534595 GCA_026212715.1 Elanus axillaris | reverse complement strand
GGTGGGGGGGGGGGATTAAAAACAAAAACTATAATCAAAGCACCACTTGGGGTACCCACTCTCTAGGGAAGAGCTGCAAAATTTATGGCAGAGACTTTTTCTTTTTTTTTTTTTTTTAAATTGAGTAAGAGTTCCTGACCTTGTAAACTGACTTATTTTAACTATTTTCCTAAGAAATCACAGTTTCTGGAAGGTTATTGATGTTTGTGATACTAAAACCAGCAGAAACTATTCAACTAAGAACAAATGCAAAATATTTTAAGGACAAATTTAAGTGCTTTGTGCAATACATTGTTCTCTCTAGATTGCTGTAGCCTACAGACATAGGATTTAACTCAGTGTACTGCTGCAAAAAGAATTTAAAATAAACTAACCAGCCCCTACCAGATTATTAGTAACATATGTTTTTCTAAAAAAGCAAGAAAAAATTAAGCAGTGTTTGAAAACTGATGCAATAGGGTTTGGGTTTGCTTCTTTCTTTTCTTTTGAATAAAAACTAACAGCTTCACAGTGAACAATTTTTAATGCAACCTTTATACTTGAGAAATTCTGTGTGGCTCCAAGTAAAAGAACGGTGCAGTTCTGAACCAGCTATTCATCAACATAACAAAAGCTAATCCTGAAAAGGTACCCAGACATAAGCTGGAGCCAGAGACCACTCCGGCTACAGACGCTGCTGTCGGCCGCGTCCTTCTGACCATCCATCTATCAGTGATACGGCCACTGTCAGTGGCATCTCACAACAACAACAAATCCCAAACCAAACAAGTAGGACCAGAAAAAGACGTATTAAGTTACTTCTTTGTAAACAGCAAAAGGAGACCACGGCGAGTGGCTGTCGTGCGCAAATAACTTATTTCCCCTCAGACCTTAATAAACCTTTTCCCTGGATCACTGACTGCTTGGGCTTAGTGGGTGGGGCAGAGAGAACCTCCCTAGAGCAAAAGGTTGCTTGAATTTCAGAGTGCAATAAAAGCTGCCCAGAAAATTTCAGTTGTAACTTAAATCCCTACCTCTGGGCCATACTGCAGTCTCCCATAGAAAAATAAAAAAAACCAAACCCTACTCTCTCTCTCTGCTGGAAACAGAGTGGTTCACTTGTTAAGTTTCTTCACATATGTGCTGTTGAAGACGACTGGATCAGTAATGGAAATGTTAATGTTCAAACCTGTACACTGCAAAAGTATTGGGCACCTCTTCATACCGTATTCACAAGCTGTGCTCCAAGTCCCAAATATCTTAGTGCCCCTGCCTTGCTTCCTTGTTCTTCTGTACTTTTGAAACTTCTTAGAGACGGAACACGACCGCCGCAGAATACATGCCACTGTTGGCCATGCCTCTCCCCGCAACATTGCTCAAGAGCACCCCAGAGATAAGAGAAAGCTGCTCCAAGCATGCTCCTTGAAATGCTTTCATCTTTGAAGAGAAAGACCTCTAAAGGACTGACACATCCTGACTCTACTCTGTTTAACCTTCCCAAGGTTTTATTTTCAAAAGCCAATAAAGGGTCTTTTAAGAGCTTCCGGACAACCGACACAGCATGCTCAAGAGTCGCCTTTTCCCTCCTGTTCCATCCAGACTTTCAGGCAATTAAGACAGAGGAGAACGCAGAGCTTTTTCCAGCTAAGCAAGGATGTTTTTCTTTAGCTGGAAGTCTTTCAGACTAACGCTGATGTATTTTACAATATAATGCTTAATTTTCCAAACCATCTTAGAAACACCACAAAGCACTTGCAACCTTAGTCAAGCTTTAACATCCCTACTACAGAAATAAAATTTACAGAAGCTTTACAGACGATGAGGCACAGAGAGGTAAAGAATACCAGCTACAGCTGCACAGCTTATATGTGCCGAGGAACTAGCAGAACCCAGGCAGTCCTTCTTATAAATCCTGTATGACCTACCTTGCCACACAGGCAGCACCCCCACTGCCTTTCATAACCCAGTTTATGAAACTAAGTAATTCTGTAATATATCTGAGACACTCTGCAGAGGAAAGGAGGGGGAAGAGGAGGCAAGGGTGAGTAGATATATATTCATACAATATAATAGACTACTTAGTCTCCTGAGAAATCATGTGTCCACGTGCTTTCCCACCATGAGGCTTTCCCAATTTAAAAAAAAAAAAAAGTTAAACTTCCTATAATCTCTAACATAAGAATTTAATTAGTGCAGTGTGATTAGTAAAACTGTCTAAGTCACATTAGTAAAATACTAGAATGAGACTAACACTGTTTATGGTCTAAGAGCTACAGTTCTATACGTATCTGCAGTGAGACCCAGTGAGCTCTAGTTTTCAACACTGAACGTATCTTCAGATGCATCCAATGTAAGTTATTCCTAACTTCTCAATACGGTTATTCAAAAAGTGATTTACATTAGTAACTTTGCATTAGTGCTACAGTACCAGATTGTAGAAAATCTTCAAACTTACAAGATCTTACAAAAAACCCTGAAGACAAGCAAGACCCCATGCTGATTTAGTTAGCATCTTTCTACTACCTACAGTAAACAAGCAATGCCTGATCTGTTCCAATTAAACAAGCTGCATATTGCAAGAAGAAAGGAAAGGCTAACTCTGCTCTGTCTAAAATTGGTGAACAAGACTTATTTTCCATTAAAAGCAATTCGATGCTTGAAATGTACCAGAGAGTCTTACCTTCAATTCTGTATTCAACAGTCCCTACTAATTGTCACCTTGAACACTGGCTTTCTAACCCCAAGCATCTCTTCCCAAGTATGGAAGGCATACAGTATCAGGAAAGGGAATAATACCATAAGAACAAGACTTGACCAAGGTCATCCTATCTCGCAACAAAAAAAAATTACTTCAGTGCATTTAGCTGCACTGTGCTCTGAAGTGACGCACGCGTGCCTGAGGAGTGCCTGAAATAGTGCGCAATAAATACCCTAAACTGAGAACGACCACAGAAATGCCCACCCCACCCCAGCCTGGGTGCCCAGCTCATCAGTGCAGCCCATCATTCAAAACACTGCACCTCCCTATGCAAGACGTGACACTAAACAGCACACTGACACTATTTTAACAGCGCAACATCACAATTTAGTCCATCAGTCTATAGCAGCTCAGTGGTCTACCGCAATCATTCACAGGGAAAATAAATAGGATTTGAGGGGAAAAGATGAAGATTTTCCTTTCTCATCAGCACTACAGTTTGGCTTGGCCCCACTCTTGTGTTTTACGGACAAGTTACACACCGCTCCCCTCCCGACAAGCCAGCTTTGCCCCTTCTTGTTAACACAGGATAAAGCCTGGACACTCCAGGGAGTTTTCATTCAATAAGCCAGCAAAGTAAACCTTTGCTAGCGCTAATAAGAATGGCTTTTTTTGGCTCCAGGCACTCTCCTCTTGCCAAGTCTGAAGTTCTTTTTTTGCCTTTGCTAAATGCTCAGAATCTGGGGGGGGTGGGGGGTGTCACTCAGTCCTCATTGCAAATTCCCTGTATTTCACCTGAATCGACGCCCTGCCGCTACATCAGCCCACCTCCACTCAAACAGAGCAGGTAAAACCTTTCTACCACTTCTGCCCTCCGTGTCACTGCATCTTCCTGGGGTCGCAAAGACACATCCCCAGCACCCAAAGAAGAGGGGAGGGAGAGGGATGCTGTAAGTCAATTACAACCATTATTGGCTGTAATATCTTAGTGTCATGCTGAGCATGTTAAATATGCTGATCACTTTGGACACCAGAGGCACAGTCTGAGGCTGTTTGCCATTCTCTTCATTAAACTGCAAAACAAATAGCTCTCATTTTCAGACCTACGTAGGACAGATTTTATGAACATCAAAAATCAACAAGAAAATAATGAATAGCTATAAAAAACACCAAGAACCATATGACAAACCAAAACAAGCAATCGTAACAGCTGAAGAAAATTCAAAGGCTTTTCAAACTTCTCACAGAAGAGAAATCCTCAAAATAATCTATTTATATTAGAAGATATCATTCCTTTCCCTCACAAAAAAAAAACCAACAAACCACTAGACTAACATCAACCAAAGACACTGCAGTCTTGTAAGACAGTAAACTGTTTGCTGACAGCCTTGACAAGGCTTTGCAAAGGCCTGTATTTCTCAAAGCTGTTATGCCACTTAGCTGATCTTTTTTTTTTCTTCCCATGCAGTGTTTTTCACAGCCGAGAACTTGTTTGAAGTGGAAGCAGACTGAAAAACAAAACCAACAGAACAAAGCCCTGGGACTGTGGTCAGACGTGCCCGTACCTGTGCAGCGACGTGGCGTTTCTCTAGCTGCCTGCAAGGATTTCCACGCGCCTGCTCAGCGTTCCGACCGCTCATCACGGGGCCGAAGCAGGCACACGGCTTCAGCTCTGCCCTTCACAGCCGGCACACGGAAGCAAGACCACCTCGTTAGACAGCACAGAGCCTCCCAGCAAAACACCCACAAGCTACTAACTTCCAAAAGAAAGTCAAGTTACAGGCAAGAGCAGACAAGAATGCATTTTTACCCGTGCATTTACAGCGCTTCCCGCCATGCTGGAACTGGGTTAATGGGGGCTGTAGAGCCCCAGTACACTGGGCCGGCAACCGAACCAGGGTCGGGGACGGCCGTGCTGCAGCCTCGGCAGCTGGTACTCAAGGGCAAACCTCCATTTGGTAGCACCAATCTCCTGGAAACTACTGCACTGAAGTCTTCTTTTCCAGGTGTGTGCCCAGGAATATTACCCAAAAGATTCATGAAGGTGCTGTTTTCGCATCCATTTTAAAGCATCCCACTTTCTATCGGTTCTATTTAAGATCAATGTATGTGGTCTGTATTCAATATATATAATACGGTTCAAGTTTCAAGAACAAGCTTGTGTGGGCAGCAAAGTCACTTTTGATTATTTTTAAAAATTCTATCAAAACCCTTTGTTGTTACCAGGGCAATACCAAGTCTTTTAAAAGTAACTGGAAAACATTTATCATTTTTTCAAAATCAGAAGCGGAAGGCACAAACATATACACACAAGGCACTGGGTGTAGTTTGTGGTGTATCTTTTGCTTAGAGAGGAATATGGTTCTAATGTTAACATCTGTAAGACCATGGCCTAATCATTGTGCAGTGAAATAAGAAACAAAATCAATGGTGGCACATAAGATGTAATCTCTCCTGCGTTTGGCTCCCTGCACTGAATCCTTGACTCATAAATCATTGTTACCAGCCATTCAGTCAATCAATATTCAGATTCCATCTTGGTCTATACATATGACCACTAAATGAAATAATAATGACCAAAATCTGTCATCTATTAGGTATCAATATTACCAAAAGGGATTTCCTGGGAGCAATGAAGTAATCTAGAATAAAATACGTCAGATGAACATGCAAAGGAATGTGAAAAACCTGTGACTAAATGGAGAGACAGCGGCAGAAAGGTATTTTTAAATACCTCTTCTCCCATCATACCCTCGAGTATTAAAATTTACCATAGCATCACAATAATGCATTTTATGAAAGACCGTTTCAGTAATTCATGCTTTTTAATTATGTTTTAAAACGTGCTATACTTAAGCATCTTTGGTTTTCTTCTTTCAAATAACACTTTCTTGAGTTATTACCAGTTTTGTTTCTTTTTCTGAAGCACAACTAATATTACAGTGATCAGAGAGTGGTATTTTCTTACCAGCGGCCTGATGGAGCTTCAGAATACCACACTTTACTTCCACTAAAGCCCAACAAACTTCTAAGAGTAATTCCTTAAAGCTGTACTTCCAAACCATTCACAAACCATTTAGTTATTAAAAGGTGGTGGATGACATCTTGCAGAGAAACCTGCGAAGTGCTGTGTGCCACCATCCCATACTCAGCCACGAGCCACTGCAAAATGTGCAATTTTGACAAGAGAAGAAGGGAAGAAATGATGGAGACCTTTGAAAGAATAATCAGCTAAGAACGGTCTTCAACTACTTTCTAAGCACACAAGGGATTCTCCGGGTAAGTATGACTTACAGGCAGAAACTTCACTGAATTTACGCAACCCTTTAGAGGACTTTGGCATGTGTATTAAGTACAAAAAAAGAAACACACATTGACAGAAGACACAACTTTCAGGTTCACCCACTTTACATACCAGTAGCACTTAGAAGGCTGAAACCTCAAAAATCATGAAATAAAAATCAACAAACTCTGTTTTTCTTCCCTCATAGCTGGTTTTTCTCCTAACACACGTTCATGGTGACAACAAGAACTCAGGGGTGAGAAACCATGTATGACAGCACTGCACAGACTGCACTAACTCTCTTCCTTGCACCTACACACAAACATACAACCAAAGTATGTAACTACTGCCTGCACATCGTCAAGAACATGTGAAACACAGGCAATAAATATGGCAAATAAATCTTCGGTATCTATTCAGAAAGGGCCTGATTCTGCAACAAAACAAAGATTTCACTTCGGTTCCTGGATGATGGGCTCCTCAAAGATGTACGAGTTGCCTAGGCATCTAATGGGGCAACTATAGTTAAGAGTATTTTCTTGTACAATTTAATAAACAGTGAACATTCAGGTGACTACTCTTAACTCTGCAGGACAGTCAAATGACTAACAGTCATTCATCAGAGCTGTACCACTCCTTTAATTGGAGTGAACTGAGGGCTTTCTTATTTATTCGAACTGTAACAGAAAAATAGAAAACTATTTCAGTTCATTTTTTATTCCTTTTGTAGAAAGGCTGAGTCAGAAAACTATAATGATTGCATCTGGAGAACTTATGAGCAAAAAGAGCTCTAAATTATAATTCAACAGAAAGGCTCCTTCTACTTGCCCGTACCGCTGTTTAAAACTCTTCTCCCTAGCATCCTACACAGTATTTTCTCTTCCCTAGGGGTTGGGGGAGACAGGAAAAAAAAGAAAGGAATAAAAAAAAAACAAAAAACAAACAAAAAAAAACACGTATTGTGGAAAAGTGAAGGCCTTTTCCATGCGCTGTGAAAAGGGAAGTGTGAAGTGGTATCTTCTAACTATTAAACAAAATGGAATACGGGTTATCTCCAGCACTGCCACGCCAGCCACAGTGAGCACTCGAGGACAAAGTATCCCTAAATTGCTTTTATTCAAAGAATTTTAAAAAAGAATGAATACTTTTTAAAGTACTCAAAAGTATGATCTCTTGTCATTGGAGTGACTGAAAACATTGTATTTCCCATACATTTTAATATTTTTTAAATCATCCATACAGCATGGATGAAATTTAAGATAACATTTTTAACACATTTTTTTTCCAGCAACATGACCTCTGACACTCTGTGGTTTCATCAAGCAGACCAAGGACTCTGTGTCATGCATTTAATATTTCTTTTAAATAATAAAGGTCTTGGTAGCTCAATGTGACAACGACACTGCTACTTCAGAAAAAAATGCATTTTTCTTTAATTAGGTTACATTATGATTTTAAATGATATTTAGCCTTTCACAATTACAAATACTTAATGGCTTTTATCTTGTATTCTCTTACTAGAAATTAAAGAGGCGGGTTTTTTTTTAATAAAAAACCTGCCCTTCGTATGTTCTGCTGCAGTTCATGAACTGTATATGCAACTAAAAAGAAAAAAAGTCAGTCTATATTTGTCTATCAACAATATTTTTAAGTGAACAGAGTGGAAAGATTACAAAATTTTAATAAAAACATTATATTATAGTAGCAATAATCTAGGTGTTTTACTGGGAAGTAAAGTGGATTACCGTAAATGAAATTTTAAATGTCCTTTCCATTTTATAGATAACACAAAATGACTCTTTTCATGTCTCCAGCGATAAGGCTACATGTGCCACACATTTAAATAGTGCCTTCACCCTGTCCAACCCTACTCATGAATTAATAATTCAGTGACATTAATACAAGAAGATAAATGATAAAGAGGTTACAGCACAAGGGCCAATGGTACACATATACTTCTTTTAGAACAGCTAATACCTCTCTGCCAATTACAGTTAGAACTTTTTAACAGTTTTCAATGGCATTTTTACAATCTAAATAGCAGCTTATGCACACACAATTTCACACAACTCGAGCTTAATAAATCTCCTGCTGCTACCAAACAATCATTCTGGGGGATTAAAGTGCAACATCTGCTAACATTAATAAGCATTTTACATAGCAATATGTATAAAAGCAGTTGCTATCAGTCTTCTGAAAAAGCTTCTAGACTGGTTTGGCATAAATTATACCTTTATCATTCAACTGGTAACTTTAGCTTACGGCAACAATAAGGTTGCTATATAGCGGGGAAAAACAATGAAATTATATACTGACTGCAATTATCATTTGTAGCGGAACAATTTTCAGCATACTTGAAAAATAAACAAAAAATGTATGTATGCAAAGAATTTCAGGTAAGAAGCTGGTAAAGTCCCCCAATTTCAATACCTAAAAGAAACCAAAGCTACCAATCTGTTTGGAAGAGACAATTTCTCTCCTAATACCAGTTACAGTTTTTTAACATACCTTGGGCTTTTTTAATTTTTATTTGTATTTCTACCAAAGCAGCATCTACTGTGAAACAATGCATGCCTTTCCAAGGCATAAAATAAATATCAAGGGGTTTATTTAATTAGGAATTCCAGCACACATTTTTAGGTAGAATTTGGCAAATGAGCAAGCTTTGGAGTCGAGAGACGTGTAACATCAGCTTGAGCCAAGAACACAGTTGGCAAACACGGCACAAACTTTTACGCGCAGCCCTGCCAACGCAACTCAAGCCCTGCAGTTCAGCCGCAGACAGCCGAATGCCAGAGCCTGCCAATCACCCCTTCTCTGCAGTGAATAACGCCAACAGAGTCAGATTCTAGCTGGGGTTACCATTTTATTGTAAAGCAGTTTTTAAAATGCTTTTAAAAACTGGAGAGGTAAAGCATTTCAGGCTCTTACTGCAAAAGCCCTTCAATCTTAGCATTTTTGAGAAACTGAAAAGAACCAACAGTCAACTTTGCAATAATAGATATTATAACACTTATAATGCCTTTGTATAGCACCCCAAGATAATTTTATTGTGTGGACACATGTGGATCCGTATCTGCAAGCTCATTTCTTTCTTTTATGCAAAAAGAAATTAGTATCACAAACATCCAGAGATATAAGAGAACGGCAAACGGGAGCAAATAAGCACGTAGAAAACATTTAATCTACTTTTTTTTTTAATTAGCAATTAATTTCCCCTGATTTTTCCATTATGAATTGCTTAAACATCATGGTTTTAACATTATTTTTTAAGTCTAAACATTGCTTTAAAAATTACTATTATCATATTCTCCTGACATCGCCTACATTCTTATTTGACATGTTATAAGAGAGATGAAGAAAATCAAAGCAGTAAGATAATAAAAGATGCCAGCAATGCCCGTGCTTGACAGCTAACACTCGGGACCTTTTGATGCTCTCAGGCTCTAAAGTACCCAGAACTAGGGCTGAAGCCAGGCTTAGCCAAGAAAAAAATCCAGTCATTTAAGGACAGAAGGAAAAAGCTTAAGACAAAAGGTGAGTATATTTAGCATCTACTTTTTCCTCAGACTGATGGTTTTTTTAGGCTGAAGTCTGCACCTGCAATTCCCATACATATTTCAAAGATTGGAATCGCTGTCGCCGGAGGAAGCACATGGGGATTAAGAACCCAGATGCCTCGGTGCCACAAACAGTCTTTCTCACATACAGCTTCAATTTTAGATTACCATTTTAAAATCAGATTTTTTGAAGTTACTGTGTGCTGCCTGTAAAAACACAGCTTTGTATTAAAGCGACGATCTCTTACTTTTTTTTCTTTTAGAAGAGGAAAACATGCTATTGGCACGAGACTTTGTTTTCAGGCTATTCCTCCACCCGCACTCTAATTCTCACATCAGACATGTCCCCTGCCATGTGCTAGCCTTACACGTTCTTGAAGATTTACTGCTGCTGTAGTAGTCTCATGGCTATTTCAAATCCAGGTCACAACTTTCCACAGTTATTCAGATTAACATTTGCAATTTAATCTATTTTAACACAAGAATTCAACAGCGCTGAGACGAAAACGAGGTGACTTTTTTTGCTCAAAGATGACTGAATATTAAATATGAAATTTAACAGGTTTTAATCATAACAGTTTGTAAACAGTGTAATATATATGTCTGCCCTAATTTAGTAAGATGGAATTCTCACATAACACTCATCAAACTGAGCACAAAAAAATTGTTCTGGCATTTCACTAAATTAAAATCTTCAGTCCCCACAGCAAGAATGCACAAATTTAGATTTTATTAATACCCTAAATCAAACTCACTTTTATGAAAAGCAATTTACAAGTCATCTTCTCTTGTGATAGCAAGAGCAGAACGGCGTCTTAAGCATATTTTTACCGACACTTTGATGATAGTCTAACCTTTTGGTCTGATTGCTATTTTTAACAAAAATAGCCTTTTCTTTGAAATCCAGCAAACTCTTGTTTTCATTAATATAGTTTTAAGCCTTCAGTGACAGAGTGGCTGACAGCTCAGCAGACAGAAGGTAAATTTAAGAGAAATTGTCCCTGGTTAGGAAACGTATGCTGTTTTAGCAGCTTCTCATTCAGCAATCTGAAAAACTCCAAGTTTCATCTAGATCACCGTATTTCACAGCTTGCCCGAAGACACCGTATTGTCCAAAACCATGCAAGTTATACACATGCTCAACAAGCCACCTCGATTTAACCGGTGCTCTTTGTACTTTAATATTTTAAATTTCTAACACTAAATAACATGCTCAAGCCTTCTGCATTGCAGGCACTTCTGCAATAGATTACAAATCAGATGCACAATGAAATCATCATCATCATCAGGTAGACTCCCCCGTACTGCCAGTTACTCACCAGAAATCAGTACGAGTCATACCGTGGGGCCAGAAGAAAGGGAGAAGGAAAAAAAAAAAATTTAAAAAAAGAAGGAAAAAAAAAAAAGAAATAAGCCAAGGGAGCAGACAGAGCTGGAAGATGGCATCCCCCCAGCTAGTTTCAAGTGCAGTGGAAGTGGGAAAGCCCTTGGGTAGGGCGTAGAAGGGAAGCAAGCAGATGGAAAAGGGAAGGCCTAAGGAGAGCTGCAGCGGCACGGGCAGCTCGCCCCGGCGTGCGGTGGGTGGACGTGTCCGGGAGCCTGGGCGAAATAAAGAGGCAATTGAAGGAGCCGAGGAAGCCTGACAATGAAGGAATGCAAGTCAACAGGGAACAGAAAACATGCAGCACAGTACAGAAAAGGGAAGGACTTGCTAGTATGAAATAGCCAAGGGTAATCTGATTTCCTTCAAGCAGACTGCCAGCATTTAGCATCAGTGGCCGCACGTTCATCACCCAAAGTACGACACTTCTATCCAGGACACAAACGCGAGCTATGCTCACTGCAGCTATTCACTTTTTAATCCCTAAGAAAAGCCCACCGATCCACACCAGAAGCCACAAATCTGTTTGCAGACTGAGTCAAAGCAGTAATAAACATGGAGACAAAATTACCGTTGGCACTCGGTGTCAGAAGAGGGGCCAGCACACACGTGCAGTGAGATGCATGTCTGCATGTCTACCTGCATACAATTCTTTAGAAACATTTGCTGTTCTGCAAGTAATCATATTCTATAAATGACTGATGATTTCACAGTGCCAGAATAAGAATTTTTAAAAGCTGACCACAATTTCAACACATCTATTGCACATTCTGGGCAATTTTTTTGGTTAAAAATCAAGTCCAGAAGAGGTTGTGACAGTAATAAATGTACAGTTTATTTATGGGTCACTACTGGGCTGAACTAAAATCTTCCTTCTGGAAGAAGGGAAAAAGAAAGATAGGAGGATGAGTAACAGACAAAAATAGAAAGGAAAAAAAAAAACCCAACCCAAAGGCCCATCTTCTCAGATACGTAAGAAGCGACAGACGGAGGCATGACAGAACACTTCACCTGACACGGCCTGGTTATCAACATACAGTCTAGAAGTCAGTTTTATTTTAATATCTCTTCAGTCACAAGGCAATTTGACGTTTTTGACCTCCTGATCTGCCCCACAATTTTATCACAAGATAAACTGGATGTTAATAAATACCCAGACGTACACGTACTCAACCATGCACACATTCATGAGCAGACATTCATTTATTATTGTTCAACTATTGTTACTATTTCATTCACTTTCAAAGACATTTATAAAAAACAGTCTCTAAAAATGGCTCAAGATAGCTAAGAATAAAAATACATTCAGCTAAATACTTTCAAATATTTAAATATACTACCAAATGTAGCATTCCCCTCTAGGAAGTTCTTTGTCTTGCAATGACCGCTAACAGCTCTAACTTCCAAACAGCAGGTACTGACTGCTTCAACATTCACAAAGCACCAATGTCTTAAAACCTGGATTTACACAGAAGTCCATTTCCCATTTTGCATTTTGAGCCCCATTCAATAAGCCCTAATTACTATTTTTTTCATCTTGTTATTCTATTAGAGATACTGGGATACAAGTCATTAAACTGGGGTTGAACAGGTTGTGGTATGGGGGGAAAAGTCCCACTGCCCTTCCACTAAGGACCAAAACATCAATAATTCAAGCTGATCGGGAAACACTATTCAACAAGACGATTAATTTTTAAGAATGTGGTGGGGATAGCGACAAAAATCACAGAACAATTTTAAATTTTATAAGAATCACCAACAAAGCTTACAAATCCAAAGCCTTTGGAATAAATAAATCTACATCTCTTCTTGTTCCAGATTAAAAACCCTGGATTCTAGGAACCACAACTCTGGAATCCAGCCAGCAAAGCTATGAGCATCACCAGCAACCCCGGTTGCTGCGCGGGTGTACTCTGCTGCTCCAAACGTGCACTAGAGTACTTTGTGCCATATACTGCGCTGCTCAATAAGGTTTGTCAACACAACTCTGAGGGGTTTTTCGCCTTAAAGCTATTCTGTTGTAGGCTTCCCCTCCAGAAGTAAGCCTTCAGTGAAACTGAGTGTCAGCAAGCATGCCTGAGAGCACACCAATTTAAAAAAAAAAAAAAAAAAAAAAGAAGTTGTACCGTGCAAAAATTGAAAATGCAAACTACAACTGTCCTCTACAGTGGCTCCCGTTTCCTACGCATTCGTACAACTGGGTGGACGCCGGACAGGCCGTGACTTGAGACGCTCCTGCAAGCTCCCGGGGTGCCTGACCTGACGCCCCGGCCAGGGAGGACAGCGGAGCCTCCCCCAGCCCCAGCGCACCTGGATGTCCTTCCCGGGAAGGGAGGGAAGCAAATCCATGCTTCCCATGGAGCACAGGATGAACCTTTCTGCTCATAACTGCTCTTAAGGTTTCCATAGTGAATGTCATTTACATGAAGGCATTATAAAGGTTCCCACATGAAAATGCATCTCTGGCATAATTACATTCTTTCAAGTTACTTTTCCTCCCACTTGCTGTAGTTCTGAGGTGAAAGGAAAATATTGACAAAACCAGGACATGAGGAGGACATTAGATAACCACTGACTGGAAAACATGAAACCACCAAGCCATTCACAACTCCTTGTTTGAAAACTTTAACTCCTCCTTGCTACTGGGCAGCCTGAGATCAACTACACAGGGTAAAACACTCTTTAATTTATAGCCTAAGGGTGCTTCCATGTTTAAGAGGAAGGAGCATGTAAAGAAATACAGTATCTTTCTCAGCCCGTCTGTTCTTTGAAATGTCTTCATTAAAATGGAGATTTTGACTTTTTGACTGTGAATAGCAGAAAAAGGCCAAACCTGGTTTCCAAGGATCTCCATCTGCAGCCAGCACACACACAGCTCCCTCCTTCCCTCTCCCAGTCATCCCCCAGCAATCCCACTTTTACCTCCCAGGCAATGTTGGGGGGGG
>JANZLQ010000095.1:15506308-15519079 GCA_026212715.1 Elanus axillaris | reverse complement strand
GGGGGGGGCAAAAAAAAAAAGAGACAGACTTATCTCTTCTTCAGGGTTAGTTGTCTGTGGGCAGTTAAGTATAACTTAGCGTGGCTTCCTTTTCAGTGCACACTAAAAGTAAAATGACTGCACCGTGGACTTGTGCTCTGATTTATTGTCTTGCAAACAGAAGAATACTAATTTTAAGAAGCCATCAATTACAGCATTTGTACAAAAAGAAAAGTGGTTAATCTTTATCTTACAGTTATATATACATATGACAAAAATGTTTCAGGAGAGCACATAAGGCTAACAATTTTATAAGAATATTTCTGCAAATACTTTCCTCTTTCAAATGCAGAAATTGTCTTCTAAAACATCAGAAAACGTTTTTAATGATAAATATGCGTAAAACAAATCCACTGTAACTTACTTTTAAATACTTAAGATAAATAATAAGATAAATACTAACTATTTGTAATATTTAAAGCATTGATAAAAATGCTTTACCTCTTACTGAGTTTTTATGCATTATTCGCCCTTTTATTCTAAGTACTGGCTTCTTCTCAGGGTATACAGCCAAGTACTGCCCTCAACAATGCACTCACAGTTCATGCTCTTAAATCGGTTGGAGCTCCACATTCATCAGGGGGTAACATTCGTCCTTTTGTGTTTTCTTTTTACTTACAGACAAAAGATACAATCGTTTTCCACAGTTCAGAACGAATGAAATGTGAAGCCAATCTAAGAACCTACAGGAGTTTTTCTAAAATAAAAAATGTTATTCTTAATTCTTGTTCTGAAGACAAGACTAAAGACAAAGCTCCAGCATTTTGCTCTAGTTGTGTAAATACAAGACATATGAGTGACTGATGACAGATGAAGTCATACATTGCTAACATGATTACAGAAATAATGAAGTTTTGAATATTCATTGTTTAATGCAGTTTTGAAGCCCCAGTTATGTTCCAGTAATCCACCAGAAGACATTTAAACCCGTGTGCAACATTACCTTCTATTAGCACATTTTCAGAAGTGGAACATTACATGTCAAAAAAACCCAGGTGCATCTTTCCTCTGGCTTCTTGTAATCAATAACAATTTGAAACAGATGGGTACAGGATCCTTCTACCTGAAGTCTTATAGATAGAATTAATCCAAAACATCCAGGAAATGTCGTGTCTTACAAATTTAACTAATACTACCCAATTGCCATCTATCTATAAGTTTTCTTAATTTGGAATGACCTAACTATCATTTTGTTACAGTACATCAGGGAAAGGAAGGTATTTTGTTTGTTTAAACACACATTATTCCACTATTTATTGAATTACACCTCCAGGTATCATCTTAAAATGCGTGGCTATTTTGTCATACTTTGCCATTCAGACTGCTGTTCTGCTCAACGCAATTATTCATAAATGACTATATGACCTAATGTATTTTGTTCAATCAGTCCCCCAGTGTTTTTTATTGATAAAACATAATTAGTTATATTAAATGGGACTGGTACATTCCTTCTGCCAAGTAAGTGAGGATTAATGTCTCACTTTTTTGTTTTTTTTTTTTAAAAAAACAGATGGAAAATTTTAAGAATTAAGGAACAGCTTGAATGTCACTTACATGAAAACTGTACAAGGACGACATTATTGTCACTTTTGCTGCTTGTAGTAATTTTTAAAAGTATCTAAGTTACTTACCACCATAAAAACCTGGTGCTAATGAAACAGAAAGCGCGTGTTACACTACGGCTAAAATGAAGTAACATGATTTTATTCAAGTAGGCTCTTCCAATGTAGCAAATAAATTACCATTGTTCTACCTTCAAAGCGTAACTCTCTTAAAAAAATGTATCTTAAACCCAGCTGTATTATCCTCACAACAGTATTAAAGTTACATGCAGGTCTTGATTTTCACATTGTACAGCAATCTCCACTGAATGGAATTTCTGAAACATCCTTACCTCCCCGGGAAAGAAAAAGACACACTGTGTAAAGAAAGATTATGCCCATTGCCTCCCCATAATTCCTCAACACGACTAAATTAAGAAACCTCTCTTTCTTCATCATGACTAATACATCAGTATTTTCCCATGCAAAAAGGATGATGCAACTTTTCAACTCCTAGCACCTACCAAACATCTCTACAAAAGACATCATTTATATATTTTCTGTAAATCTTAGCATTATAATCCTATTGGAGTGTAATTGCTGTGGCTAATATTCTTACCCTGTTATGAAAATGCTCAACATAAATGTAGCACTGAGTTGTTAAGATAATACATGATCATGCTGTGAGAGGGTAATACCTATACAATAGCCCTTGCCAATACCATAAATCTCTTTATTAGACAACAACCTATTACAGGAGATCTACTTAACTGTTTCCCTACTTAGAGGGCCATTTGGTGTTACAATAACAAGCTGACTTTTCACATTAGCAAGGATTAGCCAGTATAAATAATAAATCGACACTGAGTTGCTGCTCTTTTAGATATGGTAAATCTTTCCTGGTGTTTAAAAAAGAGAATCCAAACTAAAACCCTAAGACCACGTTAGGCTGAACATATGTTAAGTTTGAAGTTCTGTTAGTTTAAACTAACAAAACAAAATCAACTCTTGAACCAATTTATGTGGCAGATTTATTACAGGAGAGCATGTTATGGAGAGCTGTTTCTGTTTTATGGAATGTGCGTGCATACTGGTTTGTTTCCTAGCAGTATCATAGCAAATCATCTTTAAATTTAGTGAAATATTTTAAAGTAAAATGATTGCCACCGTTTTTCCAGAGATAAATAGTGCAGAATTCATCTAAGTACCATCTATTATGCTTCTTGCTCAGCAAGCAAAGCTGTATGTATTATAAATGAATTATTTTCTTCTCTGAAGTCTTAACTTTTTGAAGGATCATACACTTTCACCACGCACATAGCTATAATACAAATTCTAAAACCTGCAATACATCAGATAATTTCTTTCATTGTGCTAGATTAAGGAAAATCACAATTTAAAATAAGTATTTCTGATTCTTCAAGCTGGACTTTCAGTTAGAATTTACAAATAAACTTAGGTTATGATATTCCTTGCCCTTTGTTGTCAGTATTTTTCTAAAGCTTAAGACAGCAATCTTTACCACTGTTTGCCTGCTTTAGTCCGACTATGAATTCATCAATTATATTTAGATGAGACTCATTCACCTTTTTATTTTTTATAATAGAGAAAAAGCAAAATTAACAGCGAGCCTTGCATCTGCAATCACTTTGATTATGATTCATAACACTGCTTGTGCAGATAGAAAAGACTTACCTATTGGTTTTTGGCTAGCACACTACACTGCACGAGATGTACCGAAGACCTGAAAGTACTGTGTTGTCTCTCTCATGCTGACACGACAGTTTTAGAATCAGAGAAGGCAGTTTATGCAACAAAAATGTGCTTTCCGTCATACCGAGTACCAAAATTGTCCTCTTGCACCTCGACTTGCAAGAACTGTTTTTCTCAGTTCCTTTCTAAGCCTTCAACAAAAAGGCACTTCTTTGAAATATGAGTGTTTTCTAAAGTCAGCTTTTGCTTACTGACATTTTAAAATTTTTGCCTATCGTTATTTACTGTTGCTGATGGACAGCCTTTTTAAAAGCTATCTCCCAGAACCTTTCTGCTCCACATAACAGAGAAGGCACTGTGAAATGAAATTGTACTTACTGGAAACAATTCAGCCCTGAATGCCTTGATTACCCTGATTATCTCATATACAAGCTCCCTCTGCAGGTAATAAGAAGAATGAGCAAAAATATGTGAAAAATGCGGGCAACAGCCGGCATAGCAACCCAAACCATCAGTCATCATTTTAAAGAAACTCCCCGAGAAATCCTTCTCCAATGCTATCCGACATAAGGAGTTAACACAGAAAACATTCTTTTTTTCCCAGCCCCGCGTCTCTTCTTGTCCCCTCAGAAAAGTTAAGCATTCAGCTTTAGTCTTTCCTGTATCAAAATATGTCACAGATTTCTTTTTCAAAGTCACCTAAATGCTTTCAGGGCAGGAAAAAAAAAAAAAATGCTCTGCTTACCCAGAACCAAACAGAAATGAAGGACCACCCCAAACAAGTAAACAAATTCATCCTATCTGATGCATCTCCCTAACCCCAAACCAAACAAACATCAGCATCCCTCATTCTACTTACTGTGGGGAGATAAAACCCAACGCCACTTTCAGATACAATTACACATGCACTCCACCGAAGTGTAAAAAGCAGTTGAACTGAATGGTAAGATACCTTGAATATTAAAAACTCTCTATCAATTTATATCAAATTATGAAGCAACTATGTAGTTTTCATCCAACTGCAGGTAAACTGGTTTTCTTCCAGAAGACAATATCCTTACCTTAAAATGTCTTAAGCGTGTTCACCGTGATAGCATGAGCTTTCTAGATAAAAATCCCTTCAACGCAAATGGGAAAAAGCTTCAGTGAATGAAGCTATAAATATTAAGCAGATCAAAATTAAGCCTTTGTCCCACGTAACCTTTAGCACACACTCAAAAAACTGGAAAGGCATCAGGCAATATTAATTTCTCTTCTAACATGGAAAGAATGAAAGTATGCTTGTGGTTTTGTTTCTCTTACAGAGCCAAATCCCACTCTCTTTACTTCTGCAAGTAGTGCCATTAGACTTACGAAGAATACTCATAAAATAAATGCATATGCATAGGGCATGAAGTCACATATGTATGCCCCATGTGACTTGAATTTTCACTGGAAAAATAAACTCCAAAATACAGCCTTTCAAGGTTTCAATGTCAGCTTAAAAAAGAAAAAATAAATAGTGGAAATAGACTCATGCTATTATAGTACGGCTACAGTCATTACATGGGACAAATGTAGGACAAATTTGGGGTGTTCAAAATGATGAGACTGCTGCACACAGAGCTCTTCTTTGCTGCTGGAATATCTTTAACAGTGGATCCACAACCGGTTATTATCAGATACTATTTTACACCTCCTCAAATGAGGGAAAGAACGAGGAAGTAAAACAAAGGGGGGGGGGGGAGCTAACATTTTGGAGAGATGATGCTCTATTCAAGCACCGATTAAGATTATTGCCTGAAGGGCAAAAGGATTTCTCCTCACTTCCAAATTATGTCAGCGACTCCCCTCCCTCTCTGAAATAACTCCCAGCCTCAGCCCATTTTTCTGGCACAGCAGCTCAGCCAGGAATGCATCTCCACTGCGGAGGCACCTTCTCTCCTTTAAGCACTTTATACTGATTTGCACAAGAATCAGCCTCACCAATCGACAGTCTGCATTTAAGAAATACCTATTAGACTGAAGTAAATCAAAGCTGCAGAAGACACTGCCCTTCGATATTTAAGTGACAAATTTACCAGTGAAATAGTTACGAATTGGTCTTCGAGAGAGCACTCACTTTGTTCAAACTGAAGATGCAATCATTATTCATCCTGGGAAAGCAAAGTTTTCCAACTCGGTCACTTCGCGCAGAAAAAGTCTGAATTAAGCTCAGAAGAATGAATAAAAGGATGCCTGGATCAGACAAAAATAATTCTGCCTCCCATCGACACAGGCATGGGGAATTTGCCAGAGAAATGCAGAGTCAAGAGCAGAACTTGCTCTCGGGTATCTTTCCTTAAAATGTCACTCTATCTAGAAGCAACGCTGCCTGTTGCAAGAGAACTGTTTCTGAACACTGTTCGCACCAGTGTAGACTGCTAGGCCGTCAAAAATGACAAATATTATACTATAAGAGAATATACTCAAAGGTGAACTAAATTCTCCTTCTGGCATGTGATCTCCCTCCGCCACTGCAGTACTAATTTCAGAGTACGTCTCGCTCTCTATTTACACCAGCTCCCATCAACAGCAAAGCAAGCATGATAGTCAGAAGCAAGGTCGGTCATCCCCTCCCCAGCTGCCAGAAAGAATTTTTAACAATAATCGGCGTTAGATTATTCTGTCATCTAGATTCAGAGCAATAATCGGTTTGAGGTGTCAACTGATAGGAAAATACCAACGGAGGGCACAAAGGAAAGCAGCAGCCTACCCTAAATGAGAGAGTTGGGCTTTTATCACGTCCAGAAGCAACTAAATAAACAGAAGTAGCCTAATTTTAAAGCACAGTTCTCCAGTGATAAATTGTTTTGCTGCTACTTTGCTGATATTATCTTTTTTTTCAATAGTTGCAGATAGGAATCTAACTGTACCTCGAGGAGATACACCTTTCTAGCAGCGGTGCGCATGGAGTGCGCAGCTGCTCCCGACACTCTCTCCGCCACAGAAAGCAGGGAAGAAGCCCACGAAACACGAAAATTGCCTTCTTTACTATCTTCTTGACCATAAAAGGCATGAACACTCCCAACTCCTAATCTAAGCATCGAGACATCCCTAATTTAAGAATTAACATATTAAACACAATTTTATTTGTACAGTATCAGAATTCAGGATCTTAAACAGCAGTCTTCACGCCTGTTACTTCATTCCAGCTTTTGTAGCTCATTGTGGCCAAGTAACACATCATTAAAATACGAACATACTATAAAAAACTCATATACATTGATCAGCATCAAGTCAACCTGCATTACATTTTAAAAACTGCTCCGCTTTTTCCCCGTATTGCCACTTGGGCAAAAGGAAGTATCTTCTTTCTTGGGTGGCAAACACATTGAAGAACTCTGTTGAAGCGAAAAAGACAGTCATTTCAGAGTTACTTAGTACACCAAGGGCCAAAACAGGCAGACCTGGACTCTACCATGTTTGTATGAGGCAACAGCGTAAGATAAATCTCCTATGACAAAAAACTGCATTACGTTAAAAGGAAAACATTCTTGATATTGCATCTACGTAGGAAACCTAAGTAGCTTCTTATTAGCTCTAACTAGATTTTCTCTGAAGCCAGCTACTTTCACTACTGAAATACAGACATTGATACTTAAATCTTTGTGTGTAAATGTTAGTGTTTATAACGTGCTCCTAAGAGATTAAGATTAGGGAAAAAAAATAACCACACAAGCAAGACAGGCCCTATTTTTCTCAGCCCATGATCACTTGTCAAGCCATGATTAATGCTGCGCTCTGTAGAGGGAGACATTACATCTAGGCTACAACAGACCTAAATTTTACCCTAAGGCAGAAGTCTGATTTAAACATCTCTATTCAAAGTGACATTTGTCCTCTCTTTTCAACCAGTTTCCTCTGAAATTCCAGTAAACTGACTTTGTGACCTACAAATGGTCCATTGATTCTAACTTGTCGCGTTGCCTGTCCTTGTAGCAAAGTTAGTTTTGGTGGCTGAATGAAGCAAGATGTTATGCATTCAAGAAAAATACAGGAGCAGAGTCCATTAGGTGCTCTATTAAATGCTCGGTTGGGTTAACATCGGCTAGAATTTACGGCTATAAAGATTCTAGCTTACACAGAAGAGCTAAAGATAAATACTGAGGTCAACATTAAAAATCAGAAAATATTTTTATATTCAGAAGTAACTATGGCCTTCATATTCTGAGGTGATGAGCAAAGATTTTTTTTTTTTTTTTTCTATCACAGACAAGAACATGGGCATAGTCAGGGCCACCCTGAAAAGTAATTACATTTTATCTCTTGCCTTTCACTCTGAAATGTCTGCTAAGGTATTTACATTTGTCTGTTACAAGAACAACAAGCTACACGGGAGAAAAAAACTAGTTGTGATCACTTATCTCAAGTAAATACTATTTCTCCAGTGAATGGTATTATTCCATCTATTTTATAAAGTTATTGTTAGATCCTCTGATTTATCTGTAACTGCTATTGTAGGAATAAAAATAAGACATGCTTATACCTTATAAAGAAATAGCCAAATAGCAGACCTGGACATGTAGAATAGTCAATATCCTTCTTATTGAACATGAAAAATGGCAACGTTTGATAATATTAAGCAATTTAGACAGTGCTGGCGAGTTCCTACTAGCCAAGGTAATCTTATTTCTGGTGCTTTTCAGGGTAAATTGATTTTTTTTCCCCTCCTCTTAGCTGCTCTGATAATTGAACAAATTTATACAAGTGTGGTGGGATTTTACTTAGCAGACAACACACAAAACACTCCCCAAACATGAAGTGCCTTACTCATAAAAACCAATTTTTGTTGTAATTATGCAAACTGTATTTAAGCTTGCTTTGTGCCAGGGTAACAATCAATAGCATTTTGTTGGAGACTGCACTCTACCTGCAGGTGTTAAGCACTGTGCCTGCCTCAGTCAGGCTGCAAGGTTTCGGATTATTGTGCCTTTCTAAGTAATTTGGGTAAACAGCAGGCTAGAGTAAGTTGAAACACTACAGTACCGCATGACTATCAAAAAGAAAGAAATCATGACATATGCAGATAACACGTTCTTCTAAGACCCATGAAATACTCCATTTAATAATGTAACGATCCATAACCTGGAGATGCTATGATTCCACATTTGAAGGCTTTTGTTTGTTTTGTCTGTTTTCCTAAGGAATCAATTTCTGGTTAACTATCAGTTTGTGTCCGGAGAATCCTGTAAGACCTTACCATTCATTAAGCAAGTATATTTCTGTAACTAAATCGCTTATAGTAACTGACACAATCTTCACAGCCTGTCCTGCAGAAACACATCTCGTACATTACAGGTTGAAAAAAACCCATGAACTCCAAGAAAATTATCTGTTGAAAAGGGCTTTAAGCCTGTCATCTTTCACCTTTTTAATGAAGAATGTTAAAAAGAATCATGTATGCTACACGAAGGCTGGAAGTATTCTCTAACCCAGGTATATATTCACATTAAATCGCAAGTTACCAATATTCCAACCAAGCCACCTACTAGTTTTATTTTAAGAGCTGTTGGAAACAAAATGCAGCTATCTTTGAAACCTATTTAAATATTAAACACGATTGTTAAGAGTATTGAGAATGGCCTTAAAATAGCTTTTTGTTTTTCCAGTTTTCCTGACATCCAATTACAACCGTGATGGTTTAAAATCTTTTACTTGTTTCAAACCGAGGGTTTTAAAAAAATAACAGACAGCTTTTAAGTTTAAAAGCTGCACATAAATACTTAAAAAGGTGAATTTCTTGCGATTCCAAATCGCTTTTGTACATCACAAACATCAATCCTACAAAACGCTTCGGAAGAGTCTGTTTAACATGACATCTCCAAGTAACATGTCTGACTGTAAATTTCACTAGCCCCTGCTCTAAAGTGTATTGCTTTGTAACTGACTGCTTGTCTACCTATGCATGAATATGATTTCAATTACATACCAGACGCAGTTTAACTTCTTCTCTTGCAGTTCACCAGGTAACGTCACTAATTGTTCCTTCCAGTTCTTGTATTATCAGTCACCCACAGATACCCTCAGTGGAAATGCAGAGGAGACATACAGCATTTTTTGCTATAAAATACCTCCAAGTGTTTATTGGTAGGTTGTTCTTCACTATAATTATTATTAGGCATGGTGCTATCCTCAGCAAGAGCCGTACTAGAAGTTGACAGTATATTCTTACGTGTATGTCAACATCTTGGGTGGACACAGGTTGAGCAAGGGCTTGGAAATGCATGAACTTTTTAGACCAAATTTCGGTAAAAACTTACGAGTATGTTTCTACCCTCTCCAAACATTAAACAATTACTTATATTGGATGGATATTATTTTTCGTATGAATTTACGACACACTGTATAGAAATGTATTGCAAGCATAACTTTGGTAAATATCTTGCCTGACTAGAGCCTCCTCTTTCCAATACCCTTATGGAAAACTATGGACCTTTCTAAAAAGCTGTCACCCAAGACTGTAGCGTTTTTTTTCTTCATCGTAACTAGTTATGTTTTAAAAATATACATTAATCAAAACGTCATATCCGCATATTGCATTTTCAGAAATAAAACCAATCATATTATTACCTATTGCTAACCATAAAGACTACAAACTCCTAAGACTATATACTACCTCGCTTACTTAAATTTTAATAAGGTGCTTGCTTACCAGAGACTAGAATTCCTGAGTAACCCCCTTTCCTGACTTTATGCATTAAAAGCAATAAGAGATAAATAAAACATTGAGAAAGCTTCTGAAGTGATCAAATAAGAACTAAGTAAGCAAACTTTGGTTTTTTTAAAGCTCTCCTCTTGCTCATTTTAAGAAGGGAAACACCCAGAAGCCTGGTGTTAATGTCTCTGCTGATTGTGAAAATTGCAGCAATAAAAACTCCAACTGCTTGTCTTAAATTAAGACTTGCAAGACTACATGTGAGATCTGTATCTTTACATTAGTTTTTATAACATTTGGAAGTTTGGTTGCCTGCTTTGATGTTGGTCTATTAATGAGCAGGGGAGCCAAAAGCCAGAAAGAAATGTTTACTGGAAATTCTCAAGTCAAAACCTGAAGTAATTGGTTTGTTCTACCCCACATGATTCAATATCCTGATTCCCCCAACTACCAGCTCCCTGAGCGATATGAGGCGTCTACGCTTTTTTGCTGTTGCCAACACATAGTAACCCACAGTGATTGAAAATGGCAGCTGAAGTGCTGCTGCAGCACATTAATTTTGCTCCAAGTGGTCCAATTTTGTCATCTGAATGTTGAAAATCTTCTTTCCACTACCTTTTTTTTTTTTTTTTTTTTTTTTTTTTTACCTTCAGAGATTTGTCGAGTTTGGGGTTGCCATCATATAAACCGAAGTGCAACATTTTCAAGACAATTTTTAGATTATCCCTAACAGCTGAAAGGATAATGCGCTTTCTTTATAGCACTCCGCATTCAAAGCAGACTAGTTAACAGCAACTTAAGTGTGATAATGGCAATTACATCAATATGTTCCTTTTACACCACCAAAAGGTACTACTTCAGACAGCTGAAGGCATTAGGTAAATAAACTGCTGAGAATTACCGGCAAGTAAATGACATGCAATTTTAGGACCACTAAACACATTTATTTACAAAAAATGCCCAAATGGTCGCGTCCATTTCAGAATAACAAAGATCTATATAAATTGTTTCATTAACTGTGGGGGTTTTCGCCAAGACATAGCACATATACTCGGCTCCTTCGTTAAATGAAAGGAAATTGAAGTAGGAGTGAAGACATCCTACTCTAAAGGCACATCACTTTCATGGCTTAAAAAGAGACACACACACACACACCCTCCCCCCCAAACCATCAAATGGAGAACCAGGAGGGAAAAAAAAGAAAAAAAAACAACACACCAGACCAAATGCTACCTACCAAGCACTTAAACCAACTTTTAAAAAACACAAAATGTATGGTTTAGTATCTGTATCATTGAAATAAAGGGTCTGGAAGGAAGGGAATAGGCAAGGAAGGCATAGGAAGTTCTTTTTTTGCCAGAGACATAAACCAGAATACAGTCCCCAAGAAACATCTGGTCCCTGGAAAAGGTCCCAACTTATTGACAGATAACTGGATTTTGCTTGGCTTTTGCATTGCTATACGATGAATATTGACTCGCAAAGATAACAGCAGGGTAGGCCGGGCTACATTCCCTTGCAAACTCAAGGAAATAGTAACAAAGGAACGAAAAACTGCAAATATGTAGTCACGTCAAACAACTTACAACGCGATAAACATGCTGCACAGCCACCAAATCAGCACTCCTGCCATACTCGGTTTCCAGTTATTTATTACAGGATAAGGCTAACCGCAAATTAAGTTATCTTAGTAAACACTCTATCACCGATTGCATGAGATTACAAGAATTACTCATTTTCACTTTTTCTAGACGAAGAAGGAAACGGCAGCCTGTGGCCGGTGGCGATCAAAACTTCTCCTAAAACTCTCCACAAAAATATCTATTCTTCCAGCCTACCCACCCATTAAGGAGGGAAGCAAATCCGTTTCGAAGGTCTGGAATGGCGAGGTCTTTTATTCCAAGATTCCATTTCTTTTCTGAAGCAATCGGAGGGTCTTCCCCACGCAGCCCCCGCACGCAGGAACGCGTAGGCCATACCCAGCGCCGAGCGCGGCAGAAAGGGCTTCCCAAATCCCGCTAACCCAGCGGAGGCATCAGAAACCGCGCAAGAGCGCCTGTCATAAAAGGTCACTTTTTTCCCTCGGAACAAACCATTAATCAATAGAGTGTAATTGTCCGAGCGCTCGCAAGGGCTCTGCAGCGAAGGGACCTTGTTTTTCACTCGCCTAATTGCGGAACAGCGAAAGTTCAGAAACATAACCCAAATCCACCTCCCCATTTTCCCCCTTTACAATTCCCACTGCCCTTTGGGCCTCTGCTTGGAAGCAAATGGAAGACAAGCTGAAGTTTTCTCAATTGAGCCGGAGCTGAGAAACCTTTGATATGCTAATACCCTCCTTCAAACGGTAAGAATTCACACTTGCATTAATTCAAACAATTTCTGCAGAATGATGCGAAATGGCACCTCTTTTCGGGGCGAGCAACAAAAGGAGGGAGCCGGAGCGGCCGAGGCAGCCGAAGAGCAGCACAGTTGTTCTGCTGGGCTCCCTCCCCTCCGCACAGGGGCATTTCCAGGCGAAGGAAAACACACCTGAGCACCAGCAGATCTCTTTACTTTCCGACAAACCGCGTTCAAACCCCAGCAGGGCTGGCGCAGACTAACAACAAGATGTTATTTTTAGAGCCAGACACAGCAACGGTGCCTCATGACACGCTCTGTTTTCTGTCTCCAGATGGCCCCAGATTTCTACGTGTGAAAATAAATACAAATTAAAAAAAAAAAAAAATAAAAAAAAGTTGTTCTCACTCCACAGCCGACAAAAGGGTAATTTATCCCCCCCCCCCAAAAAAAGCTCACCCC
>JANZLQ010000095.1:15444187-15504157 GCA_026212715.1 Elanus axillaris | reverse complement strand
ACCGGCTTCTCCCCTTTGAAACAAAAGAACTATTTCCAGAGGAAAAGATCAGCAGCTTTCCACCATGAGCAACTTGCGTGGCTCAGCTTTAATGGGATCAACAGCCCAAACGTATACGAGGGCCCGCAGGCAAAAAAGGGCCAGGTTCGCACGTGCCCCTCAACAGCGTTTTCCCCAGCAATTCGACGTGGATATGGTGGCTCTTGCTGCCTCCGCTCAGCCGCGGAGCGCGTTACTAAACGTGTTGCACAGACAATAGCCGGGAAGAGGCACCCCACCGCCTCGCCACGCTGTGGCGGAGGCTTTCCGCCGGCGTGCGCCCGCCCCCGGGCAGCCTCCCTGCGGGGCTCGTCCCGGGCAGCCGGATGGCGCGGCGCCGGGAGCGGCTCGCCAGCGGGGAGTCACTTCGTTTAGACCCGTCCCCGAAATGTCATTTCGGTAGCCGCGTGACAGGCTGTGATCTCTACGCGGGGGCGGCGGCACCCCCGTGCACTGGCACGGCTCCGCACGCCCCCGCGGACTCGGCCCCGCCGTGCCCCGGCCCCTGCCCCGGGCACCGCTGCGCCTCCCGCCGGCTCCGGGGCCGCTCCGGGCCGGCCCGGGGCTGCGGGGCCCTGGGGAGAAACCGGGGGACGGCCGCAGGTCAAAGCAGCGCAGACCTGTCCTGGTAACTCCCCCCTCCCCCTTGTTTGGGTTTGGGGGTTTTTTTTTGGTTTGGGGTTTTTTGTTGTTGTTGTTGTTTTTCTCTTTTTAGCCATCCCCTTCCCTTTTCTAGCTGCAGCACTGAAATGAAATCCTCTCAGCAGAATCTACCCACGGTATCTCACGCACACTCGGGGCTCAGTCAGCCCTTTGAGGTCCAAAGCATATTGACAATTCAGTTTAAAACACCCACACCACACCAGGAAATCAGGACCATTACCTCTCTTAATGGTAATGATTTATTCTTTAACTTAATTGCTTTGACTTCTCTGCATACCTGTGCAATTAGTGGTCCTGTTTAGACAGTTGTGACATGTATTAAGGGGAAACATGACATGTTTAAAAGGAAACTGGATCCTTAAGGCCTTGCAACACGAGGTACTAAGAATGATAGAGCGGGTCCAGGGCTCTTCAAACCCACATTAAACTTTCAACAGTGCTAGCAATAATCCCAGGGATTAGTATCTAAAAATTGCTGAAATACGGGCATGCCATAGCCACGCTGACCTGCCTCAACTCACGGTACCTGTCGAGGGGACTGGGGAGCGGAAGAGCAGTCCCAGGCCTTTAGGAGCAAAGGAGGAGTTCTGCCCTGGCGAGCAGTGCATCTTCCTCAGGCCGCTTTCAGCTGCGTTACGTCTGCACACCGCCTCAAAACCACGCTCGGCGTGGGAGGGCAGGAGATCGCGTGGCTGTGTGATAGTTTTGTACCTACTGTAATACTGAAAAGTTAAAAGAACGGGTTACTGTGGGAGCAAGGTGTAGCAAAAGAGCAGGTACTCTTATTTTTTCCCCAGTTTTTTAAGTCCTTTGTGTATCCCTGGTACAGTTGACTGCCCTTTCTTGCTGAAAATATCCTTATAAATATATGTATGAACCCTAAATAACCCCTTATGCATTTCTAATTGAATTAAATCATACGGGCATCTTAATGTATTTTATTAGAAACTGATTTTCATTGAAAGGGTTGGATGCATCTGTTACAGAAACACACTTAAAAAGAGGCAGATAGAAATATAAAGATATACATATTGATCGGCTATCATTTTACTGGAGTTTTAAAACATATCGTTAACAAATCCTCCTTTTTTTTTTTTTTTTGTCAGATAAATGTAATTGCAGATAAGCAATGATAGCCCTGAGCTAATAGCCTTTTCCTTAGCTGATGAGAGCAGGATTTAGTCAGAAAAAGAGTCAAGAATAGAAGTTTTATGTGGGGTTGGTGGTTTTCCTCTGAGAGGACGTGAGAGAGAGAGGAATTCTTCTATTTGGAGCAAAAAATCTGCTGGTTTCTCTAAAACTTTTTTACCCACAAAAAGACTGGAAAGAACTGCAGAACTAGGCCCTGTGTTAATATTTGCTGACGCCAAAGTGAATTCACCTACGTGGATTCAACTGCAGGCGTGAAGTTTATTTTCCCCCTTTTCATCAAAAACTTCTGGAATCACATTTCTTTCTGCATGCAGAAACGGAGTTTTACAACAACTGTAAGTTGTAAAACTGAGTTTTAAACAATTGGTAAAAATGCAGACAGAGACCTTTCAGCATTTGTTTCGAAAACACGTGCTTCCGTTAATTCTCGTTAAATCTGGATTGTAAGGATACCTGGCAGAGGGGCATATTGTTTTGGCAAGTAGAATACTATCATTCAAGCGATTAATTTTACTTAACGTGAATCAGCATCTGTCTCTTCAAAACAGGAAAATTGTACAGACATATACCCATGGCATACTTGAATCTGATACTTTAGTTTTTACTCAGCCACAGTTATTGCCAGATTTGAATATTCATCTATAAGAAGGAATTATGACAAATCAAGTTTATTTTCACCATTAAAACTGCCTACTATTTGCTTTTTGCCATATCCCTATAAAATAAGTATCTCGTTCCCGATGGACTCCACAAGTAAGTACAGACAAGTAGATTTTCCTTAAGATCTTGCTTTGCTGCAACAGTGCAAAACACCTAGCTTGAAAACACTACAAGAGATGTTATAATCTTAGCAAGATCATTTGATACTATTTTATTATTTTACTAATGTTAAATTTTGTAACATTTCATGTTAAGCTGTATATTCTGTGTGTAGTGCTCTCGCATTGCTTTGGTGAACCTGCCGGATCATGTCCTTGAAAAACTAAAAGCAAATTCAAAAAAGTAATTTTTGAAGTAATCACAAGAACTGTGTATCAATTAGCACTTCTAGGGACTACATGTAGGACAGTAACAACTGGAAAAGATTTAACTGTCGGCTGTGTACTTGAAGGAGGTGCATCTGAGAAAGACGACTTAACTTGCGGCAAAAATTACCCAAGTTATGATGTCTGCAATATGATCTTGTAGGCTCCACTAGAGGTTTGGGGGTTTTTTTGCCATAGAATTGCAGCTTACATCTGCCTATTCTTAAAAAGGTTAATTTAAAATGGTTTAATATCTCGATAAATAATATTTTGTATTGCCTTAAGTGTCAGTTCCCCCATGAGAAATGGTTTACACAGACTTTATGCAACCTATTTTTTTATTACTGGAGTTTTATGACTGAACTTTAAATACTAGCAACTGACATTTCCTCCTACCTGTATGTACTCCTGTGAATAACGTAACAATGAACTTATAATTAGATGTAATGTTACCAAAGACTGACAGAAGAGGTTGTAGATACATAGTGCAGTAGCACCAGCTAAAATTGGTGTAATATAAAGGCACGGTTTAATTGGTAAAAGGTAAAGACACGGGTTTTTTTCCATGGTCCATGGAAAAGTAACAAACCATTACATGATTTTACCATTTCAACATAAGACTGAAAAGGCAAAATTTTGCATGTTTTATTTAGGAAAATCCCCAATTAATTTCGCAGACAAATTTATGTAACTAAAGTGTGAGTGATACAACCCATAAGAGGAAATGTCCAATGCATTGTCTTAAAAGTTTGGAAATATATCTTGACAATAACTGGTCTTTTAAACTAAGTAATTGATTTTAGTGTCACTTGGGAGAAAATGAAACCCATCAATAAAATAAGATAATTCCGCAGCTGTTCCTAACAAATAAATGTAATATGAATTTGCATTTTACATAGTTTACTTCAGTAATCAATTTTAATTACTCATAATCTATAGCATTATTTAAGAAACGACAAAACCATTGACTTACTCATAACACTTGCTAATTGTTTTTAAAAATAAATTCTACACATGACTAAGGAAACACCCATTTCCATTTGCTTTATGTTAAATCAACATCTAACCACTCATGGTGATTTCATTCAAAGAAAACAGAAGGAACACATTAGCTGTGTGGTTAAAGAGATTGATGGGCTTCAAACATTTTAACCATGGATGTTTTTTTTCCAACTGTAGAAAGTCATGGTTTTAATTTAAATAGCTTCAAGAAAATGAAGATCATTTCATTCAACAAAGCTGTTGTTTCTTGTTTCTTAGACAGAAATTAATTTAATTTTGTTTAATTAAGTAATATTAGAAACAACCTTGTTCGGAGAAAATGCAGCTATGAAACAAAAGCATGTGTATGCCATATTAACTAGGTGTTCCGAAAGAGATTTTTTGTGTCACATTAAATAAATTATAAGAGATCAATATGATTTTTACCAGTGAATTGAGATGCGGTTTTTTTACGTTCGTGCTAAGACGTGGCAGTTGCCTCTCCACTCTCTGAAAAGTAACTCTGGAGGAGCGACAGAGCTCAGCGTTACTGAAGAAGTACATTCCTTACTTTGGGCTTTGGGTATTTATGGGTCTATGTTGGTGGAGAAAAGTTTAGAGTTTAATGCTGCAGGCATTTATAAAGGCCAAAGAGTTTTCAAGATTGAGCTGTTAGGAGTCACGTAGCAGAACACGTTTAAAAAGAGACGTGTACAATTCCCTGTTTTCATATGAAAAGCTCAGCACAGAAGCTGAAACAATCATACCAGGAAAGGAACTGCAGTGCTGAGCTTTTGGGGAAAGAGATATGTCATGAGATCCCAATTCTCCAAATAGTTTTGCACGTTTCTAGGTTCCCTTTTCTCCAACTGCTGCATCTGCATAGGCACTGTTTCTGCATTTGGGCAGCAAATAATGTTTTTTTAAGCAAAGAAGCAAGGCTCAAGAGAATATTAAGAAATTAAATAGATTTTTCTCTTTAAAATAAATCTAATTTTGCCTGGCAGGTGGGGAGCTCCTTCTCCTCCGCCCCCTTACACAACTATATCATACAATTCGCTACGACTTTGCTAAATCTCCGTATCTCTTTCACTTGGTAATTTGCAGCCAGAGAAGTACCCCAAGTCTCAGACTGGCACGCGTGGAGGTCACTGTGTATTCCCACCACCTCTGCTCACCTCTTGCTACCCTACTGCTTGATGTAACAGAATGGGAAGGTTTGAAACTGCAGAATGGGAAGGTTTGAAACTGCATGGGAGAAGGACTGGACGTCTATGCTAAACCCCTCTACCTCTTATGATTTGCTTTATCAAACTCCAGTTGCAGACCTAGAACTTACATTTGTTACAGAGTGCTTTTAACTATAATGTTACCTGGGTTGCTGGGCACTCTTCTGGTGCTTGTGTGTCACAAAATGAAAGGTGATGCAAAGACGATGAACAAAGAATGGAGAATTCAAAGGCAAAACATTGTATTTACAAATATGAATCCATGAAGGCTTTTCTCTTCTTACTCAAGTACCTCGTATAATCATCCCAGGCTCTTAAAATCTGTGTTCTTGATGGCACAGGCCAAGATGTGAAGAGTTATTAATCTTTAGCTGCACAGCTCTACAAACCCATAAAGATTTAGATGCCTATGTTGGGGGTAAGGTTAAATTTATTTTCTTGAGAAGTTAGAGGATAAAATACATCAAATTCTTGGACCACCGACCAGAACTCAGGCCTCCCCATTCCGATTGATTGCCCAGATCATTAAGCTACAGAGTCAGGTTCCCTCTGGTGCTCTCACTTTCTATCCCAGTGAATCCTGAATTATTTTCTGCCTGGTGCATGACTTGAACAGGAGAAGTGGAGAATATCTCCATCTCCAATCAGGCTGTGGATTAGAGAACTGTTTAGCTGGGGAGAAATACGCATTTGAATCCCTTCAGGCAGAGGGGAGAACCGATCCTGTTTCACACACTTTGGACAAGTCTCCAACTGCTGCTTGTAGAATAAAGCTACACCTATAAAAGAAGGTGATGATTACTGCTGGGTTTAGTGACAGGCCGGCTGTGTTGGCGGGTGTCCGGTGCTCTTAGAGTATGACTGTCACCTTTGACTGTCACCTTTGTTTTACAGACAGGCTCAGCAATGAGGCAGGCACAAAAGTCCTTAGTCTGGTTTATCTTGACCGAAGCAACATTCAGCATGATGAGCATTAGAGCTGTAGGAAAATTTAATATAGAAGCGTGGAAGTGCCTATTGAACAGAGACATCTTCCCCAGGTAGGCAGCATTGAAGCAGAGGTGGTTTTTTAACTTAAGGGCTTAAATTCCTTCCACGTTTCTCTTTAGGAGTCTAGTTGTTGGAATTCTACATGACGCCGACATGAAAATTTGGTCCATAGTCACAATAATCAAGTCCAGAGATAGAGTAAGAGGTTATGAAGAGGAAAGAACTGGGTGCTCACGATCAATCACGAACAGAAAAGAACCTCCCACTGGGAATTCCTCACCTCATAATTGCAGCTTTCGAATTCCCTTGCCGACAGGCGGGGCGTAAGAGCGGTATTTGCTTCAAAACTTGCATATTTCAGTTCACATTTAGTGTTTTCCCAGTGTGCCACTAGGTGTTACGCTGTAAGAACATGAGGGGTTTTTTTTCTGTTGTTTTCTCTTTTAATTTAGAACTTTCAGTTGGTAGCTTTAATCAAGATGATGTATAAATCGTGCTTTATGTACACGTCATCTGGTTCTGCTTCCCAGTTTCCCATGCCACTCTGGAAGTGCTCATAACCTCAGTTGATTGGTTATACTTGCTTTGATTTTGCTTTGTGGTTTAAACCAAGGACTTGGTCTCTTATATTTTTTCATAAGAATATATTTTTTCCTCTTGGTACTGATTGCCATTGAAATGCTGACAGTTATGTGATTGGCTCCCTCTGGAGCGGATACCAGAGATGCATCATGGATCACTGGTCAGAGAGCCTACAAACAGCAGCAAATTCCATCTCTTCCCCCCTCCCCATCTACTTTGTACCTCAGCACGGCTTTGCAATCCATCTCAGCTGGCACGGGCAGAGCATGGAGACGGAGACCCAGTTTTGTTTCCAGGCTTACATCTTCTAGTTCCCATTTTGTCATGCTCGTGCTACATCGCCAGGTGTAACTCTGGCAGCTGTAAGAACAGTCATTTTCCTTCACCGAAACTGCCTATAAAAGCCTCTGTTTCGGTAATGATTTGTTATACATTACAAACACCTGCAGCACATGGGAATTAATATCACTAAAGTATAGGGATCAAAGATATTCCACCTTTTTTCCTTTAATTAAATGATCATTTACTTGTGACAGACCTCGATGTTTTTGACAAATAGTATTTGAATCTGATTGAAGGTATGGTTACGCCTTTCTAAAAACACTGCAGTCAAAGAATAATATTACAACCATGCTCCTGTTGTGAGGAACATCGACTGACTGCTTAGTACTACTGCTAATTATAAATATTAAAATATATTCAATAATTAATTAAGATGCTATTCCCCACCTCGCTATGAGCACTGGCTGCTGTATGTTGAATAATCAGCACCAAAATATGATCTTTTCATATTGTAAATCATAGTCCTACATTTAATATATCATTAAGACAACACACTAAGGCTTTTATTGCATGTTTGGAAAGCAAAGCGATAACTCCATATGTATTTACACAGGAATGGGAGAATTTCCTGCATATGCAACCACTGAATCTTAGTGAAGAATAAACCACAAATTTGCATTGTACCATTTAGGTGCCCAGTTTTGCCTTTCTGTTTTCTCTTCCTGTCGCCTCTCTGTATGGCTACATTGGTTTAATTTGCTTTCTTTAGAATTTTTGTTGATAGTAAAATTAATGTGCAAATTCCCTATCAGTTGTATATATTAATATAATTCCCTCTCAAATACAGCTCACTGAAATTAGCACTGGTAAAAGGTGAGATACATATTCATACAGTTATTTACATAAATCCCATTCAGCTTTATGCAACCTAAGCTTTAATGCAAAGTAGCTACTACCGCAGGTAATTTTAGCACAAGCAAAACAGCACATAAGTGACATCTGACTTCCCAAAGATTGGATGTCTTATAATAAATAGATTATTTGAAGAGAAAAAAGTTTTGTAAGAAATCAGGTTTTTGACATTGTAATTTTTATGAGTAAAGATTTAATTTAATATTCTGCATACTTTAACTTTGCCACTTAGTGCAACCCAGGTTTGAGTTTCCAAGGAATTTATTGGTGAGAATTTATCACCTTGCAATCCATTATCATAGTAAACCTTACAAATTAGATCTTCTATTACAGTGCTAAAGTTGGCAGACCAACTCTATTCTGCCTTGCAATTGAATTCAGCTACAGTTCCAAAGAGATTAGTACATATACAGTAATACATTTGTTTCCTTTGGGGAAAGTAGTGTCTTTACAACTGAAAGCTGAAAAGAGTGATGCATTTCTCCAATGAATCACACACAATTGGTTCTTTGCAAATTATAGAAATTGTGCGTGACGCCTAATTTATGATGCAGTATAAGACAGTGTATTAATCTGTTAATAAACTAAACTTTTCAGTAAGAGCTATAGTATGAAGCAACTTATAAGACAGTGTACACACTAGACCACAAAGTAAGTTTTATAAAAATAAGTATATACTGGGAATTGATCTATGCAGCACAAACATTTTTATCAGGTCTAGTGACAAAAATATCTTTAAAATCAGTTGCAGCATGCATATTGATCTGTGGCTTATTTACTTGTGTTATAGAATGCTAACTATAAGAAAAGTCGTTAGGTCATTATCTATATAGGCTTAGGAAATTAAGGCATCATCTATTCCTTGTTGTGAAAGACGTTTGCTACTGAAAATATAAATTGACATCTACTATGTGCAGGTGCAGATTCTACTTAGCAATGCAGCTCTGTTTGTGGAAGTTATGTTTTCCCTAGTAAACAGAGGAGCTGCAAGGTCATGAAAGAGACAATGGCACATATCTCTCAGAAAATTATGCTTTGCTCTATAGACTTGCAGTTTTTATATTTCCCTTAGCGTGATGCAGCAACACATTGCGACTTACAGCAGTCTCTATTTTTCACAATTTTCCAGTTAATGAAAGTAATGTTTAAATACTCTGAAGTTAGATTATTAACTTCTACAAAATAGAAACAGATGTGTGTCTTAGTATGCCATTAAATTTATGATTTACATAGTATTCTTGAATACAGCTGAGCAGAGGCCAATGATTCTAATTTGCTCTAGATTTACAATAACCTGATCTGGTTTTTGTAAGTACTGAAACACTTTAAACAAAATTAGAAAGCCGTTGTGCTTTGTGTGATTAAAGATGCAATTCCCTTTGGGGTAATGAGAAGAGTTAGAACATGTTTCTTTCTTTATGGATGTTTCTATTATAAACACGAGTACCATATATTATGTATTTTTGTTACTATTTCCTTGTTTTTAATTATAAAATAAACTGATTGAGTTGTACTGGAGTTACACTGAAACAATGCCAAAATCTAGCTAAAGAATGCATACAGAGGTTCATAAAAAATCCTTTAAAATTCTTCCAAGGGTCTTAAGATCTTGTTAGAAAAATACTAGTTCTTTATGGTTTGCAGAGACCAAAACATCTCTCTGATTTAAAACTACACAATTTAAAGATTTCTTTAAAAAGCTAACACATTTCTCAGCTTATTAAACCATGCTAATGCACAAAATTTTACAGGACAAAGGTTCGGGGGATTCGTAGCAATTTACATCTGGAGATACAGATTTGCTGTATCTGATGGCAGAAGCGACAACTGGAATGAGTGTTATAGTTTAAAACATGGTGTATCTGTGAGTAGCGATCAGGTTGTGTTGTTGCTTCACTAAATACTGAGCTTCTTAAAAAAAGAGACAGAATGAGATTATATATGTCAGATATAAGCAAGGGACATGCGAGAGGAGTACCCTCTGTGTGAATATTTAAGGCCTGACTCAAAGACTCTGAAATCAGAAGTTAGGCCTATAGAGATGTATGGATTCAGGGTTAGCTAGAAATGAAGTATTTCCAAATTCTAATCTATGGCTCCAAAAAGCATTTCTTTTGTGGCCAAAATGTATGTCATTTAGCATTGTAATTCACTTTTCACTGGAAAGGTGACGTAGCAATGGAGTGGAAGCATCTGTTTCACAGGGACTTTTTATAATCATTTTTAATGCTACCTCAACTATTCTTTGCATATTCCCCCCCCCCCCCCAATCAAATAGATTTTATGAACATAGAAGTACTAAACCGGGCCTTTAATTTACATAGTACCCAGAATGTAATATTATTTCATATATTATGTTATTCATTTGCTATTTTGCATAATGCATTGAAGAAAATACATGCTCAATATTATATATTCATATTTAATCATACTACAATGTATGTATTTATATTTATCTTTACGTCTGATGAAATGTTTAATATTATTAATCCTTTCATTTTAATTATATATAATTAACTATCATTAAAACAGGAGCATTACCTTTTAATAAAAATTTAATCACAGATTTACTCAAGCACAGGATCAAAATGCTACACACTGAGGAGATGTCTTAAAAGTGATTGAATGCATTCAATTTATTTGGTCACTCAGTCTTCCAGTGCACTTAGAGATTGCCATTTGTGCTTCACTCAAGAGATCTCCAAGGGTAAGCTCCCACACTCTTACTACGTTCTTTGTCTTGGGATTACAGTGTTAAGACAGTCGTGTAGACTGAGCCACAAGCATAGCTCTCAACCTGTATGTTGCTCCAAATTCAGCTTTCAGTTTTACCAGCGCACCCCCTGATAGCTATAGCATATGGTCCCTTACAGGTATTTTCGCATTTGGCCGTGGATTGGTGTAATGCAGCCCCGGTAGAATTTCTGACCCAGGCAGACCGATGTGCATATATTTAATTTTAAGAACAGATGAGGATTGCTATGGATTTTTGCTGGGGGATCTGACAAGGGCAACTGGAATGAAAAAATGGCAGGAGAAAAATTTTCCATCATAGATTGAGGCTGAAGTGCATGTAACTGGACTAGTTTTGTGGTTTCATCTGAACTTTCTGGGAAATATTTGTATTAAACACATAGTTACCCATACAAGAGGCATTAGGCTGACAACAAGAGATTGGCAAACGTACTAACTAATTCAAGTTTAAGTTGTGTCTCGGGAAGAATCAATACTAGAGAATTACTTGCTTCCTTCTTGAAAAAATGAATATGGATGCGGAATAATTTATTGGTAGGAATGAATGGCATCAGGACATTGGAACCTCATACCTACTTTTCACCTGTAACTTAACATAAGCTGAGGCTCCACTTCTGCAAACGCACAGGTTTTTTAGGTGAGCAAACTTTTGCTGAACCCAGTCCTACAAATACTCATGCCTGTTAAATCTCATCAACATTAACTTAGAAATCACAGATGGAGGGAGATGTGTTATCTTGCATCTTGCATTAAAATAGAAGGTGAGTTTTGGAGGAGTTTTTAATTGTTCTGGTAAATTCATACTAACTCACTGAGTGCCAGAGTATGGAGCTGTGTTTGCAGCAGACTGTCGTTCGAGGAGCCCTGTGTGATTAACTTGGAGACTGGAAGTAAAAACTGCAGATGAGAATTCCATATGTCTGAGGCAAAGCACCTGAAAGGAAAGCTCACATTTTAATGACAGAGCATGGGATGGCCATTATAGGAATATATTGTATTGATAAAAAGGGAAAACACCTGGTCAACAAAGGTTTTGTAATATTTTTTCATATTAGTTATTTTAAAGTCATATTAAGCTGTTGGAAGACTTTGGTTCATTATGAACACTCTGTTTCTTAAAGATGCTCAGTGAGTCTGGATGCACTTAGCATAATTTATTTTCCAATTGACTCTGAGTTGCCCAGACCTACTTCTACTGAAGTCAACTTTTTTTTTTCCAAAGAGAATTAAATCAAGTTTAATTTTTCTTCAAAAAGAGACTTACTTAGATTTCTTAATTGTCAATTTTCTTCAAATAATTACTGCTTGACAACATTTTTTAATAAATGAAAATCCAGTAAATTTTGTCATTTGTTGTGTTAAAGCCCGCTCTAAAAACATTTGTCTGGTGCCATTACTCAGCAACCCAGAATAAGTGGGAAGTTCAAAACTGTATTTATATTGCTTTTGAACCTTCCTAATGTGATTTAAAATTACCTTATCCCAAAATACATTTAAATCTCAAAGGGGACCATATTTTAAATGTTTCCGTGGCTGGAAGGCTTCATACATTAGAAAAATATTAACTGACAGTACAATGGACCCTGTTCTACTCTTTTCTTTGTATTTTCCGGAGCTATTTCATATTAATATTGACATGGGTGAGACAATTCAGCAAACTCCAGAGAGATAACGAGGGCATTTTGCAATGGCTCTCTTGTTGAGCAATGAAGCTGTGTGGAGAAGGGCAGATTTAGGCTATTCAGTTCTTGCCATTCTGATCGCTATTGCATAAGACTCGGGTCAGAAAGTTTAAGTGTCTAAAATCTATAGACTGCCTGTTTTCAGAAAATACCAAAATAGAGATTCTGGTAAAAATCTGTAGGAGAACTTTCCATCTTCTGACAAGACATTTTTTACTTGTGCAGAACTGGTCTTTGTTGAAGGGCTTCTGTCTTCATTATTTAATTTCTTTTTGGAGCTTACAGTCAACATGATCCCGTTGAGTTCTTTATTTAATATGTTTCAGAGCACAGGACACCTGCCGACTTCTTTAATAACGAGTTGTCCTCAGTTGGCTTATATGTGAAAACTGTGCAGCAGAGGCAAGTAAAGAATAACATTAAACATTAAGACTGATTCCATTAAAAAATAAAATAAAACTATGTCCAGGCTCCACACCCGAAGTCCCAAAAATAAATTTGCAAGGGCTTTTCACAGCATGGAATCCAGGCGGATTTTTTTTTAATTGAATTCTGCTCTGTGTAAGTGCAGCTCAGTGGAATTCAATTTCCATGTAGGCTCCCAGGAAAGAAATACATGCTAAGTATTTTTATTGCTAATGGTTTGGATTTAGTTTCTTAAGTATTATTTAGATTTGACTGTGGACAGAGTTGCTAGTGTTTACTGTAACACAGTGCTCTGTGCCTTTCACTGGAGAAGGGGCTCTTTAGAAAAGGATTGGCTAAAGCACAGAAATTTAACCATGAATAAATTCCGGGGCTTTGTATTGTATTAGTAAGGCTCAAACTCTGCTTCTTTGTACAAACTCTATGAATTCAATGGAAAATCTCCATATTCCCCATTCAACCTTTATTTTTTGTCCCACTTAAATATATTTTCCTTGCTTTGTTGGAAGCCTCTTTCACACCTTATTAGGAGAAGTATGGGGAAATACTGTTAGAGATGATTCAGGGAAGCCCTACAGTCTCAGTCCTGCAGTTCGTAAGTAAGGGAGGAAACCCTAATAAGATCAATGAGTCCTTCTTCTGCTTTGAGTGGATGGTAACTAAACCAGAGAAATCAGACTTTGACCAATTAGTTTATCTTAATTGGCTTTATTCTGCACTCATTCACATAATTTCTCACATAATTCTTTCAGTTCTGCTGAAACACATTATTTTTCTACAACCCACAAAAGTCAGGTGATGAATAAAAAGTATCTCACAAACAAAAACTACAGTCAGCCACCGTTAGCTCACACTCAAATTGTTTTTCTCAGACAACAGGATCTTAAAAAAATGCTTTTTGCCTTACAACTATAAAGAAAGAAAACTGTTGACTGATAAGACAAACTGTTAAAACAGATAGCTGTTTTATTTTTGTTTTTTTCATGTTAATCCTTGAGTTCAGACCAAGAAATACTCTGAACCAGAGGTTCAGCCTTGCTTGGTGTTACCTGAAGGATGCTCACCTGGTGAAGAAACATGTGCTCCCACCTCAGATTCTGTCACAAAATTTGGACCTAATCCAAAGTATGCCCAAATCTATATTAGAGAACAGACTCTGCACTGCTCATATTTAAATCTACTTCCCTTTTCTCTAAAAGGAAACGTCTCAATTTGCTATATTGTCTACTATATATAGTCTATAATATATTATCATTATACCTGTCTCTCTATATTCTATATTACATATTATCTATTGCCTATTTGTATTATGTTGTCAAAGAATGTTTAAGTGTTGGGTTAATAGAATTATTTTTTAATTGTGTCTTTTTTATAGATAAGCTTGTTGACACGTGTAAGGTTCATTAATAATTTTGTTGAGTTCGTCAGGAAATTAGGATATGGCGGAGATACATGTCTCTTTAAAATGTGTCTTGTGCCGCCTTGTGCACACAAGCTCTTTTCAAGTTCTGCTTATGAGTAATCATTTTATATGTGTTTAAATCACATTTCGATTTTCTGTAGACACAGTTCTTACTACATAACATATACGGCTGCTAGTTTTGTAAACATGTTTTCACTACTACTTTGAAGAACTGAGACAAACCAACAGCTGCTCTGCGGGATGATAGCGACCAGAACAGCCTGTGCATATGATTATCAAGGGGTTCAAATCAGGACTGATGGTGGGCAGCACACAGAGCAAATGGCAAACCCAGCCCAAAGAACTTCTGTAGCGCTGCCTCCTTTTGAAGCTGCGCAAGGTTTACTTTTCAGTCTCGGCGTTGCTCGGATGTCATGGGGCTGGGGGGCCGGGGTGAGGAACCACCGCTGGACCCAGCAGAAGTCTCCCGAGCTGAGGCCTAGCGAGCCGCCGCAGTTTCAGCGCGGGGGGCAAGACTGGGCCTAGTGGGCCACTGCACCCCGTCTCTGCCTGCAACTACAATCCACCAAAAAGATGCTGGGTGGATTTAGGTCTGGGGAAGAGCAGGGGCGAGAATATTTGTGAACGCATACTGGCGAGGGATTCGGTTGGGATTCGGGTCTGATTTCGCCCCAAGTAGGAGCGAAAGGAGTGCAGACAGTGCGGTGCTGCTCCGGCCGCGGGCAGGCCCGGCCTTGGGGCCGGGCCCTTCTCTGCAGCTCCCTGCAGCCAGCTTCGTCAGGCAGCTGTCAGGAGGAAGACTGCACTCTCCAGAGATTTTTCGTCGTAGTTAGTCTTCCTTTTTTTGGACTGTAATTCTGTACGGTGCAGCTAAGCTGCTCACAAACAGATAAAAGGCTATATATTTTTTCACTTTGGCTCATGTCTCTTCTTCCTGTGCTCCGTACAATTATTTTATAGCACATGGGAAAAAATGTTTATGTTCTGTCTAATTCAGTCTAAATAAAATGTTAAAAGGTGACAATCTCTTTAAATGTTAGTGATCATTACTTACAAAACTATATTTTAAAATTGTGAAAACAAATGCTTTGACCTTGTGAGCTATGGAAATATTTAAAAAACAAATCTGCTATGCTTTTTTGGCTAATAGTTGTGATTTGCATAGTTGAACCTTGAATGCAGTCATAAATAGCTACAGAATCCAGCTTGGCATAATGCCCAGCAATGTTAGGGTGCCAGACAAAAATTCGGGTCAACCACTTACCAAGTCATTCTGTCTCAACAAGGTGATGTCTAACAAAGAAGCTACAAGGCTGAAGACAGATAACATATTCAGCTGCTGTTCCGAAAGACAAGAACTTTTCATTTATCAGGATAATCTACTACTCGTAATCAGTACACCAAGTGAACTCCCTCTTGTAAAAAAGAGAAAAGCCCATCAATTGTTTTTGCTAATTAAGATGAATATTATTCCTGTGAAATGAACCAAAAAGTTCTATGTAACCAGAATCCCCAAAGAGATCTATAATCTAAAAGAATAATTGCACAGAGTTTTAATTGAGAGGAAAGTGAGAACTATTTTTTGTCTTCAGTTTTTAGCTGCGATGGTCTTCCACGTATGTTAGTGGGTCTTCTATGTTCTCAGTTTATCTAACATGATTTTCCATATATTAAAAGTCGTGGAATTAAAAATTCATGACAAAATGGTTGTATATTTAATGAAATGCTACCACTAAATGTTACATATTTAGGAATAATTTGAGGTAACAGATCATTTATTAACATATATAGAAAAAAGTCCATTTTTAGATTAAAATCTAGATGTTGTGACTGTTCTTAGTAATGTACATTTAATCTTTATTCATTAAGCACAGCTAGAGTTAGAAATGAGAAGGAAAGTGTATTTTCTTCAAAGGATAGTATATGCAACAGTTTATTTTCTTCTGTGATATTTATCTTGGTTTTAGGATTAAAAAAAGCTTTGCAATGTTGAAAGGAAGTAATATGAGGAAGCTCACTTCCCCATTCCTTAAACAGAAGACACCCAGCTTGAAAATATATTTCTATTTGAATTAATATTTACATAAAGGAAATCTATAATCAGCAGAGTAACCCTGTATTCCCAAGCAAGTCAGGGAAAATTCGTTGAGGTGTACATGGTTATACATATAAAAATTAATTCTCCCCAGAATAATCTATTACTGTCTTTTTTGTAGTAACCCTTCAGGTCCGAGCCTTTGTCCTATCTTCTTCGCTTACAGTGTAAATCATACAGTTGGCCTCAAAATAAAAATAATTATAATTTCACTTAACATGCAAATTTAGAGTTATAAATTACCTCAAATCAGGATACTGGCTGAATACATTTGTTTTCATGAAAAATGAAATGTTGTGTCTCTCTTCTGCCCTTCCCCCAAGCCTTCTTCACGTGATCAGCCTTGGGCTAAAATGGTTTTAAGTAGACTAAAGCTGCTGGTAAACACTTACCTTTGACAATATTATTGCCTAATGAACATTGCAGAAAAGGGTGTATGCAGTGCAAGTGTCTGTCTGTGACTGCAACCTACATACGATCCTTGTGCCAAGTACCTACTGCTAATAGGCAAATATACACAAAAGAGACAGGCCCTTTGATGGTTTAATCCCAAACATACTTAACTGTCACATAGTTAATCTTTTTGATTAAAAATGACTCTTGAGTTCTTCTTGAACATTTTTATGTTTGTGGATGAAGGAGGTTAAACGTAGTTCTCATGCCTGTTTGGACTGTTCTTTCTTTTTTTTAACACCCGCACCCCCCCGCCTTAGATCAACGTGATTTTCCCTCTCTTTAATCATAGATATGCCCCTAAAGAATCCTCAACCCTGATCCTTCTGAAATACCCCCTGGTAGCAGGCAGGTAAAAATACATTACAGACTTTGCCAAAGCAGACCTCATTGTTATTATCAGAGGACTACATCTCCAGGTCAAAACCAAGTGTTTCAAACCAGCTTCACCTGCAGGTTTTACTTTCCTAGAAAAAAGTTTCAAAGAACGACTAACCTTCCATGTTCATCAGAAATCAAGTCATCGTTCTTAAAGTTCATCATAAAACTTGTGTTTTGCTATTGATTTTCTTGAATGCTGGCAACTTTGATACCATTTCTATCAAAGACAGTCCCACATATTTTAAATCTATCATTGTTTTAAGCTCTTATGCATTAAAGTTTGTGGATAATCTCCTTTTTTAAAGGGTCTTGAGCTCCTTTTGAGATTAGGTGGGAGATCTTTCAAGTGTAACACTGAGAAGCAGTCACATTTCAAATCAGACTCCGTGCTCCGATGGGATATTTTTCGAGTAATATTTCTTTCCACTTTAACAGTAGTTTCACTTGATGATGGTTTTACATTGATTTCGGACTATATTTTTATGTAGTGGGAAAGAAATTTTTTGTAAAGTGAATGCCCAAGACCTGCTGGAAAACATTTCGCCTTAGCAACGTACTCATAGGATTCAGTACAGTTTGCTCAGAAGTGTTATTTTAGGATGACCTTTACACATACAGTATGATGAATTTTTCTTTTTATTTGATTGTAAAGATGTTATGATCAAGGGGCAAAATAAATATTGCCTTTTTCAGCCATAAAAAAAAAAAGAACGACAAATGAAACCATCTTTTTCAAACAACATGATGGCATGCAGAAGTGATGTCTACGTTTGGAAACTACATACTTTTAAATTCACAGATACAGCAAAGCCCTAGTGAAACATAAATAAAGATCAATTTTATACAATTCAAATAGTAACGCACGCTATGGAACTCACCCTTTCTTAGCCTAAAGAAGAGAAATATATGTTCTTCACTGATAGAATAATGTATTTATGTTTATGGGAATTTATACTTTATAATAAATTGTTAAGAAAAATAAAAAGTTGAGCATTCCAGGGTCAGCAGCATTTCTAACAAGGATGTTAAATCCTACCTTATTTTCTTTTGAATAATTAGCATAATGTTCTGTAAATCTTTTCTAGGTAGCTTACAGGATTTGAATATTCAAATATTTTCAGTTGTATAAGCCATATAATTATGAAATTGTGCAGTACAGTTATTTCTCAAGCAATTTGGCAATCTTTTCTTAGAGGAATTTACCTTATGTTCTTTGTTATCAGAAACAGAAATAGCTTTCTGCTTACCATTCTGGAAAAGATGGAGTTCATCGTTTTGCCATAAAGACCCTAGAAAGCAAAGAAAATGTTATTAGTTATTCTACTCTTATCTGCAGGGATTCTAGCTGCCAAACAATGCATTATCATCAAAACAAAAAAAGGAAAATATCTGTTCAAATCATAGATCAATAGTTTAATGCATTTCTGAATGTATATTACATGTACTTAGCAGGTACCGGATTAGAAAAAAGCACAAGCTATTGTGCATATCTGTATTTAGAACTGCATGCCAGCTGGAATTTATCTGCATAGGGTTCATAAAATACAGACATAGGATCTTGGCATCCAGTTTGTGATTGTGCTTTTGAAAATAAAACCATGGGCTTGCTGTCACTCTGCTGAGGAGTGGGAGAAAACAGGGTAAAGCATGTGGATAAAGGGTTAAGATGAGAAGAGACAATTATCGATGAAAAGTTAAAGATTTTCTTCTTAACTCATTCATAAATCTGTATTATGATTTTTAAAAAATCTTTTCACGTCTATTAAAATAATTAATCAGCCTTTACATTTTGCTTCAGAAAATGATTGTTCATGGGTTGTAAGTTTGCAATGGTTAGACTGGGGTACTGAGAAAGTCCTAAGTACACTGCACGCCTCATCAGCAGGCTTTAACTGTGATGTGGAAATGAAAGAATGGATACTAGTTAACTCTCTTTTCCTCCTTCTTTTCTGTTATCCCTTTCAGTCTGTTTTATAACTGACATTGTAGCTATTCTATTTTCTTTAGAAAGAAATGAATCACTGCTAACAGTCCCTTTAACTAAAGGGTGAACAGAGAGCGATCACTTTCACTCAGTAGCTACACAGAGAGGATTTTAACTTCTCTATAACATCTTGTCCTGTATGTCCCAATAGTGCAGTTCAAGAATAAAAAGTTTTCAGGACAATAGGCTAAGTTCTGAGACCATTTCTCACACAGAATACAACTTTACTCCTGCTGAAGTAGCCAGGGTTAGATACAGAATCTATCATCTGCCTCATTTTCAGGGGTAAAACAGTTTTATGCCAAAGAAGGGAGAACACTTAAAACCCACCTGTTATTCTTAACTATTTTTATTCTTTGAGAAAATTATACCCTAAAGTAAAAATGCAAGGGAGAGAATTAAGGAATTAAATTAAAACTTATGTTTAGAAAATGTTACTATAACCAAGAGATACAGTCACAAACCACTTAGAAAAAAAAAATGTTGATGTCTACGTAGGGCTATTACCTTTAAAGAGGAAGACTAAAAACTCAAATAAATAACAGATTGATTCCAGGTTCTCACCAAGACCGCATATACCGCTGGATGAAATACAGGTATTTACAGGTAGGGGAGTGTCCAGATAGAGAAGAATTCCCCAGTATGGTAAAGGAGTTATTTCTGTTCAAGGAGTTTACCTTGGGCAAAAAGGGAGTTTCCAGGGTGTTCAGTGCTGCAGAAATTCAGACTTAATCTAGGTTGCAGCAAAGCACAAGATAGAGGGAGCCTGGATAAAGCTAATGTAAATTAGAACAGTCCCTGAGGGCTGCTCTAATTTACGCGGCGATTCATTGGCCTGTATCCAGCCTTGAATCTGAGCATCTACAGAGATGGCTTAAAGCCACTTTTGCTCCATTCTGTGTGGGCTACATCTTCTGTATAGTGCTTCATGTGAGATGTAGCACAGCATCTCTCTCTTGCTTCATTTATGAAATGCAGGGAAATAGGGTCCCCCTCAGCCAAAGAAACAGTGTTTTACGTAAGCTTAAAATGAACACTTTGAACATCCATCTCGGTTGAGCCAAGTTCCCACAAAGCACGGGCTTCTGCCTCCTTCCCAGAGATCTTTGCTCCTCAGCCTTCACAGTTTGCAAACCGTGCCGTTTGGGTGAGGTAATCATTAATCCACTCCCACAACCCATTCATTTCAGCAAAGTCGTAGTTGCCTTTCCTCCACGCAGCTTTTGAATCCCCCTGCCACAAAGACGCAGTCATTTTTTTTTCCAAAGCTACTTGTAAACCAATAAATTGTCACCATTTCATAAATGAACAAAAGTTCTCATTGACTTCAAAAGGAATTATATTCACAAAAGGGTCGATTTTGCCTCTAGTTCTTAACTGCTTAGTTCCTAAGATTCTACAGCGTGACTTACAAAGTTGTAAGATATGAACTGAAAACTGTGGGCCTGTCCCCTACCAATCAGCCGTGTATGCAAGCCTCCAGACTGATACATGGACGGTTCAATACTTTCACGTGAGCATCCCCCTGAAGTCATTGCAGCGATGTTTGTGCTTAAAGTTAAGTGTATGTTTTAATGTTATGATAAATCACGGCTTAAATCCTTACATGGATTCAATGAGTGGAGCAGCTGAAAGTAAAATAAGTTTAGTGTGACAGCTAATATATGAGTTCTTTTTGGACACAATTTTTAATAATAGGTTATTTGCTGGTATATAGACTACAGAATTACAATTTTAGAAGTGAGTCAAGGCTTCTCCTAGCTTTTGCATTCACTGGCTGAACTAAATAATCTGAGTGGATGTGAGTATGACCACCCAGTTATCAAATTTTGTTTAAGAAATGCTAACAAGTTTTTGATTTCCTTTTTTTAAATTCAGATTTATCTATTGATGTTGCAGTTACTTTCAGTGTCTCTGGCATTGGCATTACAAATTTCAACACCACCATCCCTCCCCCGCCCCTTCTTCAGTTCTGTAGTTCCTGTTTGCTCGCTACCATTTCTGAATCGATAAACAAAATTACCTATTTTTAATCACTAGCTCCTGAAGAGGGCAGCACGTTCTAGATATTATTGAACAGTAAAATTTGAGAAGCCCAGGCTTTACTGTACTGCACACAGAGGAAGGGGGAATAAAAACTTTCTGGATATTTTGTGTAGACAGTTCCTGTGATACAATAAGTCAGCAAAAGTTCTAGGCTGTTACAGACCAAGGTCAAAACTGTATTTGATTATTAAAGAGAACATTCAAATTAGCTACCTGAAGCAATGCATTTAGAAAGAGAGCAACAAAATACCAGCAAGGAGTACTTCCATGAGGAATATGTTTTATCTTTAACTGTAGATAACTTTTCCTATTGGCAGTGCATTGACTATCAAAACTACTAAAGGGGTTAGATTTAATTATCTCACTTCTTTGCACATTTCATCTCAATTGCTATGGCAACATTCAGTTGCCTCAGCAGCAATGTACACTTTAATCAGATATTTCCTCACTCATTTCTCTGTGCACCGCAGCAATGTAGTCAAATTTACAGCCAAACCCTGATGCATCTGATAACACCTCTTAGAAATTAATGGCTAGGTTTCCCCTGCCCCTCACCCATAGCCACAAATATTTCTAGAGAGTTTTTGCACCCTGATGACAAAGTCTTTAGGAGACACAAAGTGTGTATGCTTTAAATCTTTCCTGCTTCACTGATTTTATGTTGTTTTCTGCCACCACTCCCTTTTTACATGGCTTCTACTTATTTGGGAACTCTTCCCATCAAGCTATGGGCAGGTCTTCTGGTCCCTGCAGGAACTCTTTCAGGGCTGAGAACAGGAAACACAATAATTGGGCAGACAATATGGTTCCTCCCATATTCCACCCTGCCCTGAAAAGCTTTTTGTTTGATTACTCAGCCCTTGATTAAATGCTTCTTCAGAGTACATCATAGTTCTTTAAACTTCTTGGCCCAGAAATCAGGAACATAGGCTAAAGGAAAAGTAATTAGGAGTGATGAGCAGATACTGGGGACTCCATATTGACATGCAGACAGTAAAAAGAGTCAGGAAGCTCAAAGTACACAGGGGTTCCTAAATTCAGGTTATGGGAAGTCTTGATATTTCTGACAGAATATCATCTGGTTTGAAAACATGCCACCACCAAGGTAAAGAGGGAACAGAGATAAGTTCCTAATGGTGCCTAGCTTCTGTGGTAAAAAATATGTTAGAAATGCATTAGATAGATTGAATTAGATTGGATTATAGTCTGATGTATAGGAAAGAATGTTAAACGTAAGGCATTAAAACATAATTCTGCATATTCTGAAGATTGTCCTTAAATAGTCAATTAGTTGATTTTGCTTTTTTGCATTCAAGAAAATAATCTAAACTGCTTTTTGCTTCCACATGCATTTTTCATAGCTGTTCATCTGCTCCCATGTACATAAACTATCACAGCTCATTTTCAAATAAGGTCTTGGATTACTGCTGTCTTAAAGATTTTTGGAAACCCTGGCTAAGTACAGAGTTCATTTGGGCCACTGTTGTTGCAGAGAGGTATAATGGAGTCAGAGGCAGAACCACTCTACATCTTGTCAATGATAAAGTCTGATCAGCCGCCCTGACCGTGCAATATAAAGTCACTCTCTACAGTTTATCTCCGTGCGAGCCATAGCAGCTTTTCTAGAGGCTTTGTGAGTCAAGATACTACAAAACTGTAAAAGCATCAACTTACTAGGAAAATACAGGAAAAGATGTGCCCAGAATGCTTTTCATACATGGCAAGGGATCTGATCATGTATAACGTGAAAGTCCATGTTACATGGGATGTCTGATGAGGGTCTGGGGAGACTTTTCCAGCTGAGATGCTGAAGCCTAACATTTGTGGGCCCCTGTTGTATGACAGCACTGTCTCCTAATCCATCAGTAACATCAGAAGCTGTTATATTTTTAGGGTTCTGAAGGAGAAGCTACAAGTTACAGAACTTACAATGCTTTTTCACATCACTACTTCTAAAGATGTACACCTATACCCTTCGAAATCTATTGATCTAATTGTGTAAATGAAAACTATAGTTGCAGGACTGGTCCCAGCAGTTTAAAATAGGTATTTCCCTGCAGCTTTGTATATATAATATAAGCTCTATATATAACTATACACTGTAAGTTTTAGTAATGTGTCCAAACAACTTTTGTGCCGTAGAGGATGCAAAGATCATTTAAAGTTCAGTTTGCAAATCTGTACTGAATTTAAAATTTAAACCCCCCCAACTTTATACCTAAAAAATCCAATATCCATGCATAGCTAAAGATTACCAAATGTTTGTAGTATAACTTGTTCCACTTAAAGAATTCATTTAAAAGTTGATTCATGTAACATGGGAAGAGCTGTGCTGATTTCCACCAGCCGAGAATCTGGTGCATAGGCTTCATAATCATCATTTTATAGTGCTGAAATTATCTATGCCATATACAACTGGAAACCTATGCCAAACAATATAGTCCTTGTTTGAATAGTTCATAAACTGGAGACTTTTGTAAAAGATATTGCAAAAATCCCCACAGAACAGTGCCTTGTCATTAAAGGGTGCTTTTTGGACCTTGTGGGATTTTACTGCAGTACAAAAGAGAGGAAGTTTGACTTTATGGGCTCAAAAACCATATGAAGAAAGATGTGTGGAACAGAAATGATCAGAAAATAACAGAAATGGACAGAGTTATTACATGTTCTTCTGTGGACATTCCTGTTTAATATGTTAATTTTACAAATTTATGAAATATAACTGAGTTAAAGGCTGATATATTTGGGATTATTCATGTACATTTCCAGTATAAATATTCCAGTTCTGGAACATATTTTCCCACTCTTTTGATTCTTGTCTAGGATTGTATGAAAGACCTACGCAACAAATATAAGGAATAAGTTACCTATACCAAAAAAGCGGACTTGTTTGAGATAAAAGTATTTTGAACTTTATCGAGTACTTTACCTGTTTGTGTTTATTTGTAAAAATCAAAAGTTAAACATTTTCAAAACAGGTCTTTGGTAAGGGTGTGCTTTCCTCAGGGTACAATAGAGTATAATACAATGTAATCTCCAAGACATGCCACACAGTTCTATAGGGGGGACACAGTCCTTACTAGCTTTCTTATCAGCAGTTTACAATTATTTTGCCGTGGGTCACCTTTGATTTTCAGCAATAGTTTGTCTCCTCCCCCCCTTTCATTCCTTCTCCAAGTAGGTTTTTCCTTAGTCTCTGTTTTTAACTGAACCCCACTCCTTCCCTCATTTTGAGTAGAATAAACTGCATTCTTTATAACCTCCAAAAACTTCCTTCAGTGACCTGGCAGGGTGCCCTTTCCCTCCGGTGCCAGCGGAGCTCCAGGCATCCTCCTACTGCCCAGCACCACCTGCTCTCTGCAGGCGCCTTCTCCGAGGGCTGCCGCACATCCATCGCGGAGTCTCTTCCCGATCCACCAAACCAGACGTGTTCTCGGGTCAGCCACTCATTTCCCCCGACCCCAGCTCTTTGCAGCCCGAGTGGCTTGCCTCAAGAAGAGGATGTGGAGTCTGGCACTGGTAGCTGCTGCAGTTCCATTTTTCATATCGTTGCCAAAGAAGGGAGAAATTTGTGTGACAGAGAGACAGGGTGGCATGGCAGGAAAATTCAAAAGCTGAGTAAAACTCTCTAGAGTTCCATTTTCTTGATTCCTGCTTCCAGGTGCTCAACACATTCTGCTTCTCCCTCTCCCCAGGTTAGAGAGTCACTGCTTGGTATATTGCTTGGAGCAATTTATGCTCAGTTCTCTAGTTGCTTAGTTTCAACTCTATTCAAGTTTAAAGAACTTTTCTATAAAAGCTAATCAATGCAGAGTCCATTTTCCTCGTTTATGCAAGCGACCATATTATTATTTTTAACCAAGCTGGGGAGTGGAATTACTACAGAGGAGGTACTGCTCAGTTTTTATGTATGTTACACACACACACACACACACACACACACACATACATATATGTATATACAGAATTTATGTATGCCCTTACTGTAGCACTAATACTCCCTAAAGGTATTATTATGTTGTTAGACAAATTAAAATTAAACAAGAGGTAAAAGAGTACTTGAACTGAAAACTGTTAAAAAATGCCTACAGGCAAGACAAAAGTGAACAGCGGGAATTTATCCAGTTGTGTGTGTCTAGGAGTTCCTCTGGGCCAACTGACTGTGCTCCCATTTCTACTGCAGGAAATGCAATTTCAGTAAAATTCATATAGATGTTGTGACTTCCAAGCAAAATAACATGAGCATTTTTTTTGTCTGCCTTTAAGATAAAATTGGAGGGTATTTCGGTCAAGCTCATTAAAGCTACAGGACTGAATGGAGAGGCATGGTGGGAGTACATAAGAGAAGAGCCCAGAAACAGTAAGAGAGTAAGACAGAGATCTACCCAGGTCAGAAGTATCATGGCAGGTAGTTTTGCTGAGGAACACATCTAATAACATCTGGAATCGATGCAGTACTTGAGATCTTTTCTAGAAAAAATCTGTCCTGATACAGTATTTCTAAAACTAAATGCAGAAGAGGCCTTTTTTTTTTTGTACTGGGGGATTCAATGAAACCCCATAAAGAATACCTGAGATGTGCAGAACTAACATGGCCAAAAGTCTGCATATTGAGATCAAAGATGCAGTCATAAAAAGCAGTAGTAGTAGTAGTAGTAGTAGTAGTTTGTGTTAAATATATACTAAATTTGGATTTGCAAATCATATTTTATGCAGGTGCAAATGGATGCACTTATTAGAGGTGAAGGTGAACAAACTGAATAGATCATTTATCTTTGTGGGTAAAATTGCTACGTTTACGACTTCATTCAAACCTCGAAACAGTGTATGTCACAGTGAAAGAATTTGCTGTGTAAATTACTACGTGTTTTGCACGGAGAAAGAAAAATGAGACGGCTCAACATCCCAGTCACATAATGAAAGAAGGAACTGTGCTTTAACCAGTTAAGTTATTTTCATGACAGTGTTATCCAACAGTTATCACCATTATATGCTTCTTTGTTGACTTAGAAGTGCTCAAAAATCAAAGAGCATTTGGACCTGGAGACAAGGATATAAAGACAGTGTAGGAAGGCAGATAAAAATGTACTTCTGTCTCTTTTTTTTACAATACTGTAATCCCAGCAGTACCACTGGAAGTACTCCCCATTTGTACCAGGACAAAAGAAAGCATCTCTTCCTCTGATTCTATGGATGTGGAACTTACTAACAGCTATATTTATAGCCCAACTGCTGTAAAATGAAAGGAAAGATGTGAAAATGAAAACAAAAGAAATATTAATGCATGCATCAGAATAATATAATAAATAGGGATGTGGCTTTCTCCTGGTGAAAACGGAAATTAATCTTATCTCCTGCTTTGAGCACTTTGGCTCTAAGCTTAAGTCTTATAATCTAATTGGTGCATCATGAATACTAAATGCGAGTAGCTGAGATACATATAATTTTTTGTTATATGAAACTAAACAATTTGTATATGTGAGACTATTCTTCCTTCAGAATAGAGCTCTGTGAAACAAATCTAACCTTAAATTAAACAATAGCCTCAAAGACATTTGCCTTTATAGGGCACTTCCATGCTTACAAGCGCCAATGTAAAATGTACTGGTTTGGTTCAACAGATCTGCTCTTTGGACTACATCCAGATTCTAAGTTACTGGGAGAGACTTTTCCTTCTGGATCAGGCCCCTTGTGTATATTCACATTCATGTATGATTACTTTAGTGGAAAAAGTGCTTTTATTCCCACTTCTGATGGAGTGAACTGAATTCTTTTTTGGCATTACTTACTGTATCAACAATGAGATTTATGCAGTCTCGGTGCATTTAAATTCTGTGCTATACTAAAACTGAACTGTCCCAATGAGGGATAGCAGAAGAACTGCTAAGGTTTGACTGGGAGCATCTTTAGTAATAACAGGATGCATGAGATAGATAGAAGGAACCCATCTTGGCCTTTTGCAGCCCATTTGAGTTTTCCAAGTTTTGTCATTAAAAGCCGTAAAAGATATTTTTATTAGCGAACTGAGAAAATGAGATAAATCCTCTGAGACTTAAAGCATGTGGAAACCTGTTCTGCCATTCTAACAAAGTCATTTTTCATGATGCAACTGCACTAAAATAGTTCCTTTTGTGAAGCAATTCAATTGTTAAATTATTCTTGTGTATGAGTAGAACACATTTAATAAAACTCACTTGTACCCTTTTCACACATTCACATAATAAACACTCTGCTCGCACTATATCCTTGTTGCTTTCTTTGGCGAAATTTGGCATATACTGAGGGTTGATGTTTTGTTTATTACATGCAATATTTTAAAGAACATTTGTGGAAAGGATATAAAAAATAAGGTTCACGTGCATATTACAGCTGAGACTGCCAAAGGAGCGTGGAGAACCTAGACCCCTAGCCCTGATTGAAATTCCACAGAAGGCAGGCTCCCGTGGCAATCCCAGACTATGTATAGCACAGAATTTCTCAGCACTTACTCAGGTATGCACCTTGAAGCAAAACTTCAGTGTGATCAAGTACCGCACACATAGTAATGAGCTTTGCAATTTCCTGAATAGCTTTTATGAGGAGGGCTCGTGCCTCTGTCTTTCTCCTCCCTTTGCTGTTTATGTCCCGCTTTCCGTTTTGCACTCCCTCCTTCTTAAAGCCTCCACAGCAACCTGATGGACTTAGCAGGAACTGGGGTCATCGTGGTGATCAATGACTTGGGCGGTTGAGCATTCAGCCATTGATCCCACTGAATAGATTCATATATCTTAGGCATGCCATCACAAGCAGCTGCTTCTACTTAGCTTGCCAGCTTTCTGTCACCTCGAGGATTCAATGGAGTTCAGAGGCAGTGTGAGAAGGTTATATAATTCTGTCAAGAGATCATGTCTTTGATTTTTTTCATCTCTTAGACCTACATGTCTACCCTTTGGGGGTCTATCACAGACTGAGAACTTCCAATATATTACATACCATAACCCAGCAGTATAAAGAGTGCTATATAAAATATATAAACGTTCTTCCTTTGAACAGAATAGCAGGAGCCTTCACTCCTTTCTTTTATGAAAGAACATTACCTAATGCTGAAGAGAAACCACAGCTGTACTCATGTGTGCACGCACATGCTTTGCTTGTAATTTGAAACACATTCCCATAAACTGTCAGATATTATCATATCTAGTGTTCCTTCTCTCTCTTATATTTAAACATTCTATGCCCAATTTGTAAGAATAAAAAGTAACTTTCGTTGCTTGGATGAAATAGTCACAGTTTAACAACGTTGCTGGGAAAATAAAATATATTTCACCGAGTCATTAAAAGGACACTGGAGCTTGAATGCCACTTTCTGATCTAAAAACTTGTCATGCAGTGTAGCTGAGAAAGATTAAAGACCTTTTTTTTGCTCTGTTTTTTTCCTGTTTACTTAGTGCAGGTAGTTTGTGCTCTGGCTCACATGCACTCAAGTACAAAGCTGCCACGATTTTGGATGTTACCACTTCCCAGCTTTATGCCCTGCCCCTCCGCTGGAGGATCGTAATCCCATCGACAGTCCAGAAGATGAGGGCAAAGGCTCTTTCGCTGGCAGTTTAAATTAACAGGCGATGTGAATGTAGGTGGCGCAAGTACAGGCGCATGCTTCTCTCTCTTGTCCCTGTAGGTTGACAGTAATTTCCAGCAGAATTGTAAGATGGACAGCTGTGAGCATGAATCTCCGAAATCATGGCAGCTACATCTGGCAGAGCTTGTCTGTCAAAGACCCACGAGTGAAAGGCTGCTGGCAGCGCAGCCTCTGCAGGCAAGGGGCTGCTGGAGAGAGGCGCTGGAAAGCTCAGGCCTAACAAAACCTCACCAAACAGGCAGCAGTCAAAGAATGAAAATAACCGCAGTGCGCAGGACAAAGCGATGTTGTAGTGAAGTCCTGTTTCAGAGTTTTAAAATAATGCTAAAATGATTCACAGGGCTCAGGCTGGCTGTGTGCACTGGCCCGCGTTCCTGTTCAGGGAAGGGATGGGGGGGGGGAATATGAAATTGTTCATGATTAATAAAGACTAGCAATATTCTCCGGTGTTCTAAATGATGCTTCCAAACATTCACAGAGAAAAAAAAATTGGAGACATTTTCCAGGAATTAGGAAAAAACCTCCAACATTCAAAAGATTATTTTTTTTAAATTGGTCATCTTGAAAAAATTCAAATTGACAGTGTCCCTTTTAATGATACACTTCAAAGCTTTATGAAATCTCCCTGTCAAATGAGGCTACTACTTTAACACGTATTCAGAGGTGTATGCAGCTTGAAAATTGATGAAACAGCCAGAAAGAGAGGTCCTGTTCAGTTATATGAACGCAGTTCCAGAGCTTTAATGAATCTGCAGATTTTAACAATAAACATGGTACATAAATTAAGTTGATTTACTATGCAATCTGCTACTTAAACCCCAATGAAATAAAGACTTAAGGCTTCCTATTCCACCACCTTGCCATTTTTATATTTTATCATCATAAAAAAATGAAAAGAAAGTGATATCAGTCAGTATTGGAGGATTCCATATTAGCTTTTCACATAAACCAGGTGCAAGCTGTTAAGAATATGCTTCCTCTGTTTTTTAAAAACTCTTTGTCTATGTTGTTTATAGCCGTTCAGTTAAAAAGGAAAGAAATGTCCAAAGCTAATCTATACAGTTTGGGATTTTTGGTGTCTGTCTTGGCTATCTGGATGCATCAGCTCTGGTCCTGAGTACTTGGTATCTTGTAAAGCCCATTTGAGTTCACGTTAGAAGAGAGAAAATTTTAACAGAAAGTTACGGGAGTGGTGTTTTTAACCAGAGTCATTTTAATTGAAATTAAAACAAATGCAAACACATCTCTCCATGCTAGGTTTGGCATAACCCATTTCAAAACAAAATCCATCACTTGGACTAAAACTAAGGTGACATTGTCACTTTAAATCACAACTCTGTATTTCAGCAATTGGCATCTCGTGAAGTGGTTGTGCCACTTGCAAAATATTCAAGGACAACATTAAACAACATCTACAACCTTCCTAATGTTATTTAAAAGAAAAATCAGGTTTTCCATCTAATTTCTTTGCCTCTTCAAATACTGTTATTAATGTTCTTTTTCACATATCCTCCTTCCTCCTTTTCTTTCAATTTTAATTATTTTTTTTCTCTCTAAATTAATCCTTTGTTTGAACTGTTACTTTTGAGAGAGAAGAAAAGTTGTACAATGAACAGCTGAATGTTTGCCCGTTTGCTTTCGGTCCTTTCATGCTGCTTCTCTGAGGCCAGATCCTACAAGGTGCTGAGCATCAGGCAACTCATTAAAAGTTGAGGGTGCTGAGAATATCTAGGAAGAGCCTAGCATATTGCAAGATCATGCCTTGCATAGCAAGTTCTCCAAGTGATGACTATTTATGTTTCACTGAATAGACTTAGCATAAATTTTAACATCTCTGATATGATTGGGGGTTTTTTATGGGCAAAGAGGAGGTATTTTTCAGGACCATATCACTCAGCACTTTGAGAATGGAGCGTATAGCAATGCCACCCAAAAAGTCTGGCAAAGAACCATATGTCATAGTTACAAACGCATACAAAAATTGGAATACATTAGAGGCAATTACAAGGTATGTAAGCTCTTCAGTGCTGAGAAGGGATCCAGATCATTGTAAGTCCAGTCTTAATCAGATAATAATTCAAACCAAACTTACACACAATCACCAAGAAATCATAGAATGGAAGCATGAATGACCCCCAAAGTACTATATGCTTTGTACTGTTCACCTGGGTTGTTTTTTTTATGTTACAGGTGCAGCATTAAGGATTATTGTAAACGTACATACTAATTAAAACAGAAATGTCAATCTTTTTAAAGAATCTCTCGAATTAAAACCAGTACCGTTAACCTAAATTTCTTACTTACAATTTTTTGATCTGTTAAACAGACAGTATACATATTTGCTATTTCTCCACTTCTCGCAGATAAGCCTTTATGATTTTTCACAGATGCAGTAAGTAGCCACAGAGCCTCCCGCTGGGTCTGAGCAGTGCCCGTATCGTTCCACGCTGAACTGGGGAGGACGCTGTGCCGGGCAAAGCTGCGGCAGCTCTAGGGAGACGGCTCGCTTACTTGCACAGTGCTGCTCTGACACGGTAAGTCCCTGCAGGGTGAAAACTCGTACAGCTCGCGGTTATCTTGAGTTACCTTTGGCAAGGGCATATTTAAATCTTTGTGGTTAAAAGCGGTATAAATTTTCCCAGGATTTTCCTTGATACAAGAAAATTATGTTTATGGCTATGTGTTTGCAGTTACTTCTATCGCAATGACAACATAACCCATGGATAGACTGTTACTTTTTCTCTTCGAATGTGGACAGTCTGATTATACCTAATATACCTATACATGTCAATGTAATGCAGTGATTTATGTTTACATATGATGCTCTAGCTATACAATAACTTCTTATAATACAGAACCTTTCATTATGAAGAATCCTCAGGCATTTAAAAATGAAAATCTCACCCTTTTTTTGAAACCTGAATCAAACAGCTCCCCCCCCGATCACAAAAGTATCAATAGGGACAAAGACATATTGCAGAAACAGTGTGCATATGGGCATGATGACAAGCTGAAAAATTTGTATATGAAATGTGGTTTGAGATGTGGTTTGTCTAATACGTAAGAGGCTCTGCCAGTTATTTGCTAACTCCATGGGAAAATCTCGAGCAAGCAAAGAGCCTTTGCAAATCTAACTTAAGCAGTGTCCATTTGCTCCATCCACCAGGTACACAGCAAGACCCGCAGACTAGAAACAGTGCTGTAAACCTCACCCTGAATACCAGTAATCAACTGGGGTGTTTCCAGGGAGCTCTTGGTAAACATTGTGCTGATGATAGACTCCCAGTGGTTTGCCGTGCAATAATTTGTTTAGAAAATGCTAGCAGTGCATTTCTATTCAAGACTAAATATAACCCTTATATAGTTACAGAATGACTTTCCATCAGTTATATCCTTTTATGAATCTATACCAAATAACATTCATTATCCCTATGTATCGTAAAAATCTCCTATTAAAATGTAGCTGTGTTGACTTTCAAGGCAAAGAAATGGCAAGCGTTTGTTCTGAATCTACACAGGCTGAAGAGTTAATACTAGATGAGGAAGAAAAAAAAAAAAAAACAAAACAGGAAAAAAATATTGTGAAATGTTCTTGCTCCTAAAAAAAATCTTGCTCCTTTTGGACTAGTTTACTCAGCTTATATCAGAAAATATCAACAAAAATACTTAACCCTTTAAAATCTACTCTATTTTAGCAATTAAGAACAGCTTCTCATAATCACACTCTTTCTGTTTTGTTGTTTTGTGTCTGGCTTTCCAATCATAAACATACACGCATATAATTTCTTTGAGTTTCCTATCTTCTTTCATCACAACTCTTACTTCCATTTTTTTTTTGACATCATTTCTACTAGTGGTGCTTTGCATACTTTGAGCTTTCAACAGCTTAGACCTGAGGATTATATTTCCCCTTTATCATTTACACACACAAAAAAGAAGAAAATTATATTTCTAAACAGAAAACTTCTTGACGTCTTACTGCGTTCACAAACTTCCCTTTCCATACTTACATCGGTCTGCCATAATCAGTCTCTCAGACTTTCCTATCATTAACCACTTTACTGTCCTGTACTCTGCCTTCTTTCTTTCTGCTTCATGTTCATCAACTGCCTCGACAGATTAAAAGAAAACTGCACTGCTTTGATTAAAAAGGTACAACCCAGGTTAAAGAATGTTCTATTTTGGTTTAGCTTCTTAACTTGTTTTTAATCAGTTTAAGCAAAATTGAAAACAGCCACTTGGAGGTCAATGCAAGAACATCAAAAAAGGGATTTGAAAACATTTTTGTACAACAATATAAACTCACATTTTTAATGAAAATATTTAATTTCAGAGTAGGCATATCCTTAATAATAAATAATATCTGTCTTTCATAGTGTATTCCACATGTAGATCACAAAGCACAATTAACTGTAGAAATCTATTAACTAAAGTTTCATAGGAATGGCACCACAGAAAGGCAGAATGGTGCTCAGCCATCAAGTCAGGTACAAAACCTGAAACTGCACCTCCCTGCTGCTCTACTCACTTGCCAACACTGTCTCCTTCCTGGTTTTGTTTTCTTCAGGTAAATTGCCGAGTATACTGAGTGAGATAAGAGATAAGAGGAGATCTAGACCATATTCGAAAATGAGTATCAAAGTGGCATACTGAAAGTCTTCTCAAGTACATAGTCAAACTGATTGATTATGGGAGCTCAACATGAAAGTCAACTGGATGAATACAGGAGCTGAGTGGAACAAATTCCTTAATTATATCTGACTTCTACAACTTCATGCTTATCTAAACTTCATTTGGACTATTCCATAGAACAAGACAATCTAGAAACTTTGCGGATAAAGCTAAATTAAGATGCTTGGCTGGGCTCTTAGAACAGAAGTTTACTCAAGATGCTGTTACAAAACATATCTGCTTAAAGTCACGAAATCACTGGCAGGAGAGATCATACTGTGTGTACATCAGATTACAGCAAATTCACTGATAATTTCCATGCTTTAATGATTTTCTGAAGTTTGGTGGAATTTTTAATGTTTGCTGTATTCTTCTGGGTTATTATATTGTGTATTTCAGTTGTCATCCATAACATGCACGCTGTGCTTCTATGATTTGCTTTTCTCCCCTTACATCCCCTTTCCTTCCCCAAAATTGACACAACACATGTTCTATCAGCAAGAAAAGCTTCTGGTGAATTTTTTGATACTTTCTATCTCTTAATAGTCATTGAGCATCAACATGTATCTGTACATCAGCAAAAATTTTCTTTTATCTTGCAAATTTCAAACATTAGATGGTCACTTCTCCTGGAGAGACACCAGATTAGTTTGTTCTATAGACAGTTCACAGCAGAGTTCTCTTTTTGAATAACTTCCTAATAAGTAAATGAATGTACTCGTTTCCGCTGATTGAAAGTGCCTCCATCAGGGTACAAAGACAGACTAAGAAGCCTTTTCATATTTCATCTGATCTCAGGTCATTGAATTGATTCTTTATATAATACTGAATAGACTTCAAGATTCTGTAATTAACATTCAGGGTACTGCTAGTACATGATCTTAGCACTCTCTATATTATGAAAGCGATTACTTCTTTTTTTCTTGTGGCACTGCCTTTGCTAGCTGTTCCAAAGGTTTACCGAAAACAGGGTATTTCTGCCCTCTGTGCTCTAAAATTGCTGTATTAATGAAATTATTTTCCTTTAGACATCAGAGTATGAAAACATTTACTTCTAAATAGCAACCTAAAATGCTGGGTTTTAAATTGGCTCACAATTAGCCCAGATGTTATTTTAATTTATTGTCTCATTGCTTTTCTAAGGAACTTTAGGATTCTTAAGAAGTTGTGAGGTTTGCATGGGATGACTTTCTGAATAATTGTAGTTATCATTATATGGCATTAAAATGAAAATATCTGAGGTGCTTCCAAATAACATTCATAAGAATTTGAGAGTAAATGACACTAATGATGAGAGCACCTCAAAGGGTATAATTTAACAATACACAAAATAAGGAAAGCACAACACACAACTCCCATATCAACTCAAGTTCTAAAAACCTGTACTGGAGCCAAGATACCCGGTGTCTTCTCTAAACCTCCAGGAAATCAATTTCCAAACACTAAAATGTTAAAGATGAGGCTCTAGCTACTGGAATCTTTCTTTAGGGGCTCAAAACAGAGTTTTATGGCACTGAGTTAGCATTTTTGATAGGGATCTTACATTAAATTGACCTTTCCTGGTGAAAAGATGCATTACCTGTAACCAGCTGCTAACCCTGCCTTGACCTGCCCTGAGTCCCAAGGCTATGGAGGTGTGATATACTGTTTTCTTTCTTGTCTGCAGCAGTTTTCCCTGCCAGTGCAATTCAGATGCATATTTTCAGCAGTGAGGGAGGCCACGCGATTAAGTGGGGAGATGGAAGGAGTAAGAACACCCTGACTTTAATCCTGATTGAGCCACTGGAAGCATGTATGACAAAGCATCGTCTAGTTTACTGGGCTAGATGAGAAGGCCTGCTCTGAAAACCATGGCCAAACCATCCAAGTTAAGCATTGCGTGTAAATAAATGAAGAGGAAACTTATCTCTTTTCTTTGTAAAATGTTTCTAAAGAACATTGTTAATGAGGCAGCCGGGGCTCAAGAAATGCAGCTAATTGCGCTCTGCAGATAGAAAAGCAGTGGCAGATCCCTTCTTTCCTCAGCATAGGTCTATCATGCAGCTAATGCTCTCGGACTCCTGCAGGAGAAGGTAAAACCTGATGATTGTTTACCGTAGCCAGACAGGAAAGGTTGCCTATCCACCAGTGATTGAGCCCCAGCAGCACTGGCCTTTCGAACAGAAAGAGCCTGAGAAGATATTTATAAACTAAGCAGCCTCCTGTTCCTTGAGGGAAGCACACCCTTAAGCTGAAAGACAGGTAGGATGCTGCTGAACACCCTGCCTCATAAAAGCCTCTTCTCGGGGGTAAAGTGGTGGATAGCAAACAGAAAGGTATATAAATGCAATACATTTCTATAGAATGCGATAAAACTTATTTTGATTCTGATAAAAGCATGATCAAAGGTTCAGATAAACTTACTGCAGCAATTATGTAGTACTTGTGTACTGAAGAATACATTTAACTAATGGTTTGTTTCAGAAAATACTTCAAAGACAGCAGAGAACTATATGGTTCTGTTCACTTTTGATCTTCACAAAATGTAGTTGTTTTTGTGAAGATAATCGTTAAAAATATTAATGTTATTGGATGGAGCAGTACAGTTTACAGGAATTGCTACTGGAGTCTGCCGGGTGATCGGCTGTCACTATTTTCACATGAGACTCCCTGCAAAAACACGTGCTCTTTAGTCTGTACTAAAGCAAAAAAATACAGAGAATTCGGGTGAGGAGCTGCAGAGCAATGTTGTTTCATTTACAGTGGAAGCCACTGCAGTTACAGAGCTAGCACTCTGGCTACGTGTCCCTGTATTCTCCGAAAATAGAGTTCGCTTTGGACTGAAGTCCTCCAGTAATAAAAAAATGCTCTCTTGCCAGCTGTACAAAGAGGGGAAGTGACATCACTCTGAAAATAAATATAGAAATGGGTTTTCTGGAAATATTTATACTTTGTTCATGGATAAAGTGCTGAATGTACAGCCAAGGAGAGCCCACTGCTCAGCTTGCACCACTTGAAAAGGAGGAAAGTTTTTAAACTTGCAAAGATTCTCACTCCAGGGACTTTTTTTTTTTTTCTTTTAAAATAACTGACTCTTGACACAACCTTTTCTGTTTTAAAGGCCAAACATTCTCCTTACTCCCAAGTGCTTTGTGAGCCTTAGGGATATATTGTCCCTGGCAAAACCGAGATAGCAATATCCTGGGAATGGGTGATTTCCATCAGGGACAAGGAAATTGCTCCAAACCACATTTCATTCTGGTTACAGCATTTTAATGAGATTTGCAAGTCATTTGGAGACAGTCACAAGAAACATTGAGCACCAAACCCTCAACCAGACTCCTGAAAGTTATTCTAATGTCTCAGCAGAGGATGGATCCTAGGAGTCCAGTCTTGCCGTGAAATTTTTTACATTACAATTAGCATTGACTAATTAAGGGGTGACTAAGTATTGACCTTCCAATTAATTCTGAAAGAAGCTGGATGACTGGAAATATCTACCAACATTTGAGAAGGAGCTTCTCCTTAATTGTTTCCTGGAAAAGACCTTTCAAAACTCTTTTTCAATAACTTCCAAACCCCTTCATGATATGGATTTCAACTTAATCAAGAGAGCTACTGTTATTCCAATGAACATATAACATTCTTTGAGAACACGAGCAAGTATTTATATGGGAAATAATAAAACTGTAGCTAGCAATATAACTCCTAATGTGGAAGAAGAGTGTATATATGTGAATGCAAATGAAGGCACCATCACCTATCTCTCCATGATCATACCTCAATCACTAATAGCTGGTTTGCAGACAGTGTTGCATGGATCCAGGTATCGTGTTGCCTCGACTTAGAGTGAAAAAGCAGCTCATTGAGAACAGGTACTGTGACACCACAAGGATAAAATAATAAAGGGTCTAAAATGACTGCCAAAAGAAAGAAATGGTTAAGAAGCAAATCTTTAGAAGAAAAGGTGATTTTATTTTCATCAGAAATGAACTGTGATTCAGATTGTGCTGTATTTTCAGTTTACATATTTTGAATTAATGTAGCATGAATTATGCTGCATAAAACAATGACAATACATGAATTCTACTCATGGAAACTACTCATCCATCAAGCAGTGTCAGGTACATTCAGAAGCACATGCATTAAGTTCTGCACTGTAAGTTCAAATTGTTTGTACGTGAATAATGCTAGTTGCGAAAATGAAAAAAAGAAGAGATAAGGAAACTTTGGGATCCTTCTGCACTGACTTTTCTTTGACCCAGGAAAGAACAATGAATGTTTGCTTTCCTTTGGAAGGGGTGCCGACAAGGCTACACAAACAAAGAAGCAGAAGCTCAGCTGGTGCAAATTAGGACAGTTGCATTGACTTAATGGAACTGCATCCTTTCCACTAGCTAAAGATGTGGACACAAATATTGAAGGTTCCCCTGTTACATTTTTTTTCAGTGCAAGGATCAGTCATGAATCCTTCCACAAATCTTCAAACAGAGCTTTTCCCAAGTGATGATTTTGCAGATCTGAGACTGATTTTCTGTAGAGCTTTTCTGAATGCCCCAAAATACTTGATTCCTCTCATAACAGTGCTTTTTTGCATTCAGCTTCCGCTTTATTTTGTTGATTCTGTAGGACTGCAGCAAAAAAATTGGCAGTCCTTTCAGCTCCTTCTCAGTTCACTAGCACTATGCCCTCATCAGTAATGTTCAAGGGGGCCTGGGCATTCACGGCTATATGCTTCCTTCATTCCTTCTCTCCCAAACTAACTACAACATCAGAAAATGAGCAGACAAAGGCCAAGCCTCTGTTTACCTCAATAAAAAGGCTGTACTCTATTTTTAAGAATTCCTTTCAGATGGAGAAACAAAATCTGTCCACATAAAAGCATATTAAAAAAATTAAGGTACATCATAAAAAGAACAACATCCACCAAATTTTACTGCTGTCCAAAGATGTGTCTTTTATATAGGTCTGAAATGAAGTGGTATCATATTTGCCTGGAAACTGAACTTTTTTTAAAACGGTGAAAGAAAGCTTGTAATAGCTTGTCATTCTCATCAGTGCTATTAGTGTCGAGTAAACTCTGCCCTTGTACATCCATTGACGTCAGTGGTTTCTGTGGATCTCTCTCTAAGTGAGTGCAGGGTTTGGCACAGCGGCTAAGTGGGAAGACCCAGAGTATCCTGGTGTATACTTCTTAGACATAGCTATTGTCTTCTCTGTTAGAAAGTCCAGGAGTTTTCTAAGGCTATTATTTGGCAAATGCGTTTTGGAAGACTGGTACTCCAGTAGAAATCTATAGAGCCCAGTAAAACCAAAGGAAACCAAATGAAGATTTCTGTTAGTGACTGTAGAACTTCAAAGCTTATGTGTGCTCTGCCATAGTAGCTTGTTTTACTGTTCAATGATACTTAAATTGAACACCACTGTTAGAGGGATTATAACAAAGAAAAGCTTATGAAAGGAAATGTAAAAGAGAATAGAAAAAACCAATATGAAGACTGCAACAAGAAGAAGAAAACCAAGAAGCGGAACTGGGAGAGTAAACTGACCTGGAAAGTGAGGAGGGTCTCATGACCAGACATGGGCACTAGGGGTGGATCCTTCAGAATAAAAAAGGAGACTGAACTGTTATAAAACCTTGCTTTCAGGAGAATAAAAGAGCATATGTTCCTTAACGTTAATTTGAAAAAAGCTTTTTTCCTGAGGGAAGGGCAGCTGGATGCCTTTTGTTAATAAAGCAAGAGCTTATCCAGGTAGAATTCCCTAGCAGTATGTGTATCTTTACCTGTATCCCTTTTGGAAGGGTCACATGAAATGACTATTAAATTATTTCTTGCTGTTCTGATTTTGATGTTTTGCTGAAGTTCAGAAAATGGCTGCCAGCCTAAGCTGTGAACTGCTTTAAATCACTTCTATCCAGGTGATGATGAATGCAGTCTAGATTTTATCTGTAAAGTGTAGAAAATAAACAAGAATACATTACTCAACCCCTAAGATTTTTTAGAAGCTGAAATTCATCTAAAGGAACACTTGAGTCCTGTCTACCACCCACTGAAGTGATTAGGAATTTCAGCTAAATAAAGAATGAAGGTGAGACTGAAATGCCCATGTAATCAACCTTCACAAAAAATCTAATACAAAGTTAAAACTCTTTTTAGATAAGTGCAAACATGAGAGCACTGAAATAACACTGAAAGAAATGAAGGAGGCTTTTTAAAATTCCCAACTTGTGCTTTCCTCAAAGTGCAATTCAAAACTGATTAAAAGTATTAAATCCTTTTTATGCAAAGGGTTAATAACAAAATTCAAATAGTGGTGTGGTGTCCCATGGATACTCAATAATGAAAATTCAAATGCTCACTTCTTTAAGCCTTTTGTGTCCCTTTTCTAGATAATTGGGTTTTTTGCCTAATTTTTGAGGCTATTTAATAACACCTCCTGCTAGACATCTCATGTAAACTCAGCAAGAGGAGGCATCCTGAGTAATAGAAAAGACTTCTGCTCATTTTAAAGCTCAAATTCATACTTTTCTTAACAAAGGAGATCCCCACTGTTAGAGTTTGGCAACCGCCGGGCCAACTGCATTGGGGAAGATTGGATTAGGGGGGCAGCTGACTGTGCAGTAAAGTCTCCACTCTCCAGCAGGATTTTTATGTAAATTCCATTACAATTCATGCTTTTTGGAGATAATGAAATGGATACAAAACACTCCAAGGTTTCCAAGTCAGCAAAATAATGAACAGGGGCATTCAGAAAGCTGATTTAATACATTTTTAACATTTGGACCCTTTGTATGAATAGGATTGGCATTTGTGCAATGTATCACATGGAATTTGCTTTTAATACCACTTTCTAAAACTCATAGCTTTTCAGGTTATTAGTGATGTGTGAACATCAGCTATCAAGAGTTTTTCTCAGTTTAAGCTCTAATAAGCTGTATCATTTTCCATGTGTTTGCCTGAAGGCAACTTTTACCAAAGAATCAGCCCAATATTTTTGGAAAAAAAGAATATTTTCAACTCAGCAACTTTAAACAACTGTCTGTGAATATGTCACAGCATTTGTTGTCAATGAGCTTCAAATAAGAAGAGTCCAGGGTCAAGAGGGGACATTACCATGACCTTCTACTCTGTTCTCCTGCATAATGTACAGAATTTAACTTGTCAGCATTTGCTCTGATCATAGTGTGTTCAAACTGGAACCTGGATGAATGTTTTGATATTTCTTCAAATTTCTATGTTAACTGATTACCAAATTGAAAAGTGTACATAGGTAAAGACCTAACATGCGTAAGCACACGCTTAGCATTTTTAGACCAGAAATATTCTCACAATGTCGAGTTCTGCCTTTCTTCCATTTCAGCTGATACAAAAAAACCTCTGGTGCAAAAGATGGAGTAAGAATACGCTACATTAAAGTATCCATGCCATCAGGTTCTTCAATCAGCTTAAATAGTAAAAAGAGAAAAGACGTCATGGGAGGGCCAACACAGAACATAATACAGAACATGTACTACTTCAGAGCTGTGCAAGGCCTTTGGGTACTTCTCTTCTGGGGTTTGTGTGTTAATTTTAGTATTAGCCTATTATTAGTGATAATCTGGTTCACAGTGCTCAACAGGAATATCTATTCAGTAGCAACATTCAAGGCAAAACTGTACGGCTAATATTGATAGTTTTCTGTGGTTTGATATATGACTCCCCTATTGATAGAAATTCATCTCTTGGGGTAAAGGGGAAAATATCCACTTTTAGGAGCTGAAAGAAGGAAATTATTAGCAATTATCTAAGCTACACATGTAGAAAGGTTAGCAAAATTCAAAAATTATAGAATACCAGGGCCATTTATGGCTAAAATAGTAAGCTTCCCATGACCTTTTGGTGTAAGTAAGTTTTCTTTCAAACGAGCAGCTATTTATTCAAAGAAAAAGGAATAATCACAATAAAGTTTCTCTTCAACACATATAATTAAAACAGAAACCAACTAGTCTTCCAAAAATCTCTCAAAAAAGGATTCGACCAAGATCTGAACCACAACAGAATTTGTATGATGTGACCATCTAGCTATTAATGTGACCATTATAATGGTCAATGAGGTTAAAAGGTGAATTAAAGTTTACAAGTTCTGCTGTTTAATGAAAAGCATTGAGAAGCTGCAGGAAGTAAAATCTGAGGAACAGCTATTTGTATTGTTTAGACCACAAGAGCACACTGGCCATGTTGTATCATTTAAGAGTAAATGTAATAGGCTTTTCTGAAACAAACAAAAGCAGTAACAAGTTATAAACAAATATGATTTGTGGTTTTTCTGTGGTTCCAAGTTACTCATTTGGTTATAATCACATACCTTGCTTTTTCCAGGGAAACATTTTGCCAAATACACTAACTTCAGGAATAAAAAAGAATGCGAGAAGCAACACAAGAGAGAAAACACGTTAGGATCCAGCTCTGCCTCCATTATGCTAAGCAGTAATTACTCTGGAAAGTGCTATTAAGCTAACTACTCAGTGGACCAGATTTGGCTACCTATATTCATGCAGACTAACATACTAGCCCTCAGTTAGCCCTCCTGGGCCATGCTCTGAACAGGATTACATGGTGAGCAGTTACGAATACGAATAGTCCCACTGATTTCAGTATAATTATAGAGAAGAAACAACTCAGGATGGGTAAGGTCAGTATCAAAATCAATCTCAACAGGAATAAGGATGGCAGAATCAAGTCTCTGGGCACAGCCAGTTCACTTAATGCTATAGTCAAACACAGAGAAGAGCATTCATGTCTGATAGACTAAAATCTGGGATGGCAAAAAGCTTCTAATGAAGAATGATAGGAGTGTAAAATCTTACTTCTTCTTGCTAGAGGAAACAAGAATAAACCCAAGATACTGCAGATCAAAAGAAAATTAAAAAGCCACTCTTTTTTTCTGTGTTTAGGAAATGACCAGAGTTGAGTTGGTCTTTGTCACAGAGATATAATACTGTCTTCAGGTGGTCATTGTTTCCATATCACCTTTGAACTACACAAAACCCTCATCAACATGCTCCTCAAATATTCTGTTGTTTTCTTTCAATGAGTGATTTATAACATTTCACAGCAAGGAATGTGCCACATCCATTAAACATTAATACTGAGTTATACTTTTCTAAATCATAGCTACCCGCTTTGTAGTCTTGCGCTTGACTTGTGTTTCAGGAAAAGAAAAATATATTTTTCTGTACTGTCGATTATTTATTCAGCACTGGGCTCTACTGAAATCTCCTGAAAACAATGGGAAAATGTCTTTTTGTTTATTTTTTAAAATACCTGAGTTTGCTTGAAATATACAGTGAGGGACAGTACAAATATGAGAAACCATTTGATGAGACTTGAACAGAGACCACAGCACAATATATCCTCATAGCTAGGACAGCTCATGAGGGCTGCTGGAAGAATTCCCTCTGACGGAAAAACCCTACAATGGCCTTACATGGGAGGATGTGAGAAAGCCTCAGAAACTGGGATTTTTCTTTAAACCAGAGAGGAGAACAGACCTAGTAGTTTTGACAGAGAGATGTTTCCGCTGGACAGTTGGTCTCCAGCTGGGCCACCACATTCATTTTTAACTGCTGCCTCTGATGCCTTCTGTGAACACATTTTACTAAATCACTTGAGCACATATTTAAAATTACATACAAGAAAAATCCCAGTAAAGTGAATGGAACTATTTATGTGTTTAAAACTAGAGACATGCTTAAATGTAAGGCAGGATGAAGCACATAATCCTCTCAACATCGTATTTTCAAGTTGTACTTGAAGCTTGGCGAGTGAGAACACAAAGCAGTTCACAATACCTTACCAGTCTTGTCTCTGTGACGCTCATTTCTAGCTATTAGACCCTGGGTCCGTGGGGAAGATGACTTTGCAGCATGCTGGAGGTGTAGACCTCCTTCAGCACTTTTTGCTGGCTATGCAGCAGAATCTGCTGTGCTCAGAAAAATGTCTGTCTTGGGGGAAGGATTTGGAACTAATGCTTTCTAGAGCATTCTTAACTTGTGGAATCAAGTCATAAGAGAATTTTTTTAGAGCGTCGGTGTTTTTCCTCGATGTAATCGAGATAGTAAAACCTTCCAGGCACCATCTAGTTATATTGGACTCCCCGCTTAACCACCCAGCACCCTAAGCATGGTAAAAAGCCCTGGTGCCTAACAGGGCACTCCTGGAATTCATTTGGGGACCCTGGGAAGCCCTAAACCATAACTGTGTCTAGCATATACTGTTTATAGTCAGTTTTGTAATCTATGGTAGTTATTACATTTCAAATATATAGAAGTCTGCACTAAATAATGTGAAAGAGAAGACAAAGCAACCCCATCTCAACATGTGCAGTAGACAATAAAAGCATTCCTGTACATGCACATGAGGAAATTAACAGCATTCCCCACATATTCATTCAAAGCAGTGAACATGCTGTGCTGGATGCACATATACATTAGAGAAACAAAATTGCTTTAAATAATCAAAATACACAAAGGAACATTTTTCTGTGTGGCTGGAAATAACCCTGACAAATGTTAATGTTTTGCAAATGAAAAACATTCTTTAAGAAACACCAGAAAAACCCAGCAAATTTTCAGACGCATGCAAAGTAAGCTCCGATATTAACCTCTGTTATACTACCTAGATGTGTACAAAAATCATTGTGTGATGAGCAAGTGCATTCTAAATTCTTTTTCTGAATTATGAATGTATTTTGACAAGACCCAGAGCAGGTCAACATCATGATTAAAGATATGAAGAAGCTTCCATATGGTGAGATACTGAAGAAGAGTGGACTATCCGAGTTTAGAAAGGAGAAAGGTAGCAGCAGATGTTGCTGATGTATAAATTAATGAATAACAAGATTTTTCCCTGTGAATATCAACAGACAAAAGAGTTTCATCCAAATTACAAAACAGTGTTTTTACTGTTCCTGCTCTTTCGCTATTCAGCATATAATTAATCAGTGAAACTCATTGCTGCAGTAAAATACTGAGATAAATTGACTGCAAACAGGATTAGTCACACATGGCTAAGACCAACATACTGATTAAAAACTGGACAGGACTACATACAATTCCCATTTCTCAGGCTACCAGTTTTGACGCCTCAAAACATAATGCTGGCAACTGAAGCGAAGTCCAGAAAAGAAGCCTTGCACTGGTAATTTTGGGCTTGGTTAGAAAAAGCTACATACGGTCTTTTGTCATCGTCTCCAAAAGGTACAAAACATCACACAAGAGGGCTAATTTTGCTCTGACAATTTCTTCTACATTACAGTTGCCTGCAAGCCATTTTTTTTCTAATTGAGAATAGTGGCAATATATAATAAGTAAATAAAAAATGAAATTGAAAAGCAAGATTGAGTTGTAGCTAGTGTCTACAATAAATGAAGCTCAAATCCTGCAGTTAGGTTTCTGACAACTTTAATAATAATAGATCATCTTGTTTTAGTTGCGCACCGAGAGTGGGCTACAAGGTATGTCACCCACAAGAATGACTAATATGTTATGCTTATCACTTAAGAAGCAGAACTATCTGAATTCCGCTTGCTAACTATAGGGCAGTGCAAATTACCCCGACAGCACTGTGTGTTCTTTCTATACCTGGCTTGCAGGCCAGGATTGCTTAGTCCCATGTATTAATGAGTGCAAGTATTTCAACAATCAGCATTTTAGAATTTGCATGCAAACTCTCATGCTGTGTAATTATACACAGTGCTGGCACTCAAATTAATTAAAGCTGATTTCTTTGTGACTGCAAACCGGTCGTATCCCCAGACTTGCTCTAGTATGAAGTCATCACCCTATATTCAACATGACACTTTATGTCCCTAGCATTCTTAGCAATGCTAATATGCAACAACTGTAAATTAGGCAATATTTTAGAGAGCAGCTGACAACCGCTGGTTAGTTGTTGAGTTCCCCTCCCCGACACTTTCCACATAAAAGTAAGAAACCAGTTATTTCCATTGTGCTTGCTTTGTAATTATCTCAACTAACAATGTAAACAAATTACATACATTGTTTCAACAGATACTTGCCCGTGTTTGATTAGGGGTTACAGAAAACTTATAAAACACAAAACCCAACAACAACATCAACAGTGTTTGTTTGATGCTAACATACAATTAGTCTCTGACAATTTCAATGTTAATTTAAAAACTCCTTCTCTTTCTCTTTTTCCCCGGAATGGCTTTTTATTTTTAAAAGGCATGCTCTTGCCAATCAAAAATAGGGAACTGGGGAGGCAGAGCAGAAGAGCTGACAGTTAGATTTTAGGAATCCTCATCAAACAGAGTGGAACTGTAGCAGAGACACTTCTTTGCAGCACAGATCCATAAATGCTGACTTCTGGGGCACTGCTGAGTTCCAGCCTCTTTCACAATACAGTCTTCTGCTCTGCTTTTATAATTTGGCTGAAAGAAGTCCTTTCTTAATAACAATTTTTCAGCAGAGATCTCCTCTGAGAAATTAAAATATTATAGTGACCTTTTGTCTCACAAATATGTCTGCAGTAAGACCATTCTTCTATAACCATCAGAAACAGAAAATAATATAATCAAGCCCATTGGTATTTTGCATTTGCAAAACTTCATACAGAATGCTTCTTCAGCTACAGAACTAAAGCACTCCTAGAGACTTTATGACTTTATTTCCTTGGAGCCATAGACTGCTCTTGGTGCAGAGCCACTCCCTGAGAGCTTCTGCTATTTGTACCAGTAGATTTACCATAGCAAGGGACACCAACAGCTTAAATGATTTAATTCTCTCACTAAACCAGAAAGCACAGTCCCAAGTAGGGTCAGATCTTTTTTCTCCACATAACCTGGCCCTAGGAAAAGGCAGAGTCAATTCTTTCAAAAGATGACAAAAGAGAAATGCACAAGTGGATAGCCTTATAAAGTAGCTTATGTTGTCCAAAAAAGGACAATAAAAAAGGATATTTCCCCCCATCAGTGCTACCGTGATCACTTAGTTCTTTCCAGTATTTTATTTACTGATTGCTTTTGTCCTTGTCAACAATTTAAAGGAAGGATATGGTCTTTTTAAATTACTCTTAATGTGAGGCGCTGGGAAAAAGTCTATAACAAAATACCATTATTTTTGTAAAGCACAGGGTCTAACTTCCCCAGAGAGTTCTTGTTTGCCAAATACTGTGGCAGTAATGACAAAAGGCTTGGTTTGATATTATGCCAGTGTATCACTTGAAAAGTGCTACCCTGATTTACACTGGAAAACTTTGGTTCAGAAGGAGGGCTTCTGTATGCTAAAAATATTAATCAGCATAGTAGTTTATCTTCCCTCAGTTGACACGGGAAGTGCTGAAATACCATGAGGAGAACAAACGCCACTTTCTCTAGCTTGAATTGAAACACCACTGTGGCTGTTATGCTCATCCCTTCAGTGCTGAGCATGTCCCACTTTTGGACATGGATGGATTTGAGGTCCATTTCCATCACTTATAAAAAAATATACATCAGGATGAGGTGTGTCAGCTCAAATTGCTCTGACATAGTAAAAATTGGAAATGCTAGAAAGACTTAGCTTGGGTTAACAGAAACTGAAGACATCAGAAATATAGGGGGATAAATATAGACTTGGCAAATATTTGCAGAATCAATTGAGCTTAAGCAGTAAGAATATTTAGAATGCCTTTGATAATGTTTTAAAACTTAGCAATGGCCTTATATACTGTGAGTCCCCATCAAATTCAAGGAACACTGAAACTAGGCAAAGGCAGAAACTATTCCCAGGTCATATAATTCTAAATGCTGGTTTCTTTTCAAGTGCTAGTGTATTTTCACATACTTCTGTTCCCTACTTGGACATGCCAGGCCTAAAGACTTGTCTCTTGACAATCTGAACATCATCCTTACCAACATTGCTGCAGTCCAGATAGTACTAGAAAGAAATCATTTGTGAAGTTTCTTGTTTGTTATAGCATGGCAATAAAATTCTTGGAGCTATGTCTACAGTGATAATCTGTATGAGTTTAAGTACCAACATCGCTAGTAGTCCAACTGAGAGAGTAAACCTTTTTACACATGTAGCTGGAGTTTGGTCCCAGGGAAGGCACAAATCAATATCAAAAATGATAGACTAAAGGGAATTATTGTGCAACCTTTCTTCTTCAACACTGAGGATATCATTCTTGGTGGTTTTGAAAGCTCAGTTTTATGGTACTGGCTATAAATGCTATGATCTCCATTAAATATTTCAGAAGACATTCAGCATCAGTGATAAATTTGCCCTACAATAGGGGCAGCAAAGTTTCAGTGGCAGAGTAAGAACAGGATTTTGACCACAAAATCCTTCCTGGGGTATTACTGCTTTCTCGAAAATGCCACTGAACTCTCATCCTTAGTTTGCTCATTCTTGCCAGGTCTTCCTTCACAAACCTCCGTGAACAGGATCACTTCAGGGTGGATCCTCAGATTACCACATACCTGATTCTTAGCCAGGCACAACTGCATGAGTTGGAATAGACAGGAATGAGAGTAGAGGTCAGTCACTGATGCCCAGACCTCTTTTCTGACCCACCACACAGGCCCTGTACATACAGAAGAAGGAGATGACAGATGGAACTCAACAAAACATGCCTTCAGTATAAGGAGCTCTTCCATTCTTTCATCTGGAAGACCTCTCATAAGTGCTAAGGTAAGGTGAGATATAAGATAAGATGAGCTCTGTTCACCATCTCTGAGCTTCACAGGCATGTCACTACCAATCAATTTCATATGAGAATTACTGGGAGAGAAGTCAACAGTCTGTGCCATTATGCTCCAGAGTGTGCTGCATTTCTGACGTGGCTGAGCCATTTGAAAAAAATGATAACCACTATGGGACCATTGGATAAAAAGTATTATGTTGTTATTACTGTTAGGAAGAAATAAATAGTTGATCACTGAATTGATTAAGTAAACTATTGCCCTTCTCAGGAATTATTTAGATATGCCATGACTGTCTGGAGCAAAAGAAAAGAAAAAAACTCTGAATTTAGACCTTTAATGAGCCCATCTAATTGTTAATGCAGGAGCAGCTTCTGCTTCTTGAGAAATTACCAAAAGCTTTGGAGACAAATCTTCATCTCTTCTTGTTCATTAAAAGAGATGTTTGGAAGGCAAGGTCTATATAGACAAGGGTGGTAAGTGTATGAACTCCCCCAAAGGATGGTCGGAAATAACAACACATGAAACGATAGTTCTGGGCTGGATCCAGCTCCTGTTTACTCAGTTAATTTTAAAAGAACAATTAGGAATCAAAAGTCAGAGAGCTGCAGATTTTCTAATCCAGTAGCCGTGATTTCCTTACACGTGATACATAACCTAGAGCACAACAACTGTTTTTTCTGTGGTAGACCTGAAAAGCCTTACATTGGACTAACTTTACAGTGAAAAAGTTTAAACAAGTGAGCCGCATAAAGTTAACCCGAGGTGTAAATATCAAAGTTAATGCCATCTGAAAAGAACAACCAAGAACAATCAGATACAGCATGTGTGCTACCAACAACTCCATGGTCTACCAGATAAAAAAAATGCAGAGCATAAACGTGGAAAGTACCCTTGGGTTTTCAAGGCAATAAATTGAAAACCTCAATGTATTTTGTACATTAATCCAAAATGTGGAAGCCTAGAAAAGAAATATGTATAGCAAAATAGCCTTTCTAGCCAAATAATATAGTGTTTGCCCCATGAATACTATGGGATTACTCTACCATGCCATGTACAAACTGAGAAGTTTCATAACAAACTGATGGAAAAGTCACCAGTTATTGATCATTTAGTCAATAGGGATTTGAGGTGAACTTAAAGCATAAGCTGATAAAAAATAAATGAATGAGATTTATTATACTGAGTTTATTTTACAAGTTTGACTAAAAGCAGCAAGTTGCTGCTTAGCTTTTATCTCCAGGTTCATTTCCATATTTTGCAGCTCAAGAATCTCAAAGCTCTACAAGAAGTTAACTTCAGAGTCCTAATAAGAGACTGCTGAAGCTGACAGAGAAATTGTTGAGACTGATTCTGCAGCTCACTCTTTGTGACCGAGCAGATGTATTTCTAAATTTTCCTTCCCATCATTTACTAGATCCTTCTCCACTATATTTAGGATTGAATGCTCATTTTCTGAACATTTCCATTCTGTTGGGTTTGTTCCACATTTGAGAATCAGTAGGTCAAATGTGTTGCAGACGATTTTGTTAGACTTGTTAAAATCAAATTGAAACAGTATGATTAATGATATGAATCATCTGTGTTGGTTTTTTTTTTAACAGGAAAGTAAACAAGTACTTGTCTAAAGCTCCACCTGCTTTGCTGCTGTAATGGTGCTGTGCATATCAGAGAAAACAATTCCCCCTTCTCAAGGCTGAACTAAAATTAGGCTCCACCTGCAAGATGTTAGTGGAATCTTACACAGCTGCATTCCAGAGACAAGTTCCACAGATTGCTTTTGGAAAGCACTGTGCATTTCTGGCAAAATCAAAATCAAACTTGTTAGCTTTTTTGCCTAACTTTTCAAAAATGTATTATTAATGATAAATGTAATTATTATCACACTAATCATGCTGATAAGTAATCTCAAAAATAGATCCATTTAAAATGTAATTTTACACCCACATCCCACTGTATTTAACCACTTCTTTGCAAATGCAGGCAGTAATCATAATAATACTTAGCACTTAGACAGCACTTTATTCATTTATAGACACTTCTGTGGCACTCATCACCAGAGTAACTTTATTTTCTTTATTATGTCTTCAAAGTACTGCACTGACATTAACAAATTAATCCTCACGGCACTTCAGTGAGAAAGGAATAAGTCTGATCATGCACTATTTACTAAGCAAAACTCTTACTCTTATCCGCCCTCAATAGCCTTTTACTCACTAACAGAGTAGGAACATTAAAACATAGATCAATCACATGGACTACAGAGCTATTAAAAAATACTCCAATTCCAACTTTGAGGGGACAGACAATATTGCTATTGACTTCAATAGCAGAAGGGCCTAAATATATATTCCTACCCTTTTCCACAATACTTCTTTCTGATAAGTGAATGCTAAATATTCCAACGTATGGAATTGTTGTCAGTGCCTGTACAACTGTAAACACAACAAATGTAAAACAAATCAGTACTTCATTTAGCAAATGGGATTGAGCTATATAGACTTTATTTTTTCCAGAGGTGATGGGGTTTTAAGACCTTCATTTAAAAATAGAGCTTGTGCATATTAAAAACTGAAGTGAAATTTGTATCGCTTTTCATTCACTGTGTTTACAGAAAGACAATTGCTTATGAGACTTTTAGTAACAATTTAAATGTAAAGTGGATTAGCTAGATGTAAGTCAGTTAATATAGTAAACAAAAGATGAAAACAGATACAGTCTTCTTAGGGATTCGATAGCTCCTCTGCAGATAAAATTTAATAAATGAGAAAATACATTCTCAAAATAAGGCTCTGGGATGTACGGTGTCATTAACCAGTTGCAACACAGTATAATTGACACCTGTAACTCAGGACAGACCCATAATGGATAATTAATGTCCCACTTTAATTTGCATGCTCAGATATTATAACATAAAAATAATTGAATCAAAATAGGCTACCAGACACAGTGCGTGAGTAAACATTTTGTTTACCGTGCTTCCCAATTGTTACTGTTAAAAAGGAAATATAAAAGGATGTTTAACTTTCAGCTCCTAGATAGTGAACTCCCCTCTCTTTCCACACTACAGGCCACTAAAGACTTGAGGGCCCCTGAGACCAAGTAATTCTAGCCCACAGTTTAACAAAGGAGTCAGTACACTGGTGGTGTGGGAGTGGACTGGGGCGCTCAGATAAGTTTCATTCATTGCGGTAGCCCAAGGGAACAGTGCATCAAGCCAGCTGCACTGGCTCAGTTCATCCTGTAACTTTACACTATTTTCCCTCTAAGTCACTACTAATCCCTCGGGTTTACATGTTTTTTTGGGCGGCATCAGAGAAAAGCAGTGTGAAATTGCCTGAAAGCCTCTTTATAAATAAGACTTATGATATAGACCAGTTCTGTTGTTGAAAGACTGAAAGAAATGCCCTTGAGGATCGCAAGAACCATTTTACAAGTCCCCCACTGTGATTTTTTTTGTGTCTCTGTCTAATGACTGATAACTAAAAAAACCCCCAACAAACAAACAAACATTCCCAGCTTCCTCTTTTAACTTAAGTCTGTCTAGTTTGCCTTTGTTCAGCTAACAACAATATATCCAATACAAAATATCCTTTGCTTAGATGCCTTGGCTATCTTGTTACTAACAAATTGCCTCTTTTTAAAGATTTGTCTTACTCCCTAGAAAGTTTTAATGCCCTGGGACAAACTCCTACCTGGCTGTGTAGTGAGGCTGCACTGAAGGCAGGAGGAGGTGAATTCACTAATACCAGGTCTGGGTTTAGCCCAGGCACTTCGCGTGCACGGATGCGTAAGGCATATGCTACTGGTCTTGTGTCACTGCCTAATATTCTGCGCATCAAACTGAAACACAGTGAGGGTCACTATCCAAGAGCAGGTTTCAAACTGACCCTGCATATTGTTTAAACCCATCCTCAGCTGTCCCTGTGAGTTTGAAAAGCCACTTCATTTGGGGCAATGTCTAGGACCGGCAGAACATGGTGGTTCAGGGATAAATGTTGGTTTAATCATGCAAGCAACTACTACAAGGTGCTGGCAAAGATGGATTCTGCCCAGTTCAGAACTTAGATGACTGGCAAACTGGGTCTCATTTATAAGAAACAAATATAATGCATGGTAAGAATTTTTTTTTTTTAAATGTTAAAGCCTGGAAATTTCCTGATTCTCACCAAGACTCAGAGTGTTTCAAATCACACCAAATACATCATCTCCGTTCATGCCTGACTCTTTATCTAAAATCAGCCTCTATAATTAACAGTCTCAGAGATGCCATCTTACACAGCACCATTCCTTGACTCTTCCGGCAGCCATGGTGCCTCGTTGCTGATAATGATAGTTCTCAAATGAGCACCATATGAGATACATCCATAATGCCCACCAAACATGCTGAGTAGTAGTTGTCTTAGCTTTGTGGGAGTGTGTTTGGAAATTTTGCTTTCTCAAGCTTCACTTTTTGGGAAAGTTTGTATAGTGCAGCAGCTGATGATACCACAGCCTTCAGTACTCTAATAGTAACATTTGGAATCAGTTATTAGGTGATGTAATGTTCTCTGCTTACAAAATAATTAATAATACAATCCCTATTTCTGAACTTGCAGTTTCTATTTCCTTAGTATTTATTTTATTTTTGGGAGGGAGAAAAGATGTTGCAGAGATAATTATATCTTATGTCAATCTACTTCAAGTACAAAGCTTTTTTCTTCTTGTAAACATTGGTTATGGCATTTGAACCACACTGGAACAATTGTAAATTGGCTTACTGGCTTTCCACTAAGTGAAGTTTAAAACATTCATCTTTGAATAACAACGTTTTTCTTCAGTTCTAGTTAAAGATCTTGACAAATATATTTGCCTTTTAACTACAGCAAATGAATTATTAGTTTCAAGACACTTTCATTTGTTTAGTGAAAACCAATATGTATCTGTAACTATACCTATATCTCTACCTATCTATTTGGTACCAGAAACCTTGAGTGGAAATTAAGTGATGCTTAGGGCAGATTTATCCTTTAGACAGAAATATGGATGAAACAGGCACAAAACTATGTCTATGCTGATGGTTCATTGGTCAATTTGCTATTGATTCTGTGATTAACAACATCAACTCACTTATATTGAAACCTGCAAAGCTCCTTAGCAGACAAGTTGAAAAGCCATTGCTTTTTGATGATAACTTTCTTGTTAAACCAGTGACAAAGATGCTATCTAATGGGTCAGTTCAAGGCCCTGAAAAACAGAAAGAGAAGCAGAACTGATAAGTGAAAAATTAGGAGTTTCATCCCAACTAAATAACCTAAGAGTACTTGCTTTGGAATTACTCTGTATTCTCTCGCAAATTTGAATCTATATGACACAGTATGAAATGGAAAAGAACTCATTAGTGTGAGTGGATATAACTGCCAAAATGACACAAACCAGTATATCGCTAAATTTTCCGTGGCATGGATCCTGTCATCACAATCACTGGGATGTATATTTATTTAATGGATGAGCATATCTCCAAAAGCTATGTTGTTTTCTGTATGTCAGGAAGTGCTCAAAAAGCACGCATCATGTGTAGTAAATGTTTGGACAATTCAGGCAACAGAACATTTTTTTGCCTGGCTGTCTGTTTACCAGCATCTTTCATCCTTGCTACACAAAAAATACCTGTTAACTTATGTAAGCCGTTCTTTAGGGAAGGTGTTCTCCTGCTTGGACTGAAGTAATTTGAGTTTATCTGGAGGATTCTGTGAAACTAAGATAATTTGAAAAATCCGATCTAGTTTGATGGGACTTAGCAGTTAAAAAATGTGATGGTACATGTGTGAGCTTTACTCCTACTTCTGGTAGAATCAATCATTACAAAGCGTCCATTACTGTTTACTTTCATTACCCCTTTTGTGCATGGGATTTTCTGAAAGACATGGTATTTCATGCCATATACCTGTCCTGAAAACAGTGGAGGAAGAGAACAATGGCATGGCCTCGAGTGCTTTGTTTATCACAGCATTTTTCCGAGCAGCAGTATGTTTCTATATGGCAGAAGTTGCTTTTGACATGCAGATCAAGCAAGATGGTCAATACAGAGTCTTCCCTTTCGGGGCATTCCAGTCATTCCACAGTGGGACGCCTCTCCTTTCAGTATCTCTAGCCCTCGGTTTCCTTTTGTAGCTCGGTGTCTTACCATTGCCCCTTTGGCACAAATTCCTTAGCAGAGACATTTTCTGAATTGATCTCTCAAGCAGAGGTTCTTCCTTTCCTTTCCCTTCCAAAAGATTCCATGGCCAAGTCTTTACTCTGACTTTCTCTTCCTGACAAGTAGTTGTTCTCAGATGCTCTACTAATCTGCAATTTGGTGCAAGCTTTTTTTAGCTGAGAGTGAATGAGGAGAATAGTAAATCTGGATTGCACTGCCTCGACAATATGCCATGGCCTTTTCTCAGGGGAGAAGAATAGGGAGGGAAACTTTGGGCCTATTCATTAGTCTGACTGATATTTTTTTTCTTAGTTGACAGCTAGCACTGAAAGTACTTCAAAGGTATTAGATAAAGAAGAAGGAACAGAGGGCCAGCACATCCATTAAACCCATTTATTTAATAAACCATAAAAAGCTTCAGAGCATGAGTGAGATGTCTACAAGTGCACAGAGCCAGCTTTCTCTCCAACCTTTTACTGCCACTGTTAGGGATCAGCAAGAGCTGGAAAACATAAGCTGCTTGAGAATGGCAACACTTTGACCTGAATAAACAACAGTGCTTATTTATAGCAATCTATATAGCAGGACAAGAAGGCCGAGGTTTAATACAAAACAGCTAGATTTTCTTGAGCCAGCAATGAGCAGACTTCCAGGGACTCCAACACAAGTTTGACATCAGTATCTAACATGTACGTAACATCCTCCATAGCGACAGTCATAAGCAGGCTTGGCACAGAGCTCTCACAATGTAGCTGTGCTAGATCAAAACTAGATTAACTTGGCTTTAGTCTCTTATTTCTTGAGATAGTCACCTCTGGCACTCACATCAGCATTCACATTCCCTTCAGTCCCTTGGTAATTACAAATTCCTTGAGGCTAAATGGATATTGGAAGCATATGTAAACCCACTTGAAGATCTAGGCCAATGAGCCTTTGATGAATTGATGGGAACCAAATTGGTGCCAAATCCAAACTTTTTAACTTTCTAGAGAACCTTCAGGTGCTGCATTTGTGGCCTGAAAAATATTTACTTTAGATAAGTTATCACAAGCTATATATGAGTTTTCTTGGTATCTTGTCTAGTGTGCTACTGTGGCAAATGATATTACGGGTCACTTTAGGGTCAAGAGGAATAGCTCTAGTTTTCCTTTGAAGCTCACCTTGGACATTTACCGCTAAGTACATAGTAAATCCAAGACTTGGTCATACATGCTCCATGTAATCAGAAAGCCTGACTGTCATTTACCAGCTGTTACCAACTGTTCTGCCACAGGTGGAGGCCAATAGGGTCATTCCCTCTGTAGAAGTGTAGCTGTGGCTTCAATACTGCACTGATGTTGACCAATAAATGGCAAAAAGGGATTGTTCGGTGCTGCTGTCCTAGTTATCATTTATTTCATTATCTTTCATATATTTTCTTTTGAGATTAGCTGGGTGCTTTCATCTTGGCTGAGGTGTGCCAGTCGGTTGTGTTTCATACTGCAACTTTTTTAGTTTGTTTTAATTTGACTGCTTTAAAAGTCTTTCCTTGTGTTAGCAATATTCTCCAGGTGTGTGTTGACACTTTTCTGAGAGGTCTTCTGTTGTAATATATCAGCTGGCTTTGAACTTGTCACTCTTAGACAAAGAGGTAAAGAGCATACCTGAAATTATGATGCACAATCTACACCTCACACATGACTCAGGAGTTCTGTTTGGCTTTTTAGAGGAGAACAAATCTGTGGCTTTAATTTTGCAAGGTTCCGTGCACTCTCCAGAGTGCTGGTAGCAGCTGTTAACTGCCAAATGCTATTTCCAGGGTTGTACCTCCATTAATCATTGTGCAGGTGCATGGATAAAAAAATGGTTTTCTGGCATGATACGGTTTTCATTTCAAGAATTAAGGTTAGACAAAACAGCTATATTGATGTTAAGTCTATTCAAGATGAAGGGGCAAAAAAAATCAGTGCTTTCCTCACGAAAAGAACAAAATCATTTGTGACAGAATTATTTCAAGTTTTAGGATTTTCTTAAACAGTTCTAGTTTTTATAAAGGAGACCACAGAAAGAAAAGTACTGTATGTTTAAAATAAAACAGTCTCAGGTGTTCATAGTACTCACTATGGTTGTAGTTTCAGATTTACATTTTCCAGGTGTTATTTTCCCAGCCAGGTCTCAAGACTGGATATTATTTTTCTCAGGGTAACTATGAAAAACTGAATAGTTGTTGTCAACATTGGAAAAAACAGCCAAAAATCCATTTGTATGGATCGTACAACTTGGATGGTTTATATAAGGTAACAGCAATCTTCCATAAAGATTTGTATAGATAACCCATCCAGGTTGCTCTGAAGTAAACATCCCATTAATTGTCCACATGATTGTGTGCCTGTAAAAAAGCCCGTAACTTAATACACAACTTTGGGGCATTAGCTATTGCATGTGTGTAGGTAGGACCCAAATAATCTCGATCAAACTACTTTTGCCATGCTAGCAAGTCTTGCCTTTCATGCATGGATTGTGTAAGTTCACCACAGGCTAACAGTTAACATAAAGCTCCCAGTAAAGTCTCTACTAGTATTTAATATTTGATATGATAGAGACAAATAAATGTTAATGTCCTGTAAACTGAGTGTGTAACACTGCAAATTGTACTGGATGGGACACACAAAATTGCAAAAGAGCTGGAAAGAGCTGAGAGACGACTTCAGACAAAACTTCTCCTGAGTACACAAGAAGCACAAAGAGACCTCTTGTGCCTGTTCCCTACTTTTGCATTAGGCAGTGGAGCTGGCCTGACTGCTCATGTAATATTTTGCAAAGAGGCTTCCCTGATCAAAACCTTCTCTGGGGGAACTGGCCTTGCCTTTGGCATATGCCACCAGTAAATTTCCTGTTGGTGTCGGGCACTTTGAGTCTGGCACTACACAGTGTATCTGAAGGACAAGACTCTAGTCTTAAATGATTATTCTCTAGTTTATTTCTAATGCTTTCACTCAATGCTGTTTTCTTAGATTTCAATTAGGTTGTCTTCAATTTTCAACACCTAATTTTCTTGCTGTAAAAAAAGATGCTCATTAAATAGTTTTGTTAAGTATCAGTTCCCTGCAGCAGTTCATGCCTAACATTACTACTTAGATGTGTGGCACCAGCATCATTCAGCCTGTGTAAAGCATATTCAGAGCTGAAAGTGATTTGGAGAGGGAAATTTCAAAGGTGACAGCTGTTCATACCTCATCAAAAACCCCACTGCTCTTCTGTTCCATGAAATTTTACTCCTACCTTGACTCTAATAAATATACTCTGGAAATCTGCTGTGCCTCACTGAAAATATCACTGAAGAACCTCATGAGAGTCCTCACACAAATATTCTGCTACATCGTGGATGCTATATTAATATGTAGGAAGAAAAAGACACTGAAGATGGTTATCAGATACTGTAAGTGAGCTGAAGGATTTCTTCTAAGGTGAGTTATGATAAGCGTGAAAACTACTATATTTTTCCTTCACTTCAGATTCTTTAAAACATTCATTATTAAGTGGATTTCCTTTTTTCAGTCTTATTACCATGATGTTAAGAAACTTCAAAAACAAGGAAATAATCTGGAGCCCACTAGTTGTCCACGAGCATGGAAACTCCTTTCAAATCTACCTGCAAATGCAACTGCTGTGAAGTGGAATGTCTCTTTCTTAATCCAGCCTACAACATTATTTGCATGGGGTCAGACTAATGGAAACAATTTATCTTCCATTTTCCTTTTTTTTTCTTTTTTCTTTTTTCTTTTTTCTTTTTTTTTTTTTTTCTTACTGCTGCTGACAGCATATAAAATGGTATTTATTTTCTGCAGGGTCACATTCCAGTTCTGCTGGTTTATAAAAGTAGCTTTCACTAATGGTTGATCTAGGGTCTCCTACCTTTGAGCCTGAGTTCTATCTCAGAATGAAAATGAAAGTAAAGTATTTCCATATAGCTGTGTCACACCAATGTTAGAAAATTATGATTTGAAAATAGGATTGAGAAGGACCTTTACAACTCATCTAGTCCAACCCTCTGCCCAAGGTGGGATCTGCTATGCTTTCTGTAATTGCCGACCAATGTTTGTCCAATCTCTTTTTAAAGAATTCCTGTAATGGAGATTCCACAGGCAATATAATGCAGCACTTACATAGGTCTCGCTTAGACAATGTTTCCCAATACCTAACTTGACCCTTCCTTTGTGAAATGCATTACATACCCTCGAAAAAGGCAAAGACTTTCTTTTTCATGTTCAATGCTTTTTGTCATATCTTCCCCTCAGTTTTTTTTTATCAGAGCATGGCTATCTTATAATAAATATTTAGAACTAATTTTCAAAGGCTGAAAAGCCACTTCTCAAACAAAACAGAACAAAACTAATATAGCTTTGAATGCACTTATCCTATCACACCATTTCTTCTCACAGGCAAAGTGCTTAGCAGATATAGTACTTAACTATAATAATGCTTAATTTTTTAACACCTGTAATTGACATCTTGGGACAATGTTTGAGCAACAAAGTTACAGCCACATAGTAAAGAGCCTAAACTGGGAGTACCATTATGATAAACCTTAGCAGTTCTACTCTGCTTTTATAATGAACTAATTGAAAAATTCTATGTGGGAATACCCTGAAAGAAACAAAAAACCATAAAGAACAACTTTTTTTCAAGCAAAACTATGAGCAGACAAGCACAGCACTGAGGGAGTTATTGCCCTTCTCTTAATGCATGAGTCAAAGTGAAGATTTTGGCTGAAATTGAGAAGCAGAGGGACTTAAGTTACAAAGGTGATAAACAGTGATTTTCCTAAGTTGAAGGAGATGAGACAGACTTCCATAAAAAAAAAAAAAAACCAAACCAAAACAGCCTAAAGAAGTCCCTGATCACTGGAAACTGGCAAACAAGATTCAGAAACTTATTTTCTATTCTCTTCAAGACTCCAAAGCACATTTAAGGCAGCCCACATTTTCTGAACAAATAAATACACCTGATAGAAGAAAACAAAGAGAGAGTAAGAGCTATGGAAAACCCAGACAGGTAAAACACAGTAGCTCTCAAACACTTAACAAGTGTTGATTCTCTGTTGATTTAAATCCTTACAGCTCCTTTAATGTCAATATATATTAGCTGTGGATTGCCCTGATACTGTTGAAAGCAATGGCAGACTCAGATCTGAGGGGAAATATTCTTTACTTTTTCATAATTGAAGCATATTTCCCATTGATTTCAAAATTTCTGATGAAGATAACCAGCCAAGTGTTCAGGAAAAGTACTAACAATAAACACAAAAATGGACCCAGCAAGATACTGGAAAAAACATAATATATATGGAATAAACATTCTAACCATCCATGATCCAAATGAAGAGGGAATAAAAAAAAACCCATAAAGGTGAAACAATCACTTGCATGTCATTTTCATTTATATTTTTATTAAAAATAATTACCTCTGCAAGCTTTGGAGTTAGAGCTTTTCTGTATTAATGTGTGCTCCTAAAATCAAAATCCTGAATAAAAGGTTTTACATCTAAAATACTAGTTGGAGAGTTTTAACATCAGAGAGATCTCATATAATAAATTAGACTCATCAGGAAGGTGACCAAACCCAAGTTTAGTTAGGCATTAATTTCATTTATTTTAAACTAGATATTTCCTTGACGTTTCACTTACTGTGTTACACTGATTATTCAGATAACTTTTCACTTGCACAGCTTGATGGCCTGAATTTACTGCCCCCCCCC
>JANZLQ010000095.1:15427002-15444166 GCA_026212715.1 Elanus axillaris | reverse complement strand
CCCATTTATTCTTACTCGTGTTTTGTGCGGACATTACTACCATGAAGGAGTAAGTGGCATCTGATAACAACTAACAAGAAAGAAGGAAGCTACAGGGTAAAAAGTGCTCTGCACAGTGTACTGTTTGCTGCTGAAAAGAGAACTGTTGATGGACAAGAGACAGTCTCTGGAAAGTTGTTTGGCCAACAGCAGCTGTTAGGCAGTAGTATAAAACAGCCTTTATATAAAATGCGCATTTTATGGTTCCTAGTACAGAAGATCAAAAATTAAATATATGCAGGAACATAATTAAAGGATTAATGGCCAAAGCTTCTACATAAAGGGAGAGATTTCCAGGAAAAAAAAGTGTGTTATAAGCATTTTTTAATGACTAGGCTTTAAAAACAAACTTGAAAATAGAAAAACAACAGTTCTCTTGTGCTGCAAAGTTCACATTAAACAATTCCACACTGGCTTTATCCGCCTTAAGAACTAGGAACAGGTTTTGCCTCTTTAACTTGCCAAGATGTGATTCTCAGTCTTGTGGGTAAAACCATGAATCAGAGTTCCTTGGTTTCAACAGGTAGTCAAAGGAAAAGGTTCACTTATTTAAAGTAGTTTGCAATACAATACATCTGAGCAATACGTTTTGTGAGTTCAGCTGCCATACTTTTGCTTGTATTCTATATGTAAGCTCAAGTGGCTATTTTAACACTTTGGTATAAGGAATTTAGGATCTTCCCTAAAGAAAATAATTCTCTTTCTTTCTTTCTTTCTTTCTTTCTTTCTTTCTTTCCTTCCTTCCTTCTTTCCGTCTTTCCTTCTTTCCTTCTTTCTTTCCTTCTTTCCTTCTTTCTTTCCTTCTTTCTTCATTGTTTTTCTCTCATGAAGCACTATCTTGGCTTGAAGAAAATCCTTTATCTCTCATCATGGACAGATGTGCAATGGAAATCCCTAATCCTTTGAATTAGTTCCTTTTTAATAATCCATTAGAAAAATAGTTGTTGGCAGGGAAAAATAGTCAACTACACCTTTTGTGAGTAGTCTGAGTGGGTTAGCTGGAGTATAAAGTAGACAACCTTTGGGATTCAGAATGGCCAAGCCATCAGGGAGCTTCCAAACATTCTCTTTGGTAACAGATAGTAAGCTCTTCAGCTCAAACTGTGTTGTCATATGTTTTATTCATAGGCCATCATAAGGGCCGCCAAACAGATTATCATGTTTACATCAGGCCTCCTCAGAGAGATAAATTCTTTAATAGTTGAACTGGCAGGGTCAGTCAGTACAGAGATGCCTGCCGGGCAACCAAATAATAAATAAGAAAAAAGGAAGGAAAGAAAGAAGAAATGAAATCAAACATTGAACTGCTTAATGATGTCCTTCAGCAGTTACAAATCAATATATTTTATCTCTTGCTGAAAAGGTTATATTAAGGTTTCATCATTTTAGTGGCATCATCCTTTTTCTGTGAAGTGAGTAATTGCAGAGGTACATGGAAAAAGCAGAGACTAGAAAGGTATAACCTCATTGGAGCTGACAAACCTTTACAAATACTTATTTGTGATGTTGCATCTCTTTAGTGATTTGGGTCCCTTGTGTAATCGAAGTGCCACATGGAGTTTTCCTGTTGTTTGTTGCTGGCAGTAAATGTGTTTTAGCAGGCACAACGACATAGAGCATTGCTATTTGTGCTGGAGACTCTAATTTTAAAGCTGGATATAAGATAAAACAGGTCCAGGGGCCACTACTTATCTACAGACGCATACATATACAGTCACTCCATTGTTTGTATTTTTGTATTAAGGAGGTAATATGGGTAAAACCAGCAAATGTGGGATAATTTTCACCAGTATTAATGTATGTGGTATTTAAAGGTTTGTAAAGATTAGCTTGATATTTGCTGAGAACTCTCTCACTTTCCTTTTTTATAGGAAATGTTGTTAGCACCGCTTAGATTTGAAATTGTACCCAATAGTTCCTTTTTTTCAAACCTTCTACTTGGCGGGGGGGAAGTGAGTGAGCGGCTGTGTGGTGCTTAGTTGCTGGCTGGGGTTAAATCACAACATTATGAAAATTTGTTTTTTAAAACAGAGTAGATCCAAAATACCAACCCAGTCTTGCTCATTCCAGCTGAAACGTGTCAATAGCCTTCTCTCATTCTGTCTAGGGAAATCTGCTTTTCTCTGTCAACTCTTCCCCATCCCAGCTTTTTTAATCTCTTTCCCCACAAACCTAACGACAGCTCTTAAAACCAACCTGCTGCCTTGACCTCATCATCTCTGGCGTTTCCCACTTGCTTCCCTATCTTATTCCATCAAATTCAACTTTCTACAACATTTTAAATGCGCTGGCTTTTTTTTTTTTTTTTTTTACACCTCTCTTGTGTTATTTCATTTACTTTCACAATGCTTGTACCTACCCTTCCTTTTGTGATTTTCTCATATTTTGATTTGCTTTTAATTTTTCTCCTTCTAAATCTGATATTGTCAACCTCCCTTAACCAGACAACTGCTCTGCTCAACAACATCCTTCTGATGCTGCAAAGATCTAAGAGAATCAACAGATCAGATAGGGGTGCAGTAGAATCTTAGAGTTAAGGCAGGAAGGTGTTCTGGGAGTGAAGGTGTTCAGAAGTATTAGGTTCATCTCTATCCTGTGACACGCAGTTTATGTATAATCTTTACTCAGACACTTAGCCTTTCTGTACCTTTGTCTCCTCTCCTAAAATGTGAAGAGCAGTGCTTCCATCATACTGTTTTAAGAAAAATCCATTACAAAGTGAAGTATAAAAAATGAAGTATAGCTGATTTGTGCACTGCACCTTATTTATTCCTTTGGAATGGGAATTACCTCTTGATTTTAGTAAAGCAATATCAGATATGAGAAAAAATGAACAAAGAAAGAAAAAATGGAAGCTTGTAGAAATAAAGGGAAGTTGGAAATATGGACTACCAGAATTACTGCCCTTCCGAAAAGAGATGTTTGACACCTGCCTTTGGTCTTGGGCAAGGAGGGAGGGAGACACTGGCTTGAAGATCTGTGAATATCAGGAATATGAAGCAGTGGCATGCCAATAGCTACAGCAAATGTTTGTAAATTGAAATACTGTTTTACTTTGGAGAGATCTGCTTATTAATTCACAAACAGCAGGCGTACTTCATTGGGCATACAGCTTCTATTTCTCCATTATGCACAGATTCATGGCTCGGTACCTAACGTGCTGGCAGATGAAAACATTTTGAAAAAAATATTTTTATACATTCTGTTGTGTTAAATTCAGTTACATGGCATCCGATTAGGCTGCTGGAAGCTATAGTGATGAATTACAAGAAAACATGATGAGACATTACAAGCTGCAACAAAGTTGGCCAGAGTGTAAGAAATGTGCATGAGGCAGTGAGTCAAAAAGATGCAAAGGTATGAATCCAAATAATCAACATCTAAGTGGCACACCACATAGTGTGAGAGGCAACACAAGAAAAATTTGCTGTTTCTTTGGTCCTGAGTTGTTCCGTGTCGGGCTTAGAACTTTGAATAAGTAATAGCTTATGAAGGCGACAAGCGATTGAACCAGCAGCTGGCAATTGGTAAGACATACAGAAGCTTTGATTCCTTTGCTACGTGTCGGGAGAAAGGATGCTTTATGGGGACCATGAGGCTACCACTGTGACACCAAACTGAACAGGGCTTGTTGCCCTGAATCTTTCTTGTAGTTATATTGAAAAGATTGGTGAATTGCGCTGCTGCGCATGTCACAGAATATATATCTATCCAAAAAAGTCAGCAAAATTTGGATTGTGTTTTCCCCTCTCAGTTTGTGTTTCAGGCACTGCAGTATATTTGGAGTATGAACAGTACCTTGGACTTTTTTTAGAGTGCAGTATGTTTAGCCTGACAGAGTATATGGAGCAAACACCTGCCTATTTGTAGAGAAAGTGGATTTAGGAATGATGGAGTGGGCTCTCGTGGTGTGCTTTATTTAGTTTATTTATTTCTATTTGCCAATGAGGCAAAAGGCTCACAAACTTCAGCCTCTTCTGGTCTCCAAAGACAGGCATGGAATATTTTATAGGCAGAAGAAGGCGTAAGTGCTATATTTTTCTGTAATTTCAAGAAACTTAATCTTCAGCATTTTGTATATCATTTCAGACACTGAAAAATTTCATATAGCTTTTGGACCTGTTTCTCAAGCCAGTAAGAAAATTCCCGTTACTATTCAGGGAAGCATTGTAAAAGGAAGTGGAAGAACAGGGGAACCTTATTATATTGTAACATCAGAACTATTTGAAGAAATACAGATGGAGTATTATAAAAATACGAAGTAAAATGTGGGAATAGAAGAACCTTGTATGTTTACATTTTCCTTTTGCTACAGACATTTGCAACTCTATTTTATAAATTCAGGACATCTGCTTTATTGCGCCAGAGGAAAAAATAAAAGGTAAAGTGTAATGATAGGATTTGGGACTCTTCTGATCCTATACTCCACACAGCTAAGTTTTTTTCTGTAGTTTTAATGAAAGCATGACACAGCACACTCTAATTTAAATTACGGACTCTCAGTGTTTTCCCTCTTTGCTACCAAATCATGCCTTAAAAATACATGCCAAAGTGGAAGGGAGGTGGAAGAAGTGAGAAATGAGGACAGATTACAGCCAGAAGAGAGAAAATGTTGGAAGCCAGGATTCTCTCCAACTCTGTACACTTACTGTGACAGAATTAAAATATACCTTGTTTTGCACTGTTCGTTCACTGAAAGGCATTGGGCTCCTGTTAGAAGAGTACTGTCTGTGCATGATGTGGTAGATTATGGGCAAACCCAATATGAGGCGTGACTATGGCAGCAGTAACACAAGAATGCCAGCCCTTGGGATAACATGGTATTTTAGTGAGGCACTGACTGGAGAGGGTGAGAGAGGGAAGGAAGGGGAAAGGCACCAACCAGACTTACAAATCCAAAGGGTTAGTTCAAGAACTTCATTAACTACTTCAGATTTCCCTTTTAGTTTCAAGATTTTGGATATCCTGGATCAAGTGACCAGAAAAGCATTGGTAAAAAGTACTGAAAGAGAATCTATACCATTTGAAAAAAACACACCTCTGAGTATCTCTGATACTATTCTGACATCATTTATGTTTGTGGGCAGCTGCAATGGAATATCACTGGATAACAAAACCCTGCATAGATGGTAACTAACAAGGGAAAGAAAAAGTCTGTTCTCTTTGGATTCTTTGTATCTCTTTCTTCCATACCTTGGTTAATTCACATCTAATTTGCTACTGTAAATTAACTGATAAACACAGCATAACTGAGGTCGTCCCTTGTGTCTGGCATAAAAGACTGAGCGACCAAGTTTTGGTGCAGCTGTGCATAGAATCCCTTTAAAAGACACCTTGCAGACTGGTCTTCAGGTGTGCTGAGCAACATCACCATGGCTTTCAGTGGAGTTGTGGGTATTCTACATCTCAGACACAAAGAGAAAAGGAAAATCCTAGCACAAGGATTCAAAATACATGGCTGTATTTTCTGGAAGCACCATGTAATATGTAAGAAGAGTATTATTTATTGAGATCAGAAGTCACTATAGTCCAGGGCTCAGTAGCAGATGGTTAGAAAAGAATATAACAACAGGACAGGCATCTAGTGATGCCTCTCTAGTACCATATTCCATCTCTCAGTCATCTGCAGTCAGACATATTCTGAGTCAGTTCTTGGTGTTTTTCATGAGCTTGTCTAACTGCTTTTTGAATCCATGCAAATTCTATTATCTACAGCCTTCTCAGAAATACTTAGGTACTATTATGTATTGTTGGATTTTTAACTTGCTATCTGACAATATAATATGATGACTATTTTTCTTGTATTATGAGAGACAGTGAATAATTGTTCCCTAATCACCTTCTCCATGCCACTCTGATTTATGGAGTTTTATCATATCCCTCATCGGCCACCTGTCCCAGGCTGAAAAGCATGTACTTATTCCTTGTACAGAAACTGTACCACACCTCTGATGATCCTACCTGCCTTTCTCTGTAACTTTTCAGGTTCTAACATCACTTTTAAAAAAACATAAAAAAAGGGAAGGTGGAAGGTATCTAAAAAGTCTTTGGTTTGGGAGAGCAACATGGATTCATACATGATGTAATGATTGTTCCTCGTCCTCTCTTAATGGTTTTGCTCACTATTGAGTCCTGAGCTGTGGTTTTGGTTTTGTGTTTTTGGGGTGGTGGTGGTGGTGGTGTTTTGTTTGTTTTCCAGGGACTTAACGTTCATAATTCCAAGATCTCTTTCCTCAGCAGCAATTGCTCAGCCATTCTGCAAGTAAAGTTAGGATTGTTTCTTCTATGTGCCCTTGAGTTGGGACACAGGAAAAAGACCTTCAATGTTCAGGATCTGTATGTATGTTCGTGATTTGTGGTTTCCGATTTAATGCTTAGAAAGAATGGAGGAAAGCAAAACAAACCTAGAGAAAACGAAATATCTGTGAAACTTAAGGAGCTTTTGTGGGTTGCCTCTGACTTTAATAATACTATATTTAATATCAAAGAAATTAAGTAGCTGTCAGTCCCAAGATGGGAAAATCAATTCTTTTCTGACATTTAATTTGTGCTTTTGAGATGCAACATAACAGTAGTAAAGTATAAAGGTTCTGACTTTCCTATTGGTTAATTTCAAAGCTTTGATTAAACCTTTCATTTGAAATAGTTTCAATTTGTTATTTGACATTTTTACCAAGGTTGCAAAATCTCTGACTGTTTTAAATGAGAAAAGAGAGTAAGATGTAATTTCCTATCCATAGATCCCAGGTTTTTGAACACTGTTTCCTTGGAGCCTGTATCAACTTTTCACTAGAAGTTCACAATGTAATGAATTTAAAGAGACAGCAAAGTCATAATACAGGTATTAGACTGTCTGTATTCACCATCTTGTCCAGTACCAAAATCAGACTCCTTGCAAGACAATGAATTTTTTGGACTTCTCTCTGAGAAAATCTGAACAGTCTTATGCTGGGGAGCAAAGAAACACAGGGGGTGCATGCAATGTGACTGAAAGCACAGTTAAGCCCTTTCCCGTGAATACCTTTTCCAGTGATACCTAAGTGTGTCAGGCTCCACACCTTTTGTGCCCTTTATATTATTTTCTTTGCCTATAACTATTTTTTTCTGTATTTGGCCTTAGAAATACCACTACGTGCTGTAAATATACCCACAGCCACATGTTAGTAGCCGTAACTCAGCAATGAAGTCATGTTCTCTGGTCTGGAGCTGAAACAAGATCTAATCTTATTCCCACTGATAGCAGTAGAAATACTTACAGTAGAAAATGCACTGTTAAAGTGAGTGTCCCTTTAAGTATCAATTGCATTTTTTCATAACTAAACTTATTTAGTCATGAATTAAGCCAGATACTGCAAATATTTATAACTAAATGGTGTGCTGGCAGCAGTCTGTCAAAGTGGAATGAGCAGGACCACTGCCATGAGTAAGTGCTGCATGAGGAAATGAGTGTTGGACCAAGCAAGGCTTCATTACTGTCACAGGGGTCTAGACAGCAGGGAACCGGTCTGGAAGGAAGGCTGCGCTTTCTCCGCTCGCCTCTGACGTGCTCTGCTCTGGGTTGCTTAGCCACTCATTTTGCTTCTCTTGACTCCTGACATACTAACGCCCTGGTACGGGGCAGGGACAGCACGTTGCTGCCCTGATCTTGTTTAGGGTCTGTGGGTATGCATGGAATGCAAATGTTGCTTTCAGAGGCAGGCTGCATATTCGTTTTGATAGGTAATTATAGATGACTGCTGTGACTAACATTTTAAATATATTATAGAGTTAGGACTATTAATATACATCTTAATGAAAATGTATTTGGTAAATTCTCTCAGACAAATATGCTTTTGTTCGGTCCGTGCAGCACCGAGCACAACAGGGCCCTACTCCTTCTTTAACTTCTCCAGTGTAATACAAGTAATAAATAACAATATATGCTCATGGGAGGATTTAGTAGTTAGGACATCTTGTTTATTACCTTACAGTATACATAATTCAAGCTTTATTTTTGTTACTTTCTTTTTTTTTTAGCAGACTACTTTTCCATCTTCTTCAATCAGAAGTCAATAAACTACACTTTTGTCCTATGTCTAACTTGTCAAGGTCTCTAAGAGAAAATATGTTTTAAAGGAGTAGGAGTTAATGGTCACTCCTGCATCATAAATTGCATTGGCAGACACACTAGTAGCTTGCAGAAGTAAGGATGGCTTTCTCCTTGAAAGCTCTAATGAGACTGGGGAATAATATACAATCTGTGATTCAGGTACACTGCACTGCAAATTCAGGAGCTTTTAAACAAGTTGTAATACTTAATAATACTGGAAATACATTCCATCTGCTTCTTTTCTGAACTCAGTGAGATAAATACTTGTTATATTTGTGGAACTTAACTGCCTTTGATTTCCATTGCTTTCAAAATACTTAATGATCATTTTATACATGTGAAAGTAAATGCCCTCGAGGATTATCTTGAACCCAACCACAACGGATAAGAAGGAAAGACACCACATTGTTCTGGAAACTTCTCAACAGTTTTTGAATAACAGACTTTTAACTCAGTTACTACAAATCTTTTGTAATTTATGTCATTATTATTAAGCATCATAAGTCTCCCAAGACAATTACAGCCAATAGGGGTATATTAGTTTAATTTTATCTCATGTGTTTTCAGACTATGTAGGCATCTGCTGCTAGAAGAAGGAAACTTGCAAGGAAGGAAAGAATGAAATTTTAATACTTGATTGAAGCACTCTGGGAATGACTTTTTGAAAGAGTGAGACAACTTAAGACTGGACTTTTTCTAAACAATAAAATAAGTCTCACTTCTAAAGACTAAAACTTGACAGATCTGCTACCCTGCTACCATATTCTTTAAAGCCTGCACAAAAGTGGCGGCTTGGCAGAATTCACAGCTCTGGAAATAACTTGATATGTATATGAAGCCCAGAAGAACCAAGGCTGATTCAGTCTATACCCTGTACTCATCTATTACCTGCAACCTGCTCATGGTCAGTGCAACTCATTATTTCTTTCACTGTATGAGCAAAACTTTGCATACAATGTTTTTGTTCTGAAAATGTGTCAATATGCACATAACTAAGAAAAAGAGCCTTCCTGATCTTTAGAGAGGCTCAGACACCACTGGACTTTATATCAATTTCATTAGTTAATGACTGGAAGTAGTTAATGACTGTATATGTCCTTAGTGTCAGTCTCATAAACTCTTTTTCCGAGATGCAGCTGTACATTCAACTACTCAAAGCCTGTTATATATTAAAAGGCTACTGTTTTTTATTTCATCTATGTAATGTAAAGTACTTTCCGGTAATTAACATGTGAGACTTTGAAGCAAACCAAAATTCATTCCTGCAGGAAATCTTGAAAACTGAAATCTTAAAAGTTGAAACATATAAAATAAATATATGACATAAATACAGATTAATTAATTTTTTTAAAAGAAATTATAATTAGGAAATCTCAAAATATAAAGTGCCATTTTCATTTGAAAGTGAAGTTTAGCTGAAGAACAACAAATTTGCTTCAGAAATATGAAATTGAAACACTGTGCATTTGTAGTTTATATTCTAAAATAAATTACGTGAAAATTATATGGCCAGTCTCAATTTTGAACAAACCCTTTTTCTTCAAATCAATGTTTCCTTTTATCTTGAAAGACAAGTTCAGTGCTTCAAAATTTTGGTAAGTCTCTCTTGTCCGTGCAAACGTTCAATGAGCTCTAGTTGTGTGGTTTGTCCCTTAAAATTCTACAGCCTCATTAAGACAGGAGTCGATTAATAGTTGACTTCTTTTATGAGAGGTGTACATATAATTTTATACTATGTAACAGCATTGTTTAGTCCAAGTTGACAGAAAACTAAAACGTTATTGCAATATTAGGGCCTCTGTTTGAATTTTTTGGTTTTGACTGAGGTACAGAACTATCACAAACCAGAAATCTTTCTGCCATTTATAGTTTTCACCGTGCAATAAGAGATGCTGTCTGTTTGGCCTAGTCAGAAATACCATGAGCTGTTGCTAACTAATGCCTTCATTAGAACCTGTTTTACCAACTTCTTGAAAAAATGTAATAGTCCATCTTGCCTCGCATTCCTGCTTTCAAATACTGCTGTTTATTATCCTCTTATTCTGAATATGATTATGTAAAATCTGTTACTTGCCACTATTAGAAGACTTTCCAGCTAGATTTCAGGCTCATAACTGAAGAAGCACCTGATTATATACTGATGTTGAACTGCTGAGAGCCACATATTCTGTGGAATAAATCCTGACCCTTCAGAGTCTTTTAAGACAGAGATGCCAATGATGAACTTAAAGAGCTGGATGCAAACTTTGCTTATTATTCTCTGACCATGTTCTGAGGAATCAGGCTTATTAGCTGGCATGAAACTATGGGCCAGAGGAGAGCATTTAGTCCAGTTATCTGAGCTATGTCAGCTTCTGTGGAACGTTTACATCTGGAAAAGAGGAGGCTGATCACATTTAACTGAGGGAAAATTGTTACTGGTTATCATTCAGAAAAGAAGCAAAAACCAACGCTGTACCCTCCATCTGTTCCTTAGAGTCCAATATACAGTAAGCAGAATTCAAAACTGTCTGGATTCATATATATTTGCTTCAGGACACTGAGTGCAAACATGCCTTTTATCAGCTCCACCAGGGTAGGAAATGCATTATTACCATTTACTCAGTTCAGGCTGTCCTCCTGCCACCTCTTGGGTTAAGGGCTCCATGACAAAACCTATGGCAGATGGAAGAGGATGGAAGAGGGAGTGGAGCTGGAGTGCCTGTATTCTGCAACACCCCCCTCCCCCCCCGTCAGCTCTGATTGACTTTGTGAAGTTCAATTTTAGTCATTGAATTACTGAATAGGCCTTCGTGAGCCATCACATCACCAGTGATCTGGTGCAGCATTTTTTCTTTTTTTGTGATGGAGGTGGGCATAGATAGACTTTTCTGTTGTCGGCATGACAGGCTCCTACACAACTTACTCGGTTAACAGGCCCTTCTCAGAGCTCTTAAATTTATACAACTTTTCTACCAAGTCTCCAGCTGACATGATAAATTCTTTCTCTCCTCTCTAGTGGGATAATCTATCAGCAGAGCTCATTAGCATCTTCTAAAACAAAGCCTCTCCTAAAATCCTGTTGCTATCCGTGACATTTATTGCAAATCATACCATACTAGTTTAGAAAACAGTACTGGAAAGGACCTCTGGAGGTTAATCAGATCCAGTATAACTCAACAGCCTGTAGACCACTGGTGAGCTGCAGAAGGACTGCGGCTTGTGCCAGCTAGCAGGCACCGTCAGGAGCTGCCTCCCAATTGCTATCAAACGCCTGCCAGCAGGCAGAGGCAAAACCTGGCTCCTGACGGCTGTCAATACCCGCGGGCAGGCATAATCCGGAGTTAGCTTCTCACTGCAGTCAGTACCTGCAGGCCGACACAGTTGGGAACCTGTATTTGTAATTATTGCGATGAAATTAAGAGATATTTTTTGTAAATCATAGAGTACAGTTTAATCTAAATGTTAAGTATTTTAGTTATTACCCCTTTTCGCCAGCCGTTGAGTAAGAGTGGGAAACATGGTAGTCAATGGACTTTTTTGAATAGGGTTGGATGATCCTGTGACTATACAACATTGAAAAAAACAGAACTAGTTCATCTCCCTGCCAAAGCCAGGATAAATGAAGCCTACGTCATTCTTGCTTCTAAATTTGAAGGTCATTTATTCTTTATATTAAAAAAAAAATCACAGCCATGATTTTATGTCCAATAAAATAGCTAACCATTCTTATTACATTTTAGGCAAAGTTCAATGGCATTTAAAAAAACATTTGTAAAGGTATATCTGAGAAAAAAAAAAAAAACTTCAAAAAGCAGAAGGGGACAAATTTCAAAATAGAAATGATGCCAAACTTCATGCGAAAACTTAGCTATAAGAGAAAACAAAGTTACTTTATTGGTAAGGAAGAAATGATATCTTCTAACACAATATGTTCTAAACTTTGAATCACAGTCTTTCACTGGGGTTTGAGATGATGATCTGTAGTTTAAAGGTAAAAGGCCTCCTATGCAAAACCTGATGAAGTACCATGTTGTTACAAAATCAAACGGAGAACTTTCAAAACTACACCTGTGCCTGACTGGGTTTATCCTGTGACATGCAAACGTCACTGGCCTTTCACATCCACCATGGAAAACAGCAAACATCACCACTCCCATACAGTGCTATAAATCATCCCAGAGTGTGCTCTGGCTCCTTTTTGGTCTGTTGCCCTTCCTTCTTCAGCACAGCAAGTAAGGTTTTCTTAAGACTCTATGTAGTGTAACGGAGTTAATTGCTGCCTTTTCATACCTTGTAGTTGGGCTTTGTTTGAGAAAGATAATTGGGGAAAAGTCTGAAAGGAAATGTTCTTGTGTTAGATCCTGCTGCCTTTCATGGGGAAAGAAATGCAGGTGTTGCTGCACTCTTGTGTGTTTAGATTGTGTCATCCTCTCCCATTCCTTCGGCTATCTTTTGTGTTACAGTATGCTTTCCTAATGTGCACCAGGCCTATGACGGTGGCCACAGTATCAAAATAGCGGCTCTAATGTGGTCTCAGAACTTTGTTGTTGTTGTTATTATTAAAAAACATTAAGCACACTAGGGAAAGTTTGTATTTCACGCTTTCTGTTTCCCTACAGGTGCTTACTATGGTTAGAGAGCAATGTTTTAAAGGACATGTGTTCATAAAATAAAAGAATAAATGTCTACACAGAAATGTCACTTTTTTAAAAAAAAAGACAATAAATTGAAATGCATTATTCCGCATCTGGAATTCTGCCTTTATCCTTGAAATGTCAGTTAACATTAAAACAAGAACTGAAATATTCTCACACTACCAAATGCTGTTCCTGCCTATTGTCACATAAGAACTGTATATCGGTGAAATTAAAGTTAATATTTAGTCATTCTGAAGCAAGATGGGATGATTGTGAGTTATTAGCTCCGAAGAAGAAGAAATTGTTTTCATCATGAACTATAACTACATCAAACAATCACAGAATGTTTTATTCATGCCATATTTATGCCTGGATACAATCAAATTATTTGCTAAGTGAACAGAGGTACAGGATTTGGGGGGGATTGAAGGTACAGAAAGGAGCATTTTGCCTTTGTGTTCAAAACACAGACCAGTATGAAAAAAAATCCCAGCGGCACACAAAATAAAACTCTGGCACAAAAATACAGTTACTTTCCTGCCATCAATATTGCAGCAGATTGAGCCTCAAAATAATAAAAAAAAGGAGGCTGGAGGTGGAGGTGCTGAAGACACATGATTTTACATGGGGAAAAAGGCTTTGGCAATCCTGTTACAATAATTCTTGTTTAGCCAAAGACTTGTCCAAGTCTGAACCAAACTGGGGTGGATTGAGAGCAGTAATAAAGAATGGCTGAGGATTTGGACAGAACTACTGAATACTAATAAGGTGACCACTTTCAGTTGCTAAAAATTTACTGGTGACATTTTTATTTTTCAGTTTTGCCATTTCAATCCTAAAATACCAATATAAATCTGCAAATAATTACACATACCCACTCCACAGATATTTCCCATAATCCAGAGAAATAAATCTAGATATATGATACAGCACACATTGCAGCTGAGTTCCCCAACTTACAAAACATTTTAAAAGAAAAGCAGAGTAAAAGTGACATGACAGCTCTTTGAGGTCATGCCCCAGTATGTTGATCCTACTATATTTAAAGGGTAAGGTTGGGTCACTAACTAAATAAGAGCAGTGCTGAAGATTTTTTTTTGTTGTTGTTCATTTTGGTCTTGATGACCCCGGCAGAGGTCTCACTTATTAAAGTGTGTTTGTGTATGGAGACAGCTCTAGAGGGAATGTCTTAGATTATGCTCTTAGAATTTTGTCTGAAATTGGAAAAACACTGCCTAAAGTAACATCGTGATGGCATTGAAGCTTCATTCTAGCCTGGTGCACAGTTAATGCAGTCACTAACTAAAATACACAGCTCTGCCCTGAAAAGAGGTAAAATGCTGGCATTTTCATTTAGTGTAACAGGAATGATACTGCTCTATGAATGTAGAGGTTCAAAAGAGAGAAAATATTCCATAATATTGTAGTATGTTCCATCCAACAGAAAACAGATGTTTATTTCAATATATTAAGGTATGTCAGAGGATATATGAAGGTATCATACTAACTTTTAACGTTCATACGTGCACAGGGAATTAGAGCTACCCAGTGAAATACTGTAGGCATTGGTATTAATTCCATTTGTAAGCTTTTTCCCCTTTTTCCATTGTAACTGGTTTGCATTTTCCCCTTTCATATTTATAAATGAATTAAAAAAGAGGGAGGAGGGAAATGCAACTTAATTGTGCATTATTTACCTATGAAGTTTTATTTAAATGACAGTAAATGACAGGGAAGCCTAGAGCGTTTACAAGAGCTGGGGAGCAAATCTGAAAAACAAGACAAAACAACATTCAGTAATGAAAACTAAAAAGTCAAATACTTAAGGGAAATAATCTGAAACACAAATATACTATGGAAGGAAGATATTGTTTGGAAAGCAGTAAAAAAAAAAAAGACTTAGGGCTGGTAGCGAACAGCAAATTAAATAAAGGCTTGCAATGTGATACAGCACTGGGAAAACAAACAAATGTGATTTTGGCCAGCATATACAAAGGGATCAGATTCAAAGTGAAGCAGTGGAATTGCATCAGAGGAGACAAAGCATTTGAGAATGTGCTGTAGAAAATAATGGATTAATGTAGGGCTATACAAGGTGACTTACTAGGTTAAAATTCAAAGCTATGTGAACAGGTGCAGCTTCATAAAATTTAATAAAAATTTGCCTTCTTTTTCTAGAAATGAATTTGATTAATTTTGTTCAGTAATTCTGTGACTTCTTAATTCCCATAAAATCAGTAGACTCCTTGGAATTCATCCTGAAGTTTTAAAGAAGACCACATTGCAGAGCAGAAGGTCAATGAATCGTTTTCCAGCTCTTCTATTCTCAGTTCCTTTCCCCATTTATGAGCTAGGTTTTTTGAAGCACCCACGGGAAACTGAAAATGTTTCAGGCCCAACTGTTAGGTAGCTTAAAGACTGCAGGCAACTCCCAAACTTGCATAGCCTTCCTAGTAAACACGGAGAGCTCATCAGCCTCGGCTGGGGCTGCAGCCTGCTACGGGCACACAGAACAGATCCTGCCTGCCCTTCTGGCTGCTGGAAGGTAGACACGTGCAACTAGAATTCTAGCTAAAATAATTTGCCTGATCTTTAGCTCTTTTGTTCGGAAAAGTTACAGTCATATGACATTATTTATATGGAATTTCTGAAAGCTTCTTATACCATTTTCACATGACGAGCCCCTGCTTAGGCTTGTAGCTGCAAGGATTCAGGAAAGAAGCACTGGAAGGGTTTTAGTATTCTTTCAGGGCAGAAAACAGAGGTGGTCTCATCTGGTGACACAACTGCTAGAGAACGACTGAGACATGGGCTGCTAACTTCACTGTCTTTGACCTGTCAGACAGCATGCATAACGTACGTTGCCGGTCCTGATCCTTTGCTAACCCGTGTCTTTTCCGATAAGCTACAGCTGGGCAGAAACGGCGCAAAGTATCAGCGCTAGCGTACTTGGAAATTCTGCATGTGTATCATTGAATTTGTGCTTTGCACTCACTTTATATCAGTGAAATTACTTCACGAGATGTTGGACAATAGAGAAACAGGCCAAATGTTTGCAGTCTTGGAGCATTAAATCTACACACTGCTGCAGACGTAATGTTTGCTTCAGGACCCTCGTGTCCAGCTAGGACATTCATGGTGTTGACCAAGAGACCAGTGGTCTCACCAGTTTGGAGGGAAATGAGCAGTTGATTGCTAACAGTACAAGGATGACAAGAAAAAATGACTACTGTCTACTACAAATAAAAATAAAACCTGACAACCTATCTGCTCGGTTAGAAGAGAGGGAGTAAGCATGTGCAAGGCCAATGCTCAGCGCTCCTAAGTAAACAAACAAACAAATGCACACAAACACGGAACAGATGTTTGATTCATAGGAGCTTTAAACCGGTGGGGTCACTTCTTGGATGTCTGCCACTTTCCATGTGGCAGTATATAAATCACACAGAGAGTCTGTAATCTATGTAAAAATCTATATAGCCTAGACAGAGGAATGGGCTACAAATTTGTAGCCCAGGGAAATTTGCTGATGGCATGGAGCATAGTAGTGCACTGAAGAAAGAGCTCATTTCAAGTTCAAATAAAAGTTTTAATTTGCAATACAAGTTGGCTGCTGTCTGTACCATATGTGTCTTTCAAAGTAATAAACAAACATAGTGTATACACAGGTGACTGCAATGGAATTACAGTGGGATTATTTTGAGAGAAATTGTAAAATAGGGGGATCTTTTCATCAAATATCAGTTAAATGTGGAGAAGAAATTAAATTGAAGAAGAAAAACCACCAGGAGAATTCACTATACAGGTGAAAGAGTCAAATGAGTCTTTTTCAGTTCTCTGAGCCAAGGTAGAAATGTCTTTGCTTTTACTTATAAACCCTTTTCCCAACAACCTGTTTTAGCACTTGGGAAGGCACAAAGAAGGAACGGAAAGATAGAGAGGATGATGACAAGCTATAAATCTCAATGCTTAAATTAAGTGGTAGGGCTAGAAATACAGTACAGTGCGTCACTTGTTACAGTGTGACAAATGGTGCTCCATTTGCTAAAGTCATTTACAACTGGCCATTAATAAAGGGGCTGGGACAGGGGATGCCACTTGCTGAAGTTCCAAAAGGAAAGTGATTAAAAGTAGCTGGAAGTCTGAGTATACGCTTCAGAGTATTGGCCAAGAAAGGATTTCATTACTGTTCTTAAACATAAACATTTTACTGATAATGTGCACTGCTCCCCTAGGATTCTAAAATCAAACCATAACAGACAATACTCCAGATGAGTCGTAAGGAGAAATTACTGGGAAAACCTTAACACAAAGTAGTTACTAAGAAGCTTTACCCTTGTAGTAGAAGACAGAGGTTTGTGGAACATCTTCCTAAAAACTTATCAAGACAACTGTAGCAAACCCATTCACCTCCCCC
>JANZLQ010000095.1:15404155-15426902 GCA_026212715.1 Elanus axillaris | reverse complement strand
CCCCCCCGATAATATCTCCATGGAAATCTTGCTACACTTCTCCGTGCAAGAGCGTAGATGTGCACGCTGTTTGCCTGACTTTTCTCTTGACGCTCCTTCCCTCCATCATGTCGAAATAGGAATTGAGGGAGACTTCTCAACCTGATGCTCAAGCAGGTCACCAATTTATTTCCTCTTTCCCCTTCTATGTTCCCTTCAGTACCACATATCCAGGCTTTTTTTGGTGTATGCTGGTAGCGCCTGCTATTCCAAATTATTTTTCTATGTTTTTTCATAAAAAAAAATCTGCAATTGTGTAGGGCCCCCCAGATTTGGTGTCTAATTCCCTTTCAGAGCTGCACTACCCTCGGAAAAGGATATAGGCAGAGGAAAGAGCATGAGCCTGTTTCCTCACGTGACGGAGAGTCACGGCATCATTTGACTCACACGGGTGGAGACCTCGTGGTCGGTGATCCTAGATAATTACAGCTGTTGCTTCTCTGTAACACTAGTTCTGAATTTGTTTATTCCACAATTAAAATTCAATAGTCTGATAATACTGAGTATTTGAGTGGCTGTAAATGTTATGAGTGCCTATCTCTACCAGACCGTTAAAGGCGTATTTGAGTGTAAGCTTCAAACTTTTGGAGCCCCAAAAACATACAAGCTGCAAAATACAGGAAAGCCCTTCACCACCTTCACTGGAAGCTTTTGTTTGGGAAACTGAAAGGAATGCCACTTTTCTCCTAATGACAAGCAATACTGATTGATATAGACAACATATAAAAATGATGAGCTACATTATAAATAAATAACTTCAAATTATAACACCAGGGTTATCAGTACATGATTAGAAACAATACATGTATTTTTAACTAAAAAAGAGATGTAAAAAAAGGGAACAAGGACTATCAAGAGCTGTTCTGTTTAATTAATGTCTTTTCTTTTAAATTAATGTGTGTAATTTACAAATCACTGTGCTACACTTTGCATTATTCCAGGGAAACTGATCTTTCTTGATCACCTAGAGAGGAGGTGTGTTAGTATTCACATTGCTCTGACATGGATCACTTTTGCAGTTGCCCCTGTCTCAGTTGCCCCGTCTTCCACATTCTTTCTGGTAACCTTTCAATTATTATGATAATTGTAAGCAAACAACTTGAAACAAACGGTAAAATCAGCACAGCCAGCCTGTGCCTTATTTTGTTTCTTTTACTTTTATGGACATTTGAATACCTTTTGGTCACGATGGCATTTGATTTGAATTTATCAGTCTTAGAGGAAAAACAGCAGAAGCTAATGTTTTATCCAAATGCAGACAAAATAGGCATGTAATTACAAGTTGTTTCAATGCATTTGCTTTCAACAGGTAATTTGATACTCCTACTTGTCAAGAATTAAGATGTCACAGATAAATAATCACAGCTCTTCAGGTTTGCTTCTGAAAAATACTTAAAATCTTCCCATGCGTTTTATTTAGATCTCATATATATATATATAATTATAAACTTGAACTTTAAAAATGTTATATAGATAAACTTCTGTAATGGAAATGAGGGTGGAGATAATAGAGCAGTTAAAGTAAATGGATGTTAAGCGTAATAGTTATCAAAGCCTACATAAATGGAAAGGAACCTTGTGGATATTCTGGTTTGCTAAATTTGTATTCTTTTGCCAAAGTACCAGACAACATATTGTCTGCACTGTGGAGTTAGCTTGTTAGCCTTGTTCAGGTTTAATGTAGTGAAACCTATAAATGTGTGGTGTTAACTTCGCCACTATTCAGCAAAAAAATACTATGTCGTAACTCTAATTTGAGATCTGTGTGTGCCATGGATAGATAACTGAAGGGGGTTTAAACATGATATGGTCTCTACGGTCTGAATTTAGGAATAAGGCATGCTAAAGAACGAAAAATGAAGAAAAGAAAAAGGAGACTAGGAAAATCTTGGTTCAGTTGATAAAAAGCAGGAAAGAGAGACTCACCCTAAGTAGAAAAAGGAACTTGCAAATGTCAGATTAAAAGTTGGATCTTACTATAATGAAGAAAACTGTCCTGTTAAAGGGACTTCATTATTAGTTTTGCTCAGAAATATTATTGCTAGAACCTGTTCATTTAAATATCAAGAATGACACGTAGACTGTCATTATTGTATAACACAAGCAGATACTATTAATGACATTGTGGCATCTGTGTAAGTTAAACTGTAAGAAGCCTTACATATTGGAAGGAGGAAGTTTCGAAGGAATTTCAAACACAGTTTCCAAGTTGTTTTCTTTTTCTGGAATAAAGCAATTTTCTACAGAATACTATTTTTTAACAGTTCTCCTCTCAAAATGGCAACATTCTCTGGGCTATCTTGTTTTGGCTAACAACGGGCTGCTGAGCTGACCTGCTATAGAAAGTATGGCAAATAAAACTTGGTCTTATTTTTCTATGAATGCACAGAGAAGTTGTAACGTTATTGAGAGATGGACACATTTCACAGACGAGCAAACAGATGCCAATTCAGTTAATACTTCAGCTGTGGGATGAAATAATATTAGAATTTGACATGCTGTACACAGAAACATACTGATGTTTTTTGTAAATATCACATCTGTAAGTTTTGATAAATGCAGCTGATGGCAGACTGAAGTGTGATTAAAGGCAAGGTGAATTGTACAAAGTTTCTCAATTAGATCCGATCAGCTTAATTTATTTGAATTTGATAGTGAACTTAAAAGATTTTTTTATTGAAAGACCATGAGAGTACAATCCTATTCAGAACTCCTTCTCCAATGCATTCTTTGTCTAAGAGTGCCTGACGATTTACAATCCACCTTCATTTCAGGGACTATTGTTGCTGAAGAGGCTTACTATTGTGAGCTGATAAAAGATCATGATACTTTTGAAGCATGAAACTAAGAACCTAAAAAGACAATGAATGAAAGAGTATGTTGGGCTAGAACACAGGTACATTCATCACTGAAACCACATAGCTAAAAAGGTGTTACGAAGAAATTTGGCTTGGATCAGTAATATTTACGCATGCAATAATAAACAAGTGGCAAGGAAAGAAAAGTACAAAGTTTTAGATGCATAAACAATAATCTGTTAGATAACATAGGCAAATCAAGAGAAGACTGTTTCTTCCGAAAAGTTATTCCTTGAGAAAAATTAAGTGCTGGTGGTGATTTTAGATCTAATAGGTTAGATATCTAGGGAAACCATGAAAACTTAGAAAGAAAGTAAAATAAATGGGTTAAAGACTTAAAATTAGCAGAACATGTAAACTCCCTGAATACGGAACAGCTAGATAGCTAATTTTATATGATCTTTTTTCTGCTCCCTACTTGCAGATGCCTTACCCTCTCTTTGTTTTCTGTAGTATGGTAGTTTTAATTTTAATGCTAGAAATCTTGGGTTATGACTTTAAACTGTATCTATTAATATTTATTGATAAACTGAATGTCCATCTAAAAAGGGGCTATATTTGAATGGTCTATATCCCTTCCTTTGGTTTTCAGTTAGAATCACTGAGGGTATATTAATGATTTGAAAAGACCCTATTACTTTTATCTACAGGTATCTTCCCATCTACTGATATCTATCTTGGCCTGGCTTCCTTTTTTTAATCTTTCCAGATTAAGAAAGTTTGTTGCACACACACATATGTGATATAGAATATAAAAAAATGTTTTCTAGAGAAGACAACAGAAAGCCTTATTCCTTGGAACTTCAAGTTAGACTTAGAACAAATATAAATTGGTGCAGCTCCATTGGCTTTAGTGGTGTTATCTGATTTTTGGTAGCTAAGAAGCTGCCACAATGTTTCCTTTTCATTCTTGATATTTTACTTGTTTCTTTTTATTGAATGTTGCAGCAGAAGATTGCTTTGGCTGTAAACACAAACAGCAATGCCTGTGAAATAGCATTCATATACTCTGGCAGTGTATAGATTAGATAGGTTTAGTAGATGCAAACCCATGTCTGTATTTTTTAAGGAGGAAGAAAGGAAGAAAGAAAGAGTACACGAAATTCTGAACAGCAGGACTGCAGTGATTCATAACTTGCTCTCTGCACTGCTGCGACTTGTCACTGGTTGTTCACAACTTCAGCACAGGCTCTGGAGATTCACAAGAGTTTATGCATTAGCGCAGCTTTATTTCTGATCCTGCTGAAAAGTGCACAGAAACATACATGCTTCAAGTCTTTGGTTCTTTCCGCACAGTAGAAGAATGCATCCACAGCCGGTTGAACTGCATACAGACTCCTTCAATCACGAGGACAGGCTATGGGTGCAATCCCTACTCTACTTCAGACAGGGATAGCCAGCCTGCGGGAGTGAGCGTGGAGTGCAGACCCACGGCAGAAACCATTCAGTATCTGCATTGCCAAAGAGAAAATATGGGGAGCTGCCTCACAAATACACAGGCACTCCGCATGCTCGAACGTGCTAGCTGGCAACTAGCTGGTAACTAGTCTTGAGGATTAAGTTCCAAGAATCCATCGTCTGGGAAGATGACACAGAGCGATGCTTTTCATGCCTAAGCATTAAGACTGTTTCACTGGAACAGTATGCAGAAGCTAACAGCTGGTAAGGTAAAGAAGAAATGTGCGTGCATGGGCTGGGAATGAAAGAGCAGGTCAAATAATACAAGTACTTGGAAAAAGCTTTATATCAATTCATCCTACTAGTTCTGACAAGGAGTGGCTAATGTCCTGGATTGCCGTGTTAGCTGGCAGGGTAGGGTGGACCCACTTTTGCGGTCCTGTTGATTAGTGGTAGTTTAAAGACTTGCCTTTACTGAGGAAAGGATGCATTAAAAGAAGGAAGGAAAGAAAAAGGCTTTCCTCTTATCATCCTTCCCTCATCACCCACAGAAAGGAATTTGACCTTTTGATTGAGTTGTTTTCTTGCTTTGTTTAGCAGTGAATTGTCATTTGCGACGGGCCTCTGCCATCCATGAAGTCCTAAGCTCTCTTTTATAGAGATTTTTGCTATGGAAGGAATGCACATCAGTAATAAAGATCAACAGGATTATAGTTACTTAATTGGTCTCTGGCTAATAAAATTAACCAATACATTTAAGAGACTTGTTTTGTTTTCTTTTGTTTAGTATTACCAAAAATATTTTCCTTCTGACTAGACGCCAGGAAAAAAGAATTCCTAGTTTCCTAAGCTTTTAGTGAAGTTTGCTTCTTTTTGCATTGTGCCTCTAAATTTCGGAAGTGTAAACTCTTAATGACTGTTCAAATATAAATTAAGCAGACAAAGTGGTAGCTATGTCTTAAAAAACAAAGTAATTTAGGATTGTTGTAGGCTATCACAGCTTGATTGGAGTAACAATAACAAAACTCACAAAATGTTTCCTGTTTGTTTTTAAAGTTTTGCCCCTTAAGGGTTTAGAAGAGGAAATCCATATGACATAATTCCTTGCCTTCTGTAATGTTTACTTTTGCCCGATCCATTTCACATTTGTATATCACATTAATACACTTGCAGTTATTTGAACAGAATTTATACTATGTATTTTGACTTCTGAGCGATAATTGGAAGTAACAACAGAATCTTAAGTAGTAACCCAGCTGTCTCCTAAGTATTATTAAACCTAAAGAGTTATTGGGAATGCACAGAACTACAAAGGAATTGTAAAGAAATGATTTCATCTGTATATGATTTTAATCAAGCTTGGCTTGCTGTTAAAAGGCTTGTTTAATGAAGACTGCATTTCCCTTATGAGAGTCCTGACCATGTAGTTCAGTATCAGCCAACCAAGGCTTATTGCTGTAACAATAGCTAGAGGGTTTACCACAAAAAAAAAAGAAAAAAAAAAAAAGCCACCACCAAAAAACCCCCCACAAAACAAAAAAAACCCCTTTCATTTCACTGTTTCTGATCACTTCCTTAGAAAATGACAAATAACAGACAAAAATGAAAGTAACTGATATTTATCAAAAAGTCTGCTTGAACAGATATAAACTTACAGAAGTTAAATAATATTTTATTCATATAATTTTCAATCCAGTTATTTAATTAAAAGAATCAGTTCAGCTGAGATTTTCTTCTCATGCTACATCATTATTTCTGCTACTGTAATGTTACTGATTTTAAAAAGTGAACTCAAACTCTTTGCAGCTAAACTCTTACAAATGTAATATGTGGATGTTGGATTTAATATTTCTAATGCAAATACAGAGAACTGCTTTGCAGAACTATGAGAACATGAAAAGATGATTTTGTCTAATGCTAACTCAAAACTGAAACAGATGTCTTTATCTTGTAATTTTAGGACACGGTTCTGCAGTCGTTAATATTATTTGTAGAAAAACACATAAAGGAATACTTTGCTAACGATCCCAACTCCTGATTTTAATGGCATTAATAAAATGAAGTAAACTTCTACATCTGTCTCGGTGTTTGCAGTCAGGATTGGTGCATTAGTGCCAGACTTTGAAAACTCCGATTCACACAGATTGTTCCTTTGAAGTTAATGAGATATTTGTATGAGTAGAGGCTACTCACTTGAGTCAGTGTTTTCTGGTTGGAGCCTTAGTCCTTTCTGTTGCCAAGTGTACTTAAGTTTATAAGACCATCCATTTCAACACATTTTGTTTAGTTAAACTGAAGTACTTCATTTTTAAGGAAAAAGTTATATTGCCAAAAAGTATAAACAGGACTAACTTTGACTAATATAAATATTTGAAAACCCAAACTTTTTGTTACATCTTATAGAAACAATCCTAATGCAGATGACAGAGGGAAAAGTGCTTTTATGGAATAGATGGTTCAACTGAAGGATAGCACAGAGGAAATTTTAAAAATAAATATGAGGAAATTTGTCTTCTAACAGCCAGCATATTTGGACCAGGTTCAGAATATTTTTGCCTAACAATTAAATGGAAATTCTTTACATTTCCAGTTCCGCAGCACATTATTTAAACCTTAAGCCTCTCTAATTAAGAGGAATCATTAAATTTATTCCTATTGCCTGCTTTAAAGTTTATTTGCTAATAAGCAACTGGACAAGGGATGTGTGAAATGAATAGTTGAAGAAAAACTCTGACAGCAAAAGAGAGGTCTGGAGGGTGAAGTTAGTTTATTAGGCACCGTTTGTCATGAATGGGTCTACTGCACGTACAAAAGCAAATCCCACTACCTTAGAAGATTAATTCTGAAGGAGGCACTCGTGGGTCAAAGTATACATAAGCGTGTGCCTAATCTCAGAGAAATCAGGCTATTTTCTCACAGCAATTAAGCAGAGGTCTAGGGTTTCACCCACAGTGTATTTAAACACAGGATACAATTAAACCCCAAAGTATTAATATCTGTGCTGTGCAAAATTGCCCAGGAAATAGATTTTGCCCTCTTTCAAATGGAAAGCAAGGCAAATTAAGGACGATGACTTTATTTGAGTAAAAATTGTCCCGCAACAAATGTAAGTCATTCATTTTTAACTGTTCATTCCTTATGTACACTTTTTTTTTTGCCTTTTCCTTCTCACATCGTTTACTCTGGAATGTACAATGTTCAGTGGATATAAGTGATCAATAAATTTTTCTAAAATCGTTTTGTGTTCATGGCTAGTATAATTTCTACAGGGTAACGGTTCAACAAAAACATTTTAAACAAATTATGAACCAAATGCTGCTCTGTACTGGCTATCTTTAAGGTCAAGGAAAAGAGTGACCGTAACATCTTATTCAGCAAAGAGCAGTTACAAAAGATCTCTTTCCTCCTTGATGTCTACGGATTATTGAGCAGTGGGAGTGGAAAGCACACTGTGACTTAAAGAAATTTAATGCCAATTTGAAATGTTTCTAAAGAAAAGGGAAAAGCTCCTCTAAACACACAACGTAATTTTCACTGCATACAAACGTCTCTACATAAATGTAGTAAGCATTAAATAATTATTTTAAACAAAATTGTCTTTTTCAGCTCCCTAAAAATGCTCTCTGATTTTATAGTCTTTCACATTATCACTTGAAACATAATTCACTTCTGTCTATCTATCATACCTACCTATTTCATTCCCAAATCACTTTATAAAAAGAAGAAATCAATCTTTCCCCCTTCACTTTAGATGATTGGCATTTCCTATCAGAACAACTGTTTAGACATTAAGTAACACACTCTGCACTTTGATAAATCTTGTCTCCTGTATTTTTACACTTAGAATTGTTAGAGCTTTGCTACCATAACAATGTACATAGTAATATAAACAAACTAATTCTAGATCTCAAAGCTCCTATGTGTCAAGTTTTAGTAATTCTGTGGAAAATCTTAGTATTATGAGCTTTCAAATCAATGCTGTGTTGCACAGGATGTTAATAAGTAGTCTAAATAGTGAAGTAACACGCAGAAATTTTTTAAAAGAAACAAAAAAATTACTTCTCACTGATCACGTTGGTCAGCAAGACACTATTTTAACCTTTAAAAATGCAGCATATCCCAAAACAAGTTACTTCTTAAATAAATGCTCTTCTTGAGCGCAAGTGACCTTTTAAATGATTATATCTCAGCACTTGCAACAAAAAGAATTTCACCTGTCACCTTTACACTGTTGATGGGCTGCGTTGGGTGAATCCATAACCTTTTCACAATATGTAACATGCTGCAGAACACAAAATTACTTGCTAACTTTAATTAAATCCTTTCAGAAAAGTCCTGCTGACCTCTTTGGAAAGAAATCTTACTAAATGAAAAAATAAAACCAAACAAATTCCAAATCCCTCTACATTTGATAGCTCTAAATGAGTCTCCAACCATTTCAGAAAATTATCGTTCAGAGCACTAAATAAGTTTGCTGCTCTAAATTTTTCATAATAAGGATTTTAGAGAAATTTCAGTAAACATTAAAAAAAAATTGCTTGTTTAAAACACATCTTTTCCCTGCAGTCTCTAAGGGCCTGATGGAAGCTCACTAAAGTCTTTGGAACAGGCCTTAAAAGATCAATCTAGTTGAGTCATCCAGATTGTAAACTTCCCAGAAAAGATTTCAGGACAAAACTTACAGACAAAATACTTTATTCACTTTACCTTCTAGCACCAGGCTTTTTTTTTTTTCTGAGAAAGTACAATCTAGACCAAAACAATAGATATAAAAGGACTCTAACCACTGAAACAAACAGCAAAACTGCCCCTGAGCCAAATTCGCTATTGTTGTATAAATGATTGTAGCTGGCATAGAGTTGTGACCTCTTTGCTCAGCACAAAATGACAACAATGATTTTAAACTTTAAATTATGTTAGGAGCAAAATCAAACATAATATATACTACCTTCAAAGTCCGTGATTAATTTAAAGGGACACAAGAGTTTGCAAATTCTATTTCGCTCAGTTCAAGTTAAGGATCAGACCTCTAAAGGCAGTTAATGTTTCCTGATTACAAAAAGAAATTTAGTAAGCATCTGTCTACACACATGTATGCAGTAATAATGGTTAAGCATGTGCATGCGCACATTAACACGAGCACACACTTCAAACCAGCAAGAGATTGATTTTATACATATGTTGTTTCAGTTCCCACACAGGCTGAATCTATAAAGACTACAAAACTTTGTAGTCATCTTCTGTAGGGCACAGGTGCTACAGTTCACTTTTGATGCTGAGATGATCATAATTATTTACCATGTTCTCTGCAACATGAATTAAAGAGGAAATGTAAATCTTGATGTGTTTTTATACTTAGGTAAAGAAAATAAAACCTTAAGGAAGACAGTGTGTTCTAAAGGACCAGTGTGACAAATTTTAAATAACATTTGTTCCTGTCTTTACTGGATTTTTTTAATTCTGTTTGAGACACGGCCAGAAAGAAGCGTATTTATTTGAAATGAAATCTATTGTTGTCAGGGAAGCATGCATTAAAATTAAAAAAAGCCCTCAATAATGAAAAGAAATTCACAAGAATCTTTCATTATTTTTTTTTTTTTAATGTTCTGAGTTAATAAGCTGGTGATCTCGCAGTAGGTATAACCTCCTGATGTAAAATCAAAATTAGTGTCTAATGACACACTGAAGTACTGGAACAAGCAGAGAAATGGAAAGGCATAAGAAATATGGAACTTGCTGCGGCTTTCTCTAGACAAAGGAGATGAGTTATCTGATTGGTGTGTAATCACAAAGTTAAATAAACAGCAATAGGCTAAACTAATTCACTGTCAAGTCTACATGTCATCCTGGCTGGTTCATTATGTGCATTTGTGACAAACAATACGGAAGAGACAACTGTACTGCATCAAATAACTTGCAACAGTTTACACTCCTATAAAACTATTTACATTTTGTCAAATGAATATTTATAACAAGTGGCTTTCCCTTCACAAACACTATAGCTCAAGCAGCTCCCATTCATTATCGTATTTAGGAAGTACAAACACTAATTCTGTGAGTCAGCGACACAGTCTGTTGTAACTTGCCAGAAAACAAGGCCTGCAATACTAATCTAAAAATCTAGGAGAAATGTGCTGTTGCTTCCAGTTTTTCAAATGTCCTAGCATTTTTATGTCTCCAAGTCACAGGAGTTCAGTTTCAATATTATATCTGCCCTTCAGCGTAGCATGCCCCAATGAAACAGCCGGTGAGGTTTATTTTGCACTTTATCAATACAGTGTAAACCAGCATGTGCTTACCTCCATGGGGTTACTGAACCCAACTTGTCTGTGTGCACAGACAGCACTTTGGCCACAGATGTGACTGGTTAACTGTACAAGCAAGGAGGATAAATCCACACAACAATACTTCATTCACCAAGGAAATCTGCTGTGGATTACAGCTTCTCTATGGTTACGTCTGTTCTTAATTTACTGCTTTTATTCAGTTTTCAACCATAAATGAGCCCCTTATGAGGCATTCACTATGCAGAATTGACAACTCTTTTTATCTACTCGAAAAATATTTTTGGATAATAATTTATGGTTACGAAATATTTTAAGCAGTTTGAATAGTTACATTATATTCTTCAGTACTTAATGATGCAGTATCCCCTGTAAAAATGGAGACCTGGGCAATCTCTTGATTTTACATATTTATAACAAAACACGGCAGCCTTGGCCATAGAGAAATACAAATTTTAAAACTGCGTGTATCATGGGAATGGCATTGTGTTTTTTTTAAAAGCTCTTAAATGGCATCTCATGAGGAAATCCTGGGCCAGAACTGTGACTAAGGGCCCTGTGGATGGGAACATAAAGAAAGTCTTTTGGCAGGCATGATATTTTGTTTATAGCCTTTCTTTTTCTCTCTCTTTTTTTTAAAGTTTGCAATAGATGTAGATTTTAAACACTATTCAACAGAGAAAATGTGAAGCTGTAATGCTGGGGAGGGTTATTGCATTATTTATGTTTTATGTATGAAACTGAAATGTGAGCATGGGTATTTTAATCTCCTTTCGCCATCAAAGGTAGTCTCTCAATTTGTATGCCGAATTAATGCGCTACCTACTTCGTAAAAGCCATCGGAAGAGACTGATTAGCATTGGGCACTAAGTGATGCTTAGGAAAGAAGGCTATGAGTAAGCAGAGCTGCCTAGGAAACTAGCAACGTGCTGCAAAGCTACTGGTGTGAAGGTATATTTTGTTGCATGCCGATACCATCCCTTCTATCAGTTCTGACATACGTCCTCAGGGGGACATTCATCCATCGAAACTATAATTGGCAATAGAGGAAGGCAGCCATGTGAATGATATGGAATATTCTTATTAATTGAGACAATAGTGACGAGGCTTTAAAAAGCCTTCCAAGATGACAAAGTCCCCTTTGCATTATTTTAGATTAATTTAAAGTGTTGGCACACAAAGCTTTACAACTTTATTCTTGGCAGAATACGAGTACTTTCAGACTCATTGATACTCAGGGATTCTTCACTATTACAGAGTAAACTCCCTGTAGATAAACAAAAGAAAACATTTGAATGAGGTACTTGCAGTGTTTTCCTCATTAGCAGCTACAGTGTCTTGAGCAGGGAACGAGTGTTTTGGGAAAAGCATTCTTGGCATTAACAAGAAAGGACATTGCTTTTACAGGCAAGAACACTTTATGGCTTTCTGAAACATCCTATCACAATACCATATGTAATCCAAATAAAAAAATACAACTGAAAGCAAAATTAAGTGTTAGGGTACTTTAAAAATAAGTGCACTTGTATATAAATACAGCAGAGAAATACTGAACTGATTTTAGTTTGGTTGCTTTAAATATTGCCCCTGATGTTTTATGGATTCCAGTTCTTCCTTTGTTTGCTATTTAATTGCAACTGGTTTTGATTTCTTTATAAAAATAAAAAATGCATTGTTTAAGACTGAATATCCTCATTTTCATTTAGTGGATGCAGTCAGAATGCTAGGTGAAGGCAGACATTTTCCGCATACATTTAAGATTCCCCTGGAGTGGCTGGATAAAACACCATGGCAGATACTCAGCTCTGCAATCACAGGGACTGTGCCAGTGAGTCTTTGGAGCCTTCTGAGTATAAAACTTCCCTGAGTTAGAGGTTACCTTTTAATTGTGTGCGCATGCGTGCACACACATTCAGTTGTGTGCCAGGACTGTAGCTACGCTATAACAGTCTGTATGCTCTCTTAGTCTGTATTTATGAATGAAAGTTTTAAATTTAGCTAAAGTCAGTGGATAGCCGCAGGGCTACTATCAGTTATGTTTGGTACTGTGATCCAAACTTAGCACTTACATCTCACTTATTATGTAGAGATTTAATGGATGGCAAAATCTCTAAAAGCTTCATGAGCCTGAGAACTCAGCAAGTTCTTTTGCATGACAGATGCACATGTCCAAAAAAAAAAAAAAAAAAGAATGCCAAAGCAGTAAAAGTTCTGTTCTGAAGTGCCAAACTGGCTTGAGAAAAGCCACCTGGATTTGGATTCTTGAACAGCAGTTTTCTTTTGTGCTGCCCCTAGAATCTGCATTACTTCTACTACATACAAAGATAGGGCAGGATTTCCCCCTAAAATTCAAATCCTCAGACACTTACATGTATGCTCAACTCCATGAGGTGGCTAGTTCAGCCACGATATGGAGAAGTAGGAGCTGGAACTGCTGGTAGGACACAAAATGCTTCTGTAGCATTTGGACATTTTATGGATTTGTGTCTATGTAACTAAAATTGAGGACAGGAACGACACAGACACCCCAAAGCAGCTGACAGCTAACTGGCGATTTCATTCAAGAATCTGGATGAGGCAACAACTTCATCAGTGTTTTTCCTTCCCTTTTTTTACTCCTAAACTCGGTTGTCTCAGGGTCTGGGTAGCAAAGGACTGCTGAACTTCACATTGCTGCAAGCCACACGGCTGGGGTTTTTCCCATCAGTTGAGTTTCACGAACAGCAAGCTAAATCACCTATCTGTGTTTTCCAGCATAAATACAATGAATCACAGTAATATAATGCTACAGATCTGAATTAAACTGACAGTGACAAGGACACTGCAGTGTAAGATCCCCACCCCACTGTGAATTCAACTTCTACTCCTAGGTACTGCAGCTAAGAATGGATCTGTACCAGGATACCTGACCCAGGTGGCTAATCAAGTGGAGTCTATCAGACCCATCTGGCACCTGAGCCAGCCTCTGCTCTTACATAATTTATATTTCAGGGCAACGTACTAATTTGAATCCTACCCCTCATCACAGTGTATGTATAAGCAACTGCTAGTCAGAGGATCGTTTAACACTGAATTCTCCCAACATATCACAATTACAGAACCACCTGTGCTAAACAGCTTCTCCTTCCTGAGCTACTGCAAAAATCTTCAGCACCTCAGAAGTCAACAAAATATATCAATTCTTCTTTGATGTGAAGAAATGCAATGCTAGCATATGGTGGCTGAATGATAACTAAAGCACAGAGAAGCAGGTAGGCTGAAACACCACCAAATTATTGCCCTTGGAATTTTTTTTTCTCTTCACTTCTTTTCTCATATTTATATTTGCACTTAGGCAAAGTGGAATAGATCCTGCAGATTTTGTACATGTGATCTGCCCTACAAGTCAACAACACGTAAAGATTAACAGTTTGTTTAATTAGAGTTTGCAAGTCTAACCTTTGAAAGTAAAAATCATAGAAACATTCAAGTTGGAAAGGACCTGGCAAGGTCACTAAGTCTAAATTACTGCTTAAAGCTGTCTCAACACTGAATTAAGACCAAGTAACTAAGAATTCAGCCTTAAGCAGGAATTTAGACTTTAATATCTTTTCTCTTGGAGAATCCCACAACCTCTGTGGGCAACCTGCTCCAAAGACTAATTATTTTCATAGCATGAGAAAAAAACCCCATCTTGCACCTAGTCAAAACCTTCCCTGTACCCATTTATGACTATTAACTCTCATGATCCTGTTGTACATCTCCGTAAAGAGCTTAGCTACATCTTTTCTGTAACCTCATTGTAGATATTGGCAAGCGGCCGTTAGGTCCCTTTGGAGCCATCCCTTCTCCAGGGTGAACAAGCCCCAGTCCCTCAGCCTCTCCTCACAGACCAAGTGCTCCAGCCTCTGATCGCCTCGTAGGGCCTCCACTGAATTTGATCCAGTTTTTCAATGTCTGTCTTGTACTGGGGGGCCCAAAACTGGTCTAGCAAATGCTAATTAAAGGGGAATAATCACTTCCCTTGATCTACAAGCTATGGTCCTGGTTATAAAACCCCTTTATGCTGTTAGTCCTCATTACTGCCAGGACACACTGATGACTCTGGTGTAGCCTGGTGCAGCTTATTGTACAACAAAATCCCCATCCTTCCAGAGCTGCTGTGTAGCAGTCCACAACCTATACTGATGTAGGAGCGTAATTTCTTCCCAGGTCCAGGGCTCTACATTTGTTCTTGCTGAAATTAATTAGGTCTCATTGTCCCAGTTCCTAGTCTCTCTAGGCTCCTGGGCCTGCAAAATTGATGAGCATTTCCTCCTCCACATCACCGGTAAAGATAGGAACCAGTGCCAGTATAGATCACAGAGGAAATACAATTCCCAAGCAGAGTAGTAACCATAGGCCATTATCTTTCAAGCTGGTTGATCCAACCAGTTTTTCACCCTAGTATTTCACTCATTTGAACTGTGATGTCCCAGCTTGGATACAAGGGAAGTTATTTTGAAACCCTTGCTAAGATCATTGTAGATAACACTCACTATACCCCCTACCACCTACAGATCTACTTATTTCATCACAGAAGGTTATTCCCAAACACCTTCTACTTCACATGCCCCAAAATTGCTTCCAAGACCACTCAATTATTTTCCCAGGGACTGAAGTAAGGATGACGAGCCTACAGTTCCTTGGGTTGTCTTTCTTGATATGCTTGAAGGTGGATATGACTCTTGTCTCCCTTCAGTCATTGGTGACCTTCCTTGGTCTCCATGACTTCTCAAAGGTGATGGAGAAAGGCAGTTCACTGGCCACAATGAGGTCAGTTCATCAACAAGTTGTCTCAGCACCTCTGAATGGCCCCATCTGGTCCTGTGGACTGGTACGAGTCAAGGTTTCTTTCTCAACAGAACTCTGACTTGATCCTCTCCCACTGCTGGTAGTTTCTATCCTCTTTCAATCCTACGTGTCTAGTCAGAGGCGTGGGAGACACTGTCAGTGAAGAATGGGGCAATGAGTAACAGCCTTATCAGCATCTGCTGTTACTATTTAGCAGCACCTGTTTAGCAGCAAGTCCATGTTATCCCTGTTTACTGCTAATACAGCTGTAGAAGCTCTTGTTGACTTTGGTATCTCTTGCCAGGTCCAACTCTAGCTTCACTGGCCAGTTTCAACTCTAGCTGATGTTTGGTTTTCCTGATACCTTCCCTGCTTGCCTAGGCAAGGATTCTACATTCCTCCTTAGTATCCTCTTTTTCCTTTTGTATACATGCACCTTCTGTATATGTCCTTTTTTGCACTGGAGCTCAATCATGAGTTTCAGCCTTCCTTGTTTAACCAAGATGTTCTCCTGGTAGTTAGCATTTTCCTGGGTATTGGGATGAGTGCTGTTATGCTTTAAGGAGGCTGTCCTTAGAGATCTGCCAGCTTTCTTGAGCTTCTTTGTCTTTCAACGATGGCTCTTATGGGACCCTGCCTACCAGTTCCCTCAAAAAGTCTTTCTTCAGCCAGCCTGCCACTTCTTCCTTAGAAAAGCTCCTAGAAGAGTGATTTGAACTGCTCCATCATGTAAATGGCACTTCCCTCATCACCTTCTTCCATGCCTGCCCTTCCTAAAAAGCCTGTACCATCCACCCTAGCTGCACTCCAGTCCTACAAGCCATTCCACTGCATCCAATGATGTTGTGGTTCTGTTCCATGCTCCTCCTGTTTATTTCCCAGGCTGTGTGCTTTTGTGCACAGGCACTTGAGGTTGGCCCTCAGGGTGGGATTTAGCCTTGCTAGTGCTTCCCTTCTTTCAACCTACCCTATATGCTAACCACTCCAACCTCTGTTCCCTCACTTAACTACAAGGTTGCTTCCCCCTTATCCTACTCCACATAGTTTAAAGCCTTCCTCATCAGATTGGCAAGCTTGCTATAATTGGTTTTGCTTGCAATGTTTATATGCAACAAGATGCAGTTGCCTTCTACTTCTTTCTTCAGTTATATATAGCAGCATAACAAAGAGCAGTTACGAATGCTGGACATTGTGATAACAAATGCAGAGGTTTTTTTCTACATTGATGCAAAGCTCTTCTAAAGCGACCTTTGACAACAAACCCGCCTTACTTTGCTATGAACCGTACAACTAGCAAACATGACATGTCTAGAGGGAAGGATGACTTTGCACCTATGCAGGCTTCAGGGTGATGCAATGACTCCTTGGTGCCACAGAGCAGCCTAAGAACAGGTCTGACGTGCTTCATAATTAGAATACTTCAGGATCAAAAAGTATAAAGATGACTTAAAAACGCCAAGCTGTGCCAACTCCTTCTGCAATTGAAGATCTGGTCCTCTAAGCTAAGTATCCAGATGTCAGTGCCAAGAGCTCACAACTACAGACCTCAAGTGTAAGCAGCTAAAACTTCACTGAAATGAAACATTCACATACTGAAATTAAGCATGTTTGTTAGCAATAGATTCAGCACAGATGAGAAGGCAATGGGGGCAAGCTAAATGAATGCCAGTTTGCCTCTATCAGGGCATCAGAAAAATGGACTGATGGAGCTGGTGGGCAGCTGAAGCTTCAGTTTCAGAAAATGGCTCTGTTATAGAGCAGAAGTCCTGCTGTTTTGGCTGGCTCCTTTATATTATAGAAACAACAGCTTAATCCTAATTGGCACACATATCTTTTCCTCGCTGGTAAATAAAAGGAGCACTGGAATGCTGTATGCAATTCATTTTAGCTTGTGTCTGGGATATACTGCTGGCATGCAGTGTGTGGGGCTGTGCCAGATGGCAGGGTTGGCATCTGCAAAGTTGCTCAGTGGGCATCTCACTACTACTTTTCAGGAAGCAATGCTCCATTTCTTTCTAAGATTGAACACTAGGAGAGAAATGGCAGCTAAAGCCTATTCAGCTGTGTTTTTACTGGTACGATCTGTAACATGCCACTCCTTGGCAACAACCTGCTATAATTTCAGCACCTAAATATATTAAGAACAGCCAATCCCTTAGGAGCGCCTAGGATATTTTTGAAAATGGGAATTCAGATGACTAAGGGCATTTACCAATAGGCGGCAGCAAATGTAATTGCAGAAAATTGCCAGATACCTTCTCCCACTATCTGCTTTGCCCCTCTGCTGAGTACAGGGTGTGGAATGCATATGTGCTTCTCAGCTGCTTAAATGCAAAGTCTCAGAACTTAGATTAAAGGCACCTTGGTCAGCAGTTTAAAGTAAAGCCCTCAGACTCCTTACTGACATGACTGAGATGTGGGTGTGTGTCCCAACCTGCCTGCTCTCCAGTGGGAGTAGCAATCTCCGGCAGTGGGGAAACAGTGGAATATGATAACATCTCACACGGCAGTTGTACTGCGAAGGAAATACGTGCCCAAGACTTCAGTGCTGAAGGCTTAGGTGCTTAAAGATACATACAATATGAGGGTTTACAGAACTACCCACTTGAATTAAGGCATCTGTCTTTCACTGAAATCAACGTATATTTATGAAAAATCTCAACAATCACATCTCTAAATCTTTAGTTACTTAAGTACCTTTAAAAAACTAGTCGCACATCAAGTATGAAAATTACTAAGGCTCAGACAAACTGACTTAGACCCTTTGAAAATGTTTTCCCCAATGGCAATGCGGGAAAATATTCCTGTTTATGGATGGAACTCTATTAGATGATGAAAAGTAGAAAATAAGGGAGAAAATTTTCTTCAATGAATTATTTTTGACTTTTCAAAGCAAAAGAAATATAAAGTTTGGGTCTTAGTCAAATTGAGATTGAATGTATGGATTAGGGACAAGAAGCAGAGAATTTTGTGCAAATCTATCTCAAATTAAATTGCTAGTTGTTTCTTTCCTTAAGAGTCCAAAAGCACTATGAGGTGCAGTGACTATAATTAACAGAAAGTAATTTGTAGATATCTAATCACACTTCTTTTTTGAAAAACATGCAAAACTAATCTCACAAAACTAAATGCAAAATAACAATTGAAAAATGTGTCCTTTAGCCTTTAGATGAATTTAAATAAAACTGTGTATTGGATCTGCACGTTAATAAAGCCTGTTAAGCTCAGTAGAATACTTTATATTCATCTGTGCTTCATCAAGCAGGTTCACGACCTCTGCAGAACTGCAGCAGCTTCCTCTGTTCTGAAAGCCGCATGGGGGAAGATGGTAAATATTATTTTGTGATTAGAAAATGTTACTGGAATTGTCATAGAGAAATATTTAATGTGGAGAGTGTGGTTCAGGAATTAAAACATACACAGCAGGAGAAAAAGCAGCATGGGGCAAATTTTACTCCTAGTGACAGGCAAGTAAAATTTAAGGAACATCTATGACATTGGAAATATTGTGCCATAGTTACATGGTTATCACTGAGCTCATGAAGATATTTAAGCACCTGCCTAACTTAAACCATGTGAGGATTCTCATTGTTCTAGATGAGACAACGTGGCTATATTAAATTACGCAGACGATTAAATATCTTGCTGAATTGGTCTTGGAGAAAAATGCACTTGAGTGATTTTTGTCACTGTCAAGTAAGCATACATCTAAATGACCAAATGTGTTAAATATATGCATCAATGAAATTTGATGAGAAGCACAGGAATGACTATGTGCAGAAGATTATTCTAAGGTAATACATACAATATGTGATGCAATACTTATTAAAAGTTCAATGCATCAACTGTTTACAGTTTCGTTTCCTGATTTCCCTGCAGTGTGCATGAATATGGGTACACATCCATGTGTGCTTTACTAGTAATCAATCTGCCGTGCTGTTTTCACAGATTACATACCAACCTATCTTTGTAGATGTGAGAGCCATGTGGGTTGGTTAAAATATGAAAACAGAAGCATGGTATTTTGTATCTCATTAAAAAACCAAACATGACGAAGAAGAATAAGGAGGTCAAAACAGCTCCTTAACAAAATCAGTTTCCACAGGGCTGATTTTAAATCTCTCCTCCTCCCATGCAAAATACACTCATGCAGAAGACTCAGAAGACTCCTACCTCTACTGCAGTCATTGCAAACATTGCTTCTGACTTTCTCTCTCACCAGTTTCAGCAAGGGCAAGTCTTAACCATTATTTTCAAAGTTTTCAGCTTGGGTGTTTCAGTCCAGCTTGGTTATCTCAGTAATCTGTTGATATAATAATTCATTCTTCAGTATAATTTTTCCCATTGGTGAAATATTCTTGATTAGCGTATTATTGCCATATATTTGTATTACATGTTCCATCATTATCCAATGGAGACAAAGGTAGTAATGATGCCTGTGTCAGCACACACCCACAATTGCTTATGTTCAAATCCTTCTCATCTAGAAAGTTCAAATCACCATAAAGGTTCCCTGCAGCTAAATATTGCTTTGACATAATTGCCAGGAAAGGGCTTGCTAAATTATAGGACAGAATAAATTATAGGAGAATCATGTTGCCTGCAATCCAAGGGGGGAATTAACACAGTCTGTAAAGACTCCCCAAAATTGCCAATCTGAATTTAAATTCCACATTTAAATGGAGTTAAGCTAACTTCAATGAAAAGGTTCTCTGCTCTTGAGAATGTCTGTTCTGGAAAGGATTAATATGAGCTTTCTAGACTTTCAATAGGTATTTAAAGCAAGTATTCTATTTATTAATACCTAAAAAATGCAATGACCACTATAGTTTTCATTCAGAAAAAAACTTAAACAGGAAAACAATATGAAGCTCAACAGACTGTTTGAGTTATCTGTCCCTCCTTTAATCTGAGAGATTGCTCAACAAGACCAATGTTCATTCAACAACATTCATAAAATCTGTTGCGGATTACGAATATCATCAGTTAAACCTGTTTCAAATTTATTGCTTTCATTCAGGTTAAATAATAAAAAGTCCATTTGTACAACCACATGTATATACATGAATTCAGCTTTCATCCTTCTCTACAAGTTTAATCCGGTGATTTATGTTTTTTAACACAGTTTTGCACAAATCTGTTGAAGAAATTTACGCAGACTGATAGAAGCGTTAGACTGGATTACTGTGATGTGTGCCATGTTTAAAACCAGCCTGTTCTGTTTGGAGAAAGGGAAAAGTCAAGCATTTTAACACTGTAACCCTGCTTGAAGTTCTAATCATTTTAATGGCTTTAGCAAAGGAGAGCAGAGTAAGGTTGGGAGAGTTCAAAGACAATGATCTTTATTATTAGAAATATGTTAGAACAGCAAAGAAGCAAAGCTGCTTTTTCCCTGCTTTTTCTTTAGTCACAGCAGGAAATAACACTGCTTAGATTAGAGTTTTCAGACGTTTAAACAGTCATGGCAGTGGCTACATGTTAATTTTTTCAAAATCATCTCCCTTTTGAAACTCTCTCCATCTACCAATGTTTTAAAAAAACACACACGCAGAAAATTAAATGTAAAATGCTTCTCTTATGTTTCATATCATAGCTAAATTTTTTCATTTAAATTGAACTGAATTGAATTGAATGGGTGCACAGCATAGCTGAGGGTTTTGCTAATGAGATACAAAGCTTTTTGCCTTTAGGTCACTGGTTCAAATCCAGGCAAGCCTAGAAACAGCTGAAAGCTTTTAACCACCTGATGGCTATGTGATATTTTAACATGAAATGGAGTTTGTCAATCAAAATCCAGCTTCAGGAAATAAGTGTTCCCACCATAAAACCAACCATCACACAATTAGAATTATTTGCAGTCTTCTGAAAGGCCAAAAATTAATTACTCTGCACCTTCAGCAGTGATTCTTTTCAGATTAAATGACTGATGTTGAAGAACAGAAAGAGTACAATATGGAGAAGTTTACATTGCTGATACGTTTATGAACATAGCTTTCATAGGCAAAAGAGGCTTAAATCACTTCCCTCCCTTAAACCTCCTGCCTCCTCCCTCATTAGCATCAGCTGGTGTAGCATGTGCTCCTACAGTAATTGATGCAGATACGGAGGTACAACCCACCTCAGTCATGGAGATGGAGAGAGAAAAAAGGTTGTGTATCTGCCAGATGAAGACAGAAAAGATTTTCATTTCCATATTAATCAGCTCTTAAAAAAATAAAGCTTCTGAAAGCTCTGAAGGAATGTCAGTAACCTGCAACATCCTCCTACAATTCATGTGGTAGTCTTTTTTGCATGTAAACAATTCCTCACTTCCAGGAACAATTGATCATGCTTGAACAAAAATGTTTTCAGTGAGTGATAGATATGGATCTCCAACTCCTCTTACAATCAAAAGACAGAACTACACATCAAGCCAAATTAAACTGATAATTTAAAAATTTTGCCCAACTGGAATTTTTATTATCTCATTGACTCCTTATCTTTTAATATTATGAAGCTGCAAGAAGCTCAAACAGTAAGAGAAGAGTATGTTGTAGGAGCCAAGTCCAAACTCAAGGACCAAATTTAAATGTAGTCCACATCCTAGCAATGAAACAAAACCAGACTACTTTTTATGGTGCTAATTTTAAGTTAAAGGAGACCAAAAAATTTGGTACTTAGGCAGTCAAATCACATCTTTTTTTTTTTTTTCCCTTCCAGATGCTTAAGTATGCGTTTGGGTATTTACATTAAAAACCTAAGTTTAAACATTTTGAATAAAATTTAAATAATGTCACTGGCTGTCAATGTGAGTTGGACTTGGATAGTTCTGCACTTTGAAAGAGGATTTGAAAATCATTTAACCTTCCTTTCTCTTCCCTTTTCTTCACTCTGTGTGAACTCAAACAAGACATCTTCTTTCCAGTGGCACCATTTACCTTGTAAAAAGCAGTGCTTTTACAAATCCTAACAATGAAATATTTATGTTTAAAAGTTCAGAGATACACTTAGTGATGCCTTTTCTGGGAAAGAGAGAGAAGCAATACCTAACTTTAGTTCTTATTAGACTGGAGAAAATTAGAGTAATTAACATTTTGAATAATCCTATTATCTTTAGAACTGTGCTGGTACTTACTAAGAATTGAAAAAACTATTTCTGCTTCAATATTCTCTACTTCTTATACACTAAGTAAAATTAATTTCATGGGAACAGTCACAGTTCACATTAATGCACATGTAAGAAATGGTGTAAGTGGCCCTTAAAAAGGTGCAGAAACAGGTTTTAAAACAATCCTGAATTGTATGATGTGGTGATTTAGCCCTGAGGTATCAAATGATAGTGAATTTCCAGAAGATGCCTGAGTATGAAACACATCC
>JANZLQ010000095.1:15368790-15404055 GCA_026212715.1 Elanus axillaris | reverse complement strand
CCCGGAAAAGAATGCAAGATTGGACCCTCAAACTTCAAAAATCCGTTTGCTTTATTATTCCAGCAAGGATGTTCAAAGAGCCAGTGACGACGTTAATTTTAATTTTCATCTTGAGTTTAGATTTTAGTTGCTTTTATGTCTTTTATGTCACATAGCTCTCAGTCTGACTTTTCTTTTTTATAAAACAGATTAGGTTTTTTAGCTTTCAATAAGCATGGGGCCATAACAAAATCTTATGGTTTTACTGGAATTCAGTGGAAATTGAAGCCTGCAGAAAAAGACTGGGATGTGCCAAGGCACTTGTACTTTAATTCCCAGGATGTTTATACTGCACAGCTAGCTCAAATGATTGGCACCTACATCTGAACTCACAGGTTAGCTCAGCCTAAGTTTAAGGATTCCCACAGCAGGGTCTTTCTGTGTTATACATCCTTGCTATTTCCGCATATCTCAAGGGCATACCAAACTATTGTTTACGATGAAATGTTCTAAAATTCTTTCCCATTAAGAAAGTTAATTTCTACTGTGGGTGTCTTGTCCAGAAGATTTGCTGAACAGAGGCAGACTATCAGCACTCAAAAGATTGTAACTTGTTAAGTACTACCCTCAGTAAAATACAGCTTGGTCTTTAACTTAGACCCTCCAGTTTTATGATCAGTGATGCAAATTGCTATGAATAGCGGCCTAACTACTTTGCACAATAGGAAAGGGGATGAACACAGTTGTGCTGGGGCTAAAACTATAAAGATGACTGTAGAGATGACATAATTAGGGAGAAATTGTGGAGAGTCTAAACAACAAGGATGGGTTCTGAAAATCACTCAGTTGTACCAATAAACTGGCAGAACAAATCAGTTCAAATAAGCTGCAGAGGCAAAGCACAGCTGGAACGACCAATCGATTCATTGGGTCATGATGCACTCATTAGATCAACCTCGTCCCAGCTTTCCATGGCTCTGCTTACTGAAGCTTGGAGACCTCCCCAAAACCGTGCCCCAATTCACTAAGGCCTTTTCCAGTTGTTCCTTTTCCCCTTCTGCTCAGTGGAGGAAAAGCATTTGCCTTATTAAAGGCTCTCTGTACCACTAAAGGGGATAAATGTGTCTCCTAGACCCTAAAAGCAAGACTGAACTTTTCAGTGTAGTCATGAACAAGGCATAATAGGTAATAGCAGTGTATTTTCCAAGACTGGAATTTTAAAAATAAAGGATCACAGGTTTCTGAAAGATTTGTTGCAGTTAAGGAGGGATCAGTTGAGGAACAGTCTATTGTCTCTGTTACATAGGATATTACAGTGGCCTCTTCCAGTTTGATAACGGACATAGCAATGAAACTTTTCCATTGCTAAGAAAGAAATCATTCTTCACTTGCTCTCCTCTGCTCCACAAAAGCTACATTCCTGCAGTGTGAAAGTCGTTTTTTTCCCCTCATCTGGCTTGCTAGCTGTCCTAATCAGCTATAGAAGAGCAGGGCCTATCTGGGGGAGGGAGAAGAGTGATGGTACAAAGGCCAGGCTTGCCCTTCCTTCCTTCTACCCAGTTACACATAAAGAAGAAATGGATGTGAGGAAGAGCCTGGCTTAGTGTAGAGCCTTTAGTTCGGACAGCTGGAAGAAGGAAGCGAGTGAGCAGCATTCGCTTCTGTTCCCTCACTTGACTAAATACGCAGGAGTCCAGGAGATACAAAATAGGTGTAAAGGGATATGACAAGAATTTGGACATAATTTCCATTTTCTTAAGAACTGCAAAGATGGGAGTGAATGAAATTTGGAAATATTTTGATGCGTTGTGCTCTCTTGCCTCCAACACTTCGGAAGCTTTACTGACAAGTTGCAAAGTCTTCACTGGAATCCAGCAAACTGTGATGAGGAGACCTTGTTTCCCAAATGTTAATGCTGAAACTCCATGCTTGAAAGAAAGACTGACAACAGACAGACAGAAAAAAAAAATTAATAGACTGCTTCTTGTCAGTCCTTCGGGATCTCTGAATAGCAATCTGGCATCCTTTGTCGTTTTAGTAAACTGAGAAGAAATGTAGGTTTGAAAATCGAGAAAGGGCTTGAAGCAAACTTATCTGCAAATCTTTGACAAATCTTTCATTATAAAAGTTTGGGAATGTGGCTACTAACATCAGCTAAAGATGTCTTACTGACAAGCAGAACCATTTATTATCCCTACTCTGTGTGCAGAACTCGCTGAATAAGGTGTGTGCTAGTGGTAAGAGTGTTTGACAGCATTAGGAGCAGCTGTGAACATCAATCTGCCTCCCTGCTTCAGGAAGGACAGAGGAGTTTCTATTTCTAATAGTTGACTCCAAATTAGTAGCACCTGTCTTAGGCTTCTCACTTATACTGACCCTGCAGTGCCCCACTTAATGAAAAGGAAAGGGATCCAACAGGGCTCTTTCAGGAGTTAATGAAACTACCTACACTGATGCAACCACAATTTGGGTGGCATGCAGTAGTATAAAAAGGATAATTATATATTATCATCAGTCTGGATGACAGGATGTTTACTAGACTTTCTGAATTTCAGTCAATGAGTGTACATGCTTTTAACATATACGCGCTTGCTCATGCACAGTTGCTTATTGTGGTGAGTATACGGACCACAAAGCTGCCAGGTGATGCAGCTCTACTTAAACTAGTGAGAGGGTTGGGCCTTTGGGGAGAACCTTCACCTTTATGGAGAGCAAAAGCTCTTTGCATTGCAGGTCCCCAAGGCCCTGCAGTTCCAACAGAGGAGGGCAGTTAAGGTTATGGCCCAAGGTATAAAAGACACCCCAGCTATATGGGGAAGGAATTAGCACATACACTAACTGCACAGCTCTGGTCCATTACTGGGTTTGGCTGGAGTTTGCCAGCAGATGTTAGGTTTTAAATATTTGACAGCACAGCCAGGGACACCTGTCTTTGACGTCTCACCCTTCATTCACCCATTTAATGCAAAATTTGACCTTGGGTCCTGAATATGCCAGGAGAGACGGGCATTACCCTTTGCTTAATACAACCCTCCTCTGTAACCAGATGTTTTAATACAACCAACACTATTTAAAACAACACAAACATATCTCATTATTGTCTGAGGAGAAAAATGGGCCTCTGTATAGCACACATTTATATTCTGCAATAAAATTGGCACCTGGTATAGGAAAAAGGATATCAATGTGCATGTCACATGGCTTTACAGACTTGATGTGAATAATGCAAAAAGTATTAAATGAAAGAAGCACTGAAATTACCACTGCCGATAATTTTTCAAGAGTGCAGAATAATTTCTTGAGAAAACAAGAGGCACTATTCATTACGCTCTATCACATGAGCTCTGCTCTCATTTTTTTCCCTTGGAATTAGTTTTGAAAAATTCAAGGATCCCAGCTGTTTAATAATGACGTTGCTGTATTCATGCAAGTCCCTCAGACCTTATGTCAACATTTAATTTTACAATAAATATAAAAATAAGACTAGTCACACCTGTAGTCCCCTGGGTTGCAACTGGCAAATCGTCCAAAACATCCCTCTCCCTCTTCCCTTTAGAGGTAATAATAGTCAAAAGGAAAATGTTAACATTCTTGTGGTGTCTTGAGAGAAATTTATAGATATTGACAGTAGTGCTCACGAAATAGATTATATCAAAACACCAAATATATTACCTTTACCCCAGTGGTAAGCTTTTGTAAATTGTAGTCAAATATGTAATTGTTGAACACTGCAAGGATGATAAAGGCAGCATAGAAAGGACTTCAAGCACTATGGATTTAGAAAAGGAACTGTTCCCACTAACCATTTACTCTTAATGAACTTTAGGGAAAAAAAAACTTATTTACTGAATGACACTTCAAAAATGACTTATAAATTCTGAGATGTTTGCATAAAGAATGCGGTATCTATAACTCCGTCTAAAAGTTTTGCCAGTGCACTGAACACAAAATAAGAAGCAAAGAGAATTTGGTTTATCATAAAAAACAGGTGCCTAAATCCTAAAAGATTAGGATATCTTGCAGAAGAAAATAAGGCTGTAGGGAAAGTAAATATAATTGAGAAGAAATTATTCCAAACCCCTATAAAATAAAATATAGAGTTATATTAAAAACATGGAATTTTAAAATCATAGTAGAGCATTTAATAGAGAAAATTCTGTACAAATCTTATTGTTCATGCAGTCCAACAGGAATTTCCCATAAGAATACATTTGCTCAAAATACTCTAGATGCTCCTCAGACGTCAGCACAACAGACTGGTTAGGCAGACAGTTAAAAAATCACTCCTAATTCTGAACTTTGAAAGACTAAAGCAACATTAGTAGGACTGCCTACTTCAGTAGAGGCAGGAAGCTAAAACTAGACATGCTGGAGTCAATGAGAAGTAGATCAGCATCTCCTAGGTGGTAGCATTAAAGAAAAAACGCTTTAAAACACTGGGATTGCTGGTAGCCACTGACAGCCTAGATGAAACTCCAGTTTCACCGCATGTATGGGAACCTTATTATTAATGTTCAAATGGGTCCGGATTGTACTTAAGGCATAAAAAGATGACCTTCACAGTAGGTTTGAAAGGTCACATCTCTCAGGCAGCTAGGGACCAAAGGGGTGAGTAGGCTATGGGAGGGACAGCAGGGATGTTTCTTTTGGCTTGGCCCAATGTAGATTCAGCATGTGTCACCAAGCGTCTTAGACTCAAAAGGCTGATGCAGACACGTCTGCTGTTTCAACCTAAAGCCTGTAGCAATAGCTGTGCACCATTTATACAGGTGCTTTGGAAGAAGAATCTGTCCCACAGACTTCCACATATCTCAAGCTCACAGAGCCTTTTCTTGCATTCTCAGCTCGAAACATCAGCTCTTACCTTACAAAACATCTTTCTTTAAAACAACCAGTGATTTTTGCTGTTCACGTTCAGGGATCCCTGCAATGACTCTAATCCATATACACCTCCTTCTTTTCTGACTTCCTATTGCTCCTCCAGACACTCCACGTTCACTCTGCAGACTCGGCCCTGTGCTGTGCTCCTTTTGTCTCTTTGTGATTTCATACGCTCTTCCAGGCTGCTGCCTCCGCCTCAAGCAGTCAACCCCTTTCCACATTTCCCTAGTGCATCCAATGACCTCATTCCCCCTCCTTCAACTCCTCATTTTCTTCCTTCAGTTTTCTTTATCCTCCCTTTCCATCTCTTATCATTGCTTAAGAACAGCCTGCTGCCACTCTTTTCTCCTTAACAGGCCAGTTTTACTAAAGCAATTAGGCGAACAAAAATCAAAGAAAAAACATTTCCTAGAAAACCCTTCTTCGCTTTTCACACTTTTTTTTTTTTCCACAGAGATATACATATGTTTATAGTGTCTTTGTTTCAGATGTGATTTGCCCTGATTAGATTAGATTGTAAGATGCCAAGAACAGAGGCCTTGGATTGCCTTTTATCTGTGAAATGCCAGGCATGTAAATATGTGTTATAAATGAAATAATACTAAGACAATAACGAAGACAGCAGTTGCATCTTTGTCATATCCTCCAACTTGGAAATGCTGTGAAAAGCTTTGAATGGAATTGTGTGTGAGAGGGTAAGTTTATCTTTCCAGTTCCATGTAGCTGGTGTCCCCGAGGAAGTGCTCAATACTAATGAAATGCTGAACATTTTCTCTAAAACCTTAGGGATCTTCTATCAGCCATGCCATGTGCACCCCTGTTTTGTAAGTCATCCTCTTTTTATATCATTCTCTACTCTGTTTTACTTTCAACTTCCACCGAATTAATTGCATTTAGTTCAAGTATTCTCCTCTGTGGTGAGAAACCTATATAACAGATTCTTGGTGTATATAAATATATATATAAAGACAGCGTGTGCATGACAGATCAGAGATATGTCTGGTTTTCAGCTGTGAGAACACTTCAAATGAAGTGTAAACACTGTAGGTTTTGGTGGGGCATTAATGATTTCCAAACAGCATCTTTAGCATTGTGCTATTGGAACATTGATTCCAGCACAGTTACTTTGGCACCTGACTAAATAAATCCTCATACAAACTTGGGACTAGAATGATAAACCTGATCTTGTGGATACCTTTAAGATACTATCAAAACACAAGCAAACAATCCAGTAACCTGATCTACTTTGGAAAAAGTATGTAAGAAGAACCCAATACCTGTTAAAAAAACCACCCTGAAATGAACATGTTTGAGGGATGCCTTGTAAACTTGAGCACAATATTCCCGCCTACTTGTGTATTTTTGTTCTTTTCAGTCTTTAAGACTTAGAAGAAGAGAAGTGGACAAGGTAATCAAAGCAGGAGCACATTTTTTTTTTAAAATGCAAGCTTTATAGCTGATCATGAGACATGCAGAATTTGTTCTAGCTTTAACTGAAAGCTCATTTTGCAGCTCATTTACAGCTGTGCAAGAGATCAGAGTACCATAATTTGCCCTGGATCATGAATGCACTGGATCACAAGACAAAGATGCAGCGAGACCAGCATTTTCTCCTGCATACACACGACATTCGGTGTCCACAGCCAGCAATCCCCACAAGCCTGGCAAGGCTTGGAGGTTAGTACACCTGTCCCAATTCCCAGCAATGCTCCCCGGAGCAGGTGCACAAAGTCTATGGTTTAGAAAGTGTCTTCACACCTGCACCCCTTAACTAATGACTCTTTTTGTTTTCTCCTTTTTTGATCTCCAGAGTGTGAAAGATGATGCTGAGACAGCAGATAGGCAGGTGTGGCAACCACAAGGAGAAGATAGAGAGGGCATGTGCCTGTGTGCGTGCCTGCCAACAAACCATCGATTTTGTCCTTTATCTTTTTGCAGGTGACTTCTCTTGGGACTAACAAAAATACTTGCATTTTTAGAAGCTTGTGATTTCACTGGAGCCTTGCATACGTCCATGTTTGAGGCAGGAAGAAACGAGAGCCCCTTGAACTAATTCAGTTAATCCTGATCCGTGTGCTTAAGAAAATACTTAGTTAACCCTGATTCTAAGTATTTTCTCAAGTACTTGCACACGATGGGTACAGTGTGATGTCCACGGGTGTCAGCATGAGTACTCTCAGCTGAGCCGACTGCTATTTGGTCCGTGGTCAGGAGCACTGCGGAAGAGCAGAGGAGGGCTACCCAAAGGGGTCTGATAGCTCTCAAATCCAGGAATTGGTCAATCAGCCAAGTGTGTGAGGCAGACAGTATATACAGCCTGTTTCATTTATTGCATACAAATAATCTTCTTTTGAATTTAGCTTTTGTTCTGCTTATAACCCTTCTATAAGCTAATCCTGATTTGTGGGTATTTTTTCAGTATTCAAGATTAATCTTGAGTAGTAGAAATAAACAGTTCTCCTCCTGAGTGTCATCCATAAATTCCTGAATTTCACTGTTTATTCATTATTCCGTCTGGGAGCCATGTAAAAATCCTCGCTCTTTGGTAAGGGAGCTAAAATATTTCACACAAAATACTGATGCATACCCCATGATCAACAGTGTGTAACAAGCACTTCTGTTTGCACAAATACATATATTTTTACTAAAAAACCCCATAATACAAATAGGTACAGTGACAAAAGCCTAGTTATATCTAATAGCAATAAAAGCTCCTGCTAATGTGGTTTGGCTGGATACAGGTTCTGAATTCAACTAGATGTTTGCGCTCACAAATTCATTGTTGTGCGATTAATTTATAAGATCCTATGGGCAGAATAAGTCATATTTGAAATAATCTGAATGGATTCAGTTGAAAGTCATTTGCCAATAACTTGTAATCAGCATATAATCTTTAACGATGATATTGCTGAACTTTGCCCATAAACCAGTAAGCAGTTTAAGAGCTACTTATATTTCATAAATTAAACATTATCTGGATAAATACATGTCAGTACAGAAGCATTTGTGTCTCTCATCTTTTCCTTGGTTTAAATGGGTTCATCCAATATCAGCTAGGTAGTGAACTTTGAAGCAGAGTCCACTGTAATAATAGTAAAGTTTAATGATGCATAGCTTTGTGAGACTGACAAATTCCCAGCCAAAGTATTGATTCCTGGAGAATTTATGAAGCACAGGCTCTATTCTATGTCATTATGGTCCATTTTTGGCTGAAAGAATCATGTAAAATAGATTTTTAAATGAGTGGTAATAGCCAGACATAAAGAAAGTATTGATGTGTGTCATGAAGGGTGAAATAGCATGCCAGGTAAAGGCATATAACAAATTGCAAACAACAGTGCTGAAACTCCTACAAATGTAAATTTGTTTTTAGTTTTAATCAAACCTTTGTTTCAGTAAGTACAAATTTTGCCATAGAACTGAAAAAAGCCCCACCTTTTTTAAAATTGTAATTATTTACAGTTCGATTTCGTGCTTCACTTTGGAGTGTGTCTGTAAAATGCATATCTCACTTACAGACATGTTAATCAATATGAATTGTGTACTACATTACAACAAAACTACATCTGAGATTATTAGGGAAAAAATCAAATGCACATAGTTCTGCTTACTTGAGCAATATGTGAAAATTAATAGCTTGAACCTCCACAGAACTGGCTGTTAAAAGACAGGACAGTTTCTTTCTTTCTTTCTTTCCTTTTTTTTTTTTTAAAAGGAGAGTTTTAATAATACTACCTGAGGCATTTTCTGATAAGGTAAAACCAAATTATGGCACAGACAAAACTTGAAATAGGAGTAAAATCTGAAAGTGCAGAGAAACTGTCAAGAAGATGGGGAAAGAGAACTGTTGATTGAGTTACCGGGGCTTTACAAGAAAGTAACACTGCATTTTAATTGCATTCCAGCAACCTCTTTTTGATCTAGAAAGAGGTCACCTAGGTCTAACAATGCAAGGGACCTTCATAGTCCAGACGTAAATATATCTCCCGCACACCCAGAAGCGCCCTGAGAATTAGCTAAATCCTCCTCAGAGCAGCTGCTTTTCAACAATTCAGGAGTTTATCAGCCTAATAAAAAAAGTAGCTGGCAGGAAAAAAGGCTGACAGTCTCAATAGGCTCTTCTGTGGCCTAGTGAGGCTGAAGAACTCTTCAAGGTCTTAGTCAACACTGAACACAGGGCTCTGAACTGGCACACTCATCTACACCCGGAGAGAGGTCATTCCTTACACAAATGGTTTTCCCAGGCAGAACGCAAGTGGATTCAAAGAAAGTAGGTTGAATCCAGGTGCAAGGTTAGAACAAAAGTACTTTCAGGCTCAGAGAAACGGGGGAAAAAAGTTCCCACCTGTAATACAATCTAATAGTAGCACGATTCACTTCCAGTTCAAATCCTTCTCTATTTTTGTATTCCATATGTTCATTGTGATTTATAAAAGCAGTCCTCATCTCTCAAATGCAGCATTTTTGTCTGAGGTCTAAATTTCCAGCTTATGTTTTTACAATAATTTCAAGAATTGGTCTGGGCACACTGTGAACATGTATGATAGTGATTTCACTGCCTTATTTCTTTGTTATATTTGTTATTCATTTCAAAATTAAGTTTCCACAGGCCATTTCACCGTAATTCGTACCTCCCTGCCTTTTACCAGTATAAGATAGACTTTTAAAGTTGCTGTAATCTAACTTTCATGTGTTAATGCGCAAACATATAGTATACATAAGAGTAGATAATTATTGTACCTGACTGCAACAAATCAACCTTACTAAAACAGAACTGTCCTTTTATCAACAACATTAACCGCTGAAAAGGGAAAATAAGTCTATTTAATGGCATATTAGATTCAGTAAATAAGCTATTCTACAATTACTAACTCACTTGATGACAGGCGTCCAAAGAACCACCTTTGATCACTGACAAGGCCCCACAAAATCATATGAACTATGATAAATACCTATAATTAACAGCATGAAGTTATTTCTGACCTACAGCAAAGGGATGACATCATATACAGCAGAATTTTCAGGCTGTTTTCTTACTGATCCATGTGGTTCACTTGTGCTTTAAGTTTTCTGGACTGATTTTCTAAACTTCATGCGTGCATCTACATGTACAAAAAGAAATGTGTAGCATAGTCTTAATTTTCATGTATAATTACTGCAATTTGCACATGCAGTTCAGCTACCTCTGCAATGTTACTGTCCAGTTTTACATCTAACTGTCTCACGAAAAACTACTGAACATGCAAATTAAACGCATAGTACTGAACTATTTGTATATTCCCAGATCTTTGTTGTCAGGGTAGTGCTACAATGCGTTTTGTGTTATAAACTGAGAAATACTCTGGCTAGCAAAACAAAAACCTAGTCAATGTTCCCCACATGCCCAAATTTTACGAAGGAAATACTCTGGGACCTTATCCTTCCCAGGCTAAGCTAACCTGAATTTAACAATTTAAGTGCACACAAATAGACAGTTAACACACATCAATGGTCTGTGGATGTAAAACTCCACATGTCACATATTTGTGTGTGTGAACTCAGTTATTTTCATGCAAACCTGACTTCACTGGAGTTATCGTAGTTTCACATTTTTGTAAATAACAGAATTTTAAATCCCATTTTAATGCATCAAAAATTACTTTCTTGGGTAGGAAAGAAACATCAATGATAGACAGAAAAATACTTATGGCCAGAATAAGTAAATTGCAGATTTGGAGAAAAACCACAGCCTCTCTGAAAATCAACCAAAGGCCCAGCACAAAGAAGGTGTTGGAAAATTCCACGACTGCAAATGTAGGAAGTACAGCAGTAACTTCAGCAACATAAACAGTCAGAAAAAGGGTCTAGTTTTAGGGTATCGGTCAAAAGAAACAGCTATTTGAAGATGCCAGTCTTGAAAACAAAAATGTTTAAATATTCTTTGTCTTTGTAGAGCTGTCACTTTAAACACAGACTTAATCATTAAGGCAAGAAACATATTCTTTCCCCTCAACTTTCCATTGCTTTGTATTTTAGATATGGACTCACCCAAACATGACAGAGCACTGAGTCACGGTACCAGAAAGTCAATCTTTCACTTTCACTTTGTGCTTAGCCAGACTTTTTTGGCTGGACTGATGTAATGCAACCTCAAACCCCTCTATCGTTCACCATGGTCCTGTCACTCAGTAGCACTGAGCGAGCAGAATGGTGTCTGTACACGCTTGCTCATTGTTGTTACAGCTGGTGTTGCAAATGCAAAGCCTGAATAAAGGTTGCTTAGCTGGAAACTCCTTACTATAAAACAAATTTTGTTGAGTATGTTGGGTCACTGATTTCATACATGTTGTATTAGGTTTAGGAGAGAACAAAAATGACCTTCACTGAACAGAGCTGCTTTTAGCTGCAGCTACAAATCAAGGCCACCAAGCAAAGGTATAATTCCTGTAACTGCCAGACAGAGGAATTCTGTGCATCTCACAGGCAAATACAGCCCTTTTCGAGGGAAGGTTTCTTTCCACCCACGTTCAGAATTGCACAATACGCATTTCGGTAGAACAATACCATATAGTATTCTGTTTGATATATGTTTATTTCGCATTACTTGAACCTACTTTTGTGGAAATAATGTGAAATAATGTTTCCCACAGGATATACTGTTACTGTCATGAATGGATATAAGCAAACTGCTTTCCAAAGGAAGAGCAGGTCACAGCTTACCTGACATGATTCATCGTAGAGGTTAAAGGGAATGATTGCTTTCTGCATGACCAGCTTTGCCCTGTTATTTGTCATATATACTGCTCTCACCAAACTGGAATGTGAGATCTAGATGCTGCTATAATGGGATCTTCTTTGATTATATCACTCCATAAAATCTATAGCTTAAGAAATAGACAGGAAGTACAACACAGCTGATCTCCTATCACATTTTAACAATGTTTAAGTTACGTACAACTATATCAAAGGAACCGCAGTCTCTGTTAGATGCTTTGAAAATGGAGACCTGCATAGAATTTTCAGAATAAAGGACAGAAAAGTCCAATATGAGACATCTAGCCCATTTTTTTGCTAGTGAGTCATAAAGATATGGACTATAATCTCTGTCAAAAAAGAGGAAAGAATAAAAGTCATCAAGTAACTGTAAAAGCAAATGAGTAAATATAACAAATAATATCTTACAATACCATAATCCTTGTGCAAACTTAGCCTCCCTACCAATTTATGTGAAACAAATTAACAAAATTAATTTTTGCATATTTTCTGAAGTGTGTTGAACTGAGGCTCAGTAATGAGGCTGATACATCATTTGTAACTTACAAATTTTCAAAGACAGATTTCTTTTTTGTATTTTGTTGTATATTATATATTGAATGTATAGAATTGTAATAATAATAAACTACTCGGATAAGATACTCCAGTATGTATATACTATGTTCCAGAAAGGTACACACTCAAAGCATATATATATACACATATATATGCATAGGTAATATAAATACACAACAGACAATCTAGAATACTCACAAACTTCTAAGAAACTTCACAATAAAAAATAAACTCTGATCACCACCACGGCTTTAAAGTTATTTATGTGAAATAGAGCATTCTGTTTTCTCTGACAAGTGGAACACTTACACATGCAAGGTTCTCAATTCTCTTTCTTCATCTTCAGTTTATTACAATAGCTAATTTCTATTTTACTTACGAAGATATATTCCACATATATCATACTGTATAAAGAATATCAACTACATTCCTTCACCGATATCTGTATCTATATGTCAATACAATGGCTTTGTAATGAATGTGTTCTAGGATGTGTGTGTGTTATGGGGGGCAATTATCTTGTCAAGCATAAGACATACTGAAGAGAAAAAGAGTGCAAATTGCACTCGATAGCCTTAAAAGCAGTACTCTGCTCATAACATGTTACACATACCCCTGGAAATGGTCCAAAACGAACTCTTCCCTGAGGTCTGCGTTTTGTGCATGATAAGGAATAATCAGTCTCATGTTATATAAATGCAGGTGACAGCCTATGTGCTACAATAATGCAGATATAAACCAAAGTGATGATACAAACCCCTCTATTAGATGTAGATTAATGTCACTAAACATTATTTTCCAAAGGTCATGGTCTCCAGCATACTTCTGTGTTTGGCAAAGCTATATTATTGATAAAAAAGCTCCCACTCAAATATATATAGAAGACATACTACACTGCTTGACTTGTAAATTCTTTTTCTCAAAGATAATGTTACGTCAATCTGTCTGCAAATCTAAAGCATTCATTTCTGTTGAAAAACACTCAAATACCTTTAGAACCTCACCAAAATATAAATAAATCTTAACAGTGCACACACTGATAAAGTTTATTAATGACTAGAACAAGCTTTTCATATGTAACACTAAGTATATCCACTCCTAGGCAAGAAAGTTACATAAATCCCCCACCACTGCAAATACAAGGTTTTGTGTGTAGGGCTCCACCCACCATCATCCCCTCTGTCAGATCCTTTGGCCTCGGACAAGACTGACCATCCTTCCCCGTAACAGGGATCTTCTGGCCAAAAGACAAAAAGGGTCTATGTGCAATCATACCAGTTAGCAGAACTGGCATGAAAATCCCAGTGACCTCACCATTGTCGTGTATTTTTGTAATATTGCAGCAAAAGACGTTAAAAGAGAGTTAAAAGGAGGCGAGAGAAATATGTTTGTGGGTGTTAATCACCTGTCTTCTGAAGCATAAGCAGCAGTATGGTGATGGGGGTGAAAATTCCCATTCCAAAATATTTTATTGCCTCATCTTTTGGACTATTTCTGATCTTGGCCATTTTGGATAGCAGGATAATGGCAACTCATCTTCTGCTGAAATACATAGCAATCACAATGGTGTCTTCCCAATGGAATTCTTTTCTTCGGTCTTGTCAGATGCCATAACACCACATGGTGCAAAAGAGAGACTGAAGTCATGTCAATCTTTCAGTTACTCACTTCTAATCAAACAGCTCTATCTCAGTTCCCAGACTACGGCTGCCTGAGAAGCCAGCACAGTGCTTCTGCTGTTCCTGTTCCCTCATGAGCAAAGCAAAACTGGTCCCTTATCTCCACCTAGGACACTGAGTATAACAAGGATTGGCACATATTAGAGAGGAGGGCTTTAATTCTTATGTGCTTGCAAACTACTGCAGTAATTTACCAGTGTAAAAGCCTTATTTTTGACACCATCTTGTTCCTCGTTCCTTGGAAATGTAAACTCTCCTGAGGTCATGAAGAGGCTACTTTTTAATTCTGTGCTTTGTACCTGACTACAGTTGAGAATTATGATCTTACATTCACTAGACAAGAGTGCTGCTGCCTCTGTTCAAGCCCAGGGTAGGTAGACTTATAATCCACAAACTGTTAGTAGCAGGGAACTCTCAGAATTTAATTCCAGAGGTCAGTGCATCCAGGCAAAATGGGTTTAGGAATCTCATCAAGGAAATACTCACAGTTACTGTTTGTCATCAGTGCTATTGCAAGTTTAATTGTTGTCAAGGCATTCAGAGTTTCAAGGCATTGCTGTTGCATCAGAATGAATAAACAGTTCTTGGGCAAAGAACTATGATCCCATACGGACAGATATTGCTGAATACTGCTTGAAGCACTCTGCATTGCGCACCTGTATCTATGGAAGAATTATAATTGCTTTGTATTAAACACTATCAATAACCCGTTTTTTTTGAAACCACAGGCAATAAATAGTATTTGAAAAGACTGAAGTTTCATTGTTCCTCCACCAATATGTCTACAAGTCTGATATACAGTCTTCAGCAAATAACCCTGATGGGAGCGGCAGATCAAGTTCATTATTTTAATAAATTAATTTGAGATTCAATTTGGTGTTTTGCATGTGTGACTTGTTCTTACATTGACATTAAAGAAAGAAAGAGGTTCTGGGAGCCTGGCCATCTGCTGACTCTGTTTTACATTTTAACATTTATTTTTAAATTGTTTAAGGGTTTCTCTTAACCATATGAACCAGAATAACATGGACTAGAAATCAAAAGAATGCCAAATGCATTATACTTATATTTTACAATTTTTGTCAATATCATGGTGGAATGTGAAAGACTGATTTAGCAACATTCTGTAAAAAGCAGAAGTGAAAGCAAAGAGTTAGGAAACACTGCTGAGAAACAGCAAAATGAATTCCTATGAAGCTGTCTTATCCATTTTTTTTTCTCTAGTTGCCCTGGCCAGCTTCCTGATGCGAGAAGTCACTTTGAAGTAAATGCGAAATTCAGACTTCCTAAGGAGTATTTTCACAACCAAACTCTCTCTCCAGTTGTGATGGTCTCTCAAAACCTCTCTGCATGTGGATATAAAGCTGGCAAAATCCACATTTAGTCTCAAATTTAAATGAATCTATTAAAGGAAATTTAAAAGTAAAACCTGAACTTGACAATTCAGAATTTTAGAACCTGATTTTAGCCTTCTGGAAAAGTTTTAATACAAAGATGGATGTGAAGATCCAGAAAAGAAGTTTTAAATAATTGATGGGTGTGGGATAGGGCGATATTATCCAAGAGGAAGGCTTCACAGTCTAGTTTAGGAATGAGTCAGTCCAACTAAAGCCAAACAGACTACACAAACTCCACCTCAGTGACTAAGACTACTTTGTAAATTCTGCTAGTGTTAAGTTTTCCATTGTAATTACATCTCCTCTTCAAATAAACAATATGATGCTCATCTAAAATAAATTAACCTGTTATTTCATCTAATGCATTTGAAACTGGAGTACTCGCTCTCTTTGAGGAAACAACTGTTGTTGCTTTACGTGAACAGACTGTATTTCTTCAGTGATGGCAGAGAGGAGGAGTTCTGCCTGCAACATCCTGGCATAGTCTCTACTGCTAAAGTAATAGAAGTGCAAACCTAAAAGACAACTCCCTTTTTTTTGCACCTATAAACAATAAAAGGTACTGCTGGCTGTAATGCTATTACTCCATTCCTCACAGAGCAGCACTACTTAATACCTCCTGACAATTACAAAAACAAGTAAGTCAGGATCATCCTGAACTGGATTGTGCTAATGTACAGCTGAGGATAAATTTGGCCTCGATGAGTCTCTCTTTACTCAACAGTTCACATTGTTTTTATTCAGCTTGTCCCATTTCTTGCTTAATCTCACCTGGGATTATTCTGACTCCTTTGGGCTGAGCTGGAGAGAGCCACCCTAGTAAAAATTAGTTTTTTTGCTCTACTGAATGCTATTTGTGTGTTGTATATTGGTGCTCATTCATATACCCCCTTTCACGAAGACTATTGCCCTGAAGAGTCCTCCAAGGTTTCCTTTACTTCTAGCACCTCTACTGTCAACATCCATTTCCAAGGCCATTAAAATCAGTCATTAAAATGTGCTTTTAGCTACTGCGCAAACGCACAGTAAGAACAGAAAAAGACCTTTCCTTAAAAGGGCACAGGACATCAGAAGACTACGATTTTGTACATTATTTCTTCAACATTGCAGCTTTGGCCAGGAATTGAAAGTCATGGGGCCATAGTTTGAAGCCACTGGTCAGACAGCACTGGCAAAGCCCTTCAGTTCCCTACAAATTGGGTCTGACTCTTGTTTCCTATTACTGTGATTGATACACCCTGTGCAAGGAAAACACAGCTAAACCATTAATTCATTCATGGGAAGCGGTATCTCAACTTCACGTAACTTTCCTGCTGTGCATTTTTCTGGTACTGTTGGTGGCTGGCTGGGGGCCAGGGTGTGTGTTAGTGTGTGTGTGTGTGTGTGCATGCACCTAATCTCTGTAGTATTTCAGAAATTCTCTCCAATCCTCCTGGTCTGCTTCAGTAAGCATCTGGTTAAACCATTGTAGGGCTCACCTGCGTTATGCTAACCTTGATGTACTACTACACAGTCTTAGGAAGTGGAAGGCAAAACACAAATCGTCAAAACCATCAAAGCAATAGCTATTTCTATTTTATATAATTTGGAAAACATCAGAGGTAATAAAAAAAACCAACCCTACAAAATGGCTTGAAACGGGCAGGAACTTTTCCTCCTCTTACAAGCCCAGAAAAGAAAACATCACCTTTGAAATTCCTCTTTAGCAGCCTTTCATGGTTACCAGAAATTATAGATCATGGACTGCCTAACAAACACATATACACTTCTTTTCCTAACGCCTGATTCAAGACTCTGTCATCTGGCAAATCTCCCACTGACTTCAATGCACTTTCACCTAAGCAAGGTCTGAGTAAAGACTGCAGAATAGTCCATAAGCTTTAAAAATACACTGTGTACCTTTGAGGAGGATAATCTTTCTCTCCTTGTACACCCAGTGCCAAGTCGGACCTGGCACTGACAGGATTTTTGCTATTAGCAGACAATAGGGACTAGGTTAAAAATAGTGTAGCCACGAGAAAGCAATGATTCTGATTAAGTAAATTCCATTGAACTCTTTCTAGTAAGCATTATTCAGGTCATGAATGCTAATTTGTCCTGCAGGGGGCTGTGGGTAATTACCCAGAAAAACTATCAGCTTTATTGAGTTGCTACAAAATAGTATTACTGAATGGAATGCACTGTAAAGGGAGACAACCTTGATGTGTGCCTTACAACTGAGCAGTCTTTTCCTGAAGATACCATAAGCTGGACCAAAACCACAGTAACTTTACTTTGGATTAGGATACATTCTAGGCTACTTTTATGTTTCTATTAAATGAAATTAACATGCAAAATTATGCAGCACAGAAGTGCCACTGTGACACCTAGAGCAAATTTAGCGTTCTGCATATTTAAAGTTGTGTAGAATCAGAACCATCTTAAAAATGAAGCAAATGTGGCACATTGGCTGCATTCCAGCAGTCACATAGAACTGCTGACATTACTAAAATCTAGATAATTTAGTCCCATATGGGAATCCATACCACAATTATATTGTCCCTGTTCCGACACAGTCCTGATTTTGCACTTCTTTAAGCCTAGCTTTTTATAATTTTAATTCCCTCCACCAATAAAGCAATTTGCATTCACACAGCCTTCTTTGCTAAGTGAGAGTGAGGAAGAAATCTGTTACATGACCTTGGTCTTTTTTGCAGTTGATTACAAGGAAACAAAATCTTCAGCTAAACTGTTCTCTCATCTGTTTTTAATTGATGTAGAACATTGTATTACAAACCATAGGAGAGAACTAAACAAGTAGCACACCATGGCAGGTGACAATTCACTTTCATTTAAAGAATGTATACGTGAGGCAAATTCTCCCGCACGGGAAGAGGTGCAGTACACACACTGGAAGTTTTCCCAGGTATGCACACAATATTTGCTGCTCACCTTGCTTACTAAAAGCCAAGGAACTACAAAGTGTCCCCATTGAATCTTGCAGCATTGTAAGTGTTAGTCTAACTTGTTGGACTCAGTTGTACACACAGAGTAGAATCAATGCGTGCACCTTCTCCAGCCACCTGTCTGGGATTTTGTGGCATCTGCTCAGAACTAATGCCATGATCCTTCCTGTGGATGTCCAAAGATCCATTAGATTACTGGTAAAGTGACATGGTCCTGCCAGAAGCGTTAGGATGAGCAGGTATATGTAAAGCAATGGCAAGAATCAAAAGAGGAGGAGCATAAAAGAAGATATTTCCTACAGCTATAAATGCTGACTCTGTACTGAAGTAAATTAAAATAATCTTCCTTTTGATTCAACTCTTAAAATAAATTGCCAGTCAACAAGAACTACACCCGAGTGCTATCGTGCTAGTCGCTGCACAGACAGACAGCGTCCTCGGCCAAGGGATGTGCAAGCAGAGGCTGATGTTTCCACTCAGGTTCTCTTCTATGAGGACTGGGGTCAACTTCGCTATCATTTGATAAATCTACAGTAATTAATATTCATTGATGATATGGCCCTTCTCCTAAACATTTACTATCAAAAATTAATTCCACATAAATAGTTCTTTAAAAGCACTGCAGATAGCAGTGACATGAATCAGGTTTTATTTGTCACTTATTTTGAAATTCTTAGGTACTGCAACAGAGCAAACATGGCATTTGAAGAGCATCATGAAATTAAAAATTAATTTAATTTTGAAGAACAAAAAAATTATCCACATGATTTTTCTTAATTTCTGGCAGTGCTGGATATGGAAATTCTTAACATGTAATACTGTGGCAGATATAAGGAATAGTTTTTAAATTTCAATAAAATAAGAAACAAGAAGCAAAGCTTGCTTATTATTTTAACAAATGAACTGACACTCCTTTTTTGTATTTCGCTTTCCCTTGTTTTCCCTCACTTTTCACTCTCCAACTACTTTTTTTTTTTCTTTCAACAGGCTCCAAATAAATACATTTCCCTTTACTCAACAGAAGATTAACTTTCCCACAGAACCAGCACTGTTGAGATTGGCTACTGTAATTTGTTTGAAGGATTGATTTCTTGTTCAAAACATGGGAACAACAATGTTTGCCAGGAAAATAAAATATTGAACATAACTTTGAGTTGGACATGATATTAATTAATAATGTTTTTCAGTGCCTCATTTTCCATAAAAGGTATGGGGTTTGGATCAACGATCAAAATGTAATTCTATAAATTTTGCTGGAAAAGGCTCATTTTTGTTCTAAGTACTTAAATGTAGGTGGTTAAGTTTGCCATTCTGTATTTTTACATTTGATTTTAAAATAAACTTTGCTATTATTTATTTTTAAAATAGTATATTTTCCTGCTTTATTTTGGCAAAAAATAAACAAATTGTTTCATTTGCATAATGAATTGTTTTAAAAGTGTCCTGAATAAACTCACCAGCTATGAATCATGACAACCAAACAATTGTGAAGCTAAAGTGTTCTAATGTACTAAAAAGGAAATACACAAAAGTGTTTTTTTCATTCTTTTTGGACCTTAACAGTAACAGAATTGAACAACAAAACTCCACCCCCAGCTGTTGTGATTATTGGTAATTTTCACTTTTCAGTGTCACTAACACACATAAACAATCATGATATTTCAGCTGCAAGTTTTTCTGCTGTCGTATTTTGTTTTAAATCTGTAAGATAAAAAATGAATATCCACCTCATATTTACATTCTTCAAAATATCATATTGTCTCTTCTCGTGGTTCTTGTTTATGAGAAAATGAATACTATATGTATTGAGATATTCCAGCTATAAAGAGAGTGAGCAAATGTGCTTTTAACATTAGATAGCCCCTCTGTTTCTAGAAAGTTTTCCAATAAACTTTTTGCTTATTTGGAGTACATGTGAAGTATCCATTCCTCTGTTTTCAGCTGACAGATAGGTGCTCCTAAATACAATTGTCCCTGTGTATTTTGTCTTCACATTAATATTAATTTCCCGAACAAAGATAATACTGCCAGAGTATATAAAATTAATGTTACTATTAGGTCATTAGTCGCTACCTTGTACTCAGTCTAAAGAAGGCAGGAAGCATTAATCTGAGCGTATTACATGGGATTGTTGTTCATCTTAAGGAAAAAGTTAAAAGAAGCCTTTTATTTCAATAGGGGCATTAACATAAAAAAATACAAACACACTCACAGCAACCCCAACAAACTCTGAAATTCTGCTTCTTTCTTTAGGCTGTGAAAGACTGAGAGCCATTTCTCATCATTCCTGAATGTGCTCTGTTGTAGAAAGAGCCTAACAAGGATTAAAAAGGCCGTCCTATGCATGCACTTTGCTAAATCCCTGCATGCCATTCTAGGGTGACTGTACTGTCTGAACAAGTTCTCCCTGTTTGCATGTAAGAAATAGCTGGCTCAAACAATTCATCTGATCAGTGAGGCTCAGCCAGAGAGTGTGCCATTCCAACTATATGCAGCCTAATACTCTTTCCATGAATGATGGTTAAAAGGGGCTTTCTTGCTTGAATGGTCCTCCATAGGATGTGGAAATAGGCTCAGCTGGGGGAGGGAGACAGGGAAAGAAGGAAACCAGCACCAAACATCATTGCTTAGATCCTGCTGGCTACCTGACTTTTACTACAGTGCAAGCAGACAAGAGATTTACAGTAAATTCATACAAAACTGTGTCAAAGAGGTATTCATTCTGTATCTGTTTACAAAGCAGTTATCTGAATCAGGCAGGAGGTCAATGTAATTGCAGGATGGCAATAGGACAGGGAAAGAAATGCACTGGGGGGCGATCCTTGCTTCCTCTTATGAACTTTTCTCCCCCTCCCCACCCATCACGCGCATTTTTCATTTCAGCGTTTTTCTGTGAAATGGAGACAACATACACAGAGCAGAGCAAAGGGCTGCATGATGCTTGAGGATAGAGCAATGGCACCAGGCGGAAGGAAACGTGCCATTCTGCCGTGTGTTGAAATTATTCAGTGCAGTGTGTTCACCAGTCCTGGTTTTCAGAATTCATGCACAGTCATCTACTTCTCATGCGTTTAATAGTTTTGAAAGATTAAGACGGGGAAATGTCAGAACTGGTCTGCTAAGTATCATAACTAAAATACAGCTTGGATAGTTATTCCACTAAGAGAGGAGAAAGAGAGGCATTTAACTGTTACTGTTTCATAAACTGTACATGGATAAGAACTTCACACTACAGATACAATAAGCACACTGTACATATATATATACTGGTCCAACTGGATTAAATACATAACAGATCCAGATTAATTCCACTGAGCTCAATCATTATGTATTAGTATATGCAAGAGACTGTAGTTATTCACATCAAGTTCTGAAACTAATTGCAAACTAATTTGTTTTTATCTTTCACATGATTATTCACCTTCTAAAGGTTATGTTAGTAACAGACATAGTCGTAGGATATAAATGAGGCAACCTCATTTACTATATGCCAGGTGAAATGAAGACTTCTTGGTAAGAATTTTCCTGTATTGCTCTGCCAGTGAAATTATTGCTTGGCTGGAGAGATACTCATCTGTAAAAGTTTAACAAGTCTTCAACCAACCGGTCTTAAACCCATCTTCCTTTGAAAAGACAGAGTAAGCTGGAGGATTGTGAAGCTTATACACAGAAAACAGCTTTCAAATTATTTACATGCCAGGTACAAAGCAGGCAGCTGTAATATGAATTCCCCATTACTGTCCCACTGAATACATTTCTACTTTCCCACTGGAACCTCTTCTTGGTGACAAACGACTCGCTCTTCATGCCTACTCAATTCTGACCTCACCTGAACACATCAATTGCACCAAATACTGCAGAGCTTTCCTAGTTTTGTGATGTGGTCAGATTTCAGACAGCTCAACTGTCTTCACTTGGAAGAAGAGGTGATGGTGTTCCAGAGACCTCAAAGGCAGTGACAGATGTTTTATCCAGCAAGACATCCTGCCCTTGGACCAAGTGTATTGTGATTTGCCCATTCTATGAGTTATGTTACATCTTCTGTGCCTGTTTTTATAATTTGACAATTGTGCAAGGTGATCCAGATATCATTTCATGATGGTTTTGTGCAGGGGTTTTTTCAGCTTATAGAGGTGGGGATTTTCTTCAGTCTGTCTAGTGCTGAAATTCCTATTCCAGCTTTCATATAGATGTAAAAGATACACATGTACATAATATTACTTATTCTTACCCTGTCAGCATCAGTGAGGCATACTGTACCTGGCCTTTCCACAAACAGAAAATAGTAATTCACTAGAAAAAGTTTGCTAAACAAATTTCCATAGTTTTTTATTTCTCTTCCTTTTTATAGTCAGCCTCCCATCTCTGGACATGCATGAGACTTATATTTGGGGAAGAAATATATGGCAGCTCAGGGCTTGAAAGAGCCATGGAGAAATCAAAGCAATCTCTGGATATGTTACCTGCCAAGGAGGTCCATGTTGCCATGAGATGACATCTTAGGACTCCCACAGTCCTCAGGTTGTGGGAGACAGGCTTCCTGTAGACTGTTTGTAGGACAGTTTGTTAGACACCCCATTAAAATGAAGGCATTCTGAGTTTTTTAGTGATTTATAGTGATTAAAGATTATAAATCTTAATTTCTCCATGTGTGTGATCTGCCAACAATCACACAAGCCCACACTATCTGCTCTGGTCACTGTAGGAACCTCAGGAGGTTGCTGGGTCCAGATGGCTCAGTTTATCACAGTACACTACTGCATCTCTTAAAGGAGCTGCATACCATCTGGGCAGATTTAAAGCCAAAAGGAAATATGCTGGATCCTATAGCTGCAGGTCTCTTGCATGCTGCCCTAGTAGTCTTTGTCTAACATCTACCTGTTCCCTTGAGGTATAGGTAAGAAACTTCATGGGGAAGTAAAATTAGCAGATCTGAGTGAAATAGATACTAATAATACATGACAACCCACCCCCTCAGTATTACTCCTCTTCTGATTTCACTGTTTCTCTTCTATTAATCACTTTTAATAACTGATTAAGGGCGAACACAGCAAAAGGACAGAAATGAGACTGGTCTCTTTCCCTGCCAGGGAGTTCAGAATGTTTGCAGCTTTGTGGAAGCACAATAAGTGTAAGTAGTTGATTTTTTTGTGTGTGTATGTATGCATATACTTCTATTTACAAATTAAAATCATAGTGAGAATACTGAATTAACATCATCACCTACTATTTCATTTTTGCAATGTTTGCCACCACCTCAAAAATGCTGTATCTCGGAGAGCTGCATTTTTCTCCAGCATAGCCAGAAAGCCTATTGAGTCAATCTCACCTGCACTAGACTCATGAGCAGCTGACTTTAAATGCACATGCAAGTTGCTTCAAAATTTTGTGAATCACTTTATATATTTTTAAACTCTACCTTCTTGTAATTTAAGTAGCTAAGAAGTATGTGATCAATCATTCTAACAAATAATTTTATTCAACATTGCCTAAAATGCACAGCACAGGCTCATGTGATCGTGCATGTGAATCACAGCATTTATACTGCCTAAGGCACATGAACACCGAGGAGCAGCCCAGACCCAGCTGATTAAGCTGTAGCGCAAAACACCACCTCAGTAGTCAGAGGTATGACAGCCAACAGTGGTTTATTGGACCAAGGAGTATAACGTTGTAATTTACTTCTCTAATACATGTCATGTTCTCTCCTATTGTTTCCCCTTATAGAGTGAAATATATAGGTAAGAGATTGCTGCACAGCTTCATGTGTTATGTCCCTCCAAAATTAGAGAGTAACAAACTGTCTTTATTAGCCAGCACATTTGGTATAGTGCCATAAATCACTGAAAGTGCAGGTGAGCATCTAGTGGCTTAAAAAGTCAGGAGAAACCAAAATACTTCATGTATCTGCCTAAAGCAATCTTAGAGCTACGATACAGCTAGACAAAATACTGAACTTCCTAGCCCTGCCTGTTCTATTGTATGTTTCTAGCCATTATTTTTTTTGCTTATTGACAGGAAACCCACAATCTATAGAGCCTGGCTCAGGGCAGATATTTAAAAGTTCTTAATTTTTTTTCTTCCCAAAACATAGTAATATGGGCCAAAATTCTTTTTTTGTGCCTGCTTTTCTTTCAAAACTGGAATTTGTAGCCTTCGTCCAGAAAAACAAAGTATTGGTCACAGACAATTTATAAAAAATAGCTTGCTTGTTTATGAAGCAAACACATGTAAAACTGATGAAATTATTAATGTCACAGTGTTAACTTTCTTCTCATAAATATAGTTTAACAATGCTGACATTGCAATTACAGGCAAATGTTCCGGCTCTTTGCTTATTTGCTCAATCTGTCAGTCCACCATGGGGGAAGACAAATTGTGGTGAGCATTTGACAATGCACAAAAGAGATATAAGACTATTCTGATTAAATCTTGGTGAAAGGTTAAATGACTCTGAATACTTGCCAGATTTTTCAGACATGACATTTTTAACCAATGCTACTAAAATATTCTGCTCACCACAGGTTTAAAAACATATAGGGTAAAAACAGTGTATGTAGCTCACAGACTGGTTGTTATGTTTCAGAACCAACAGATTAATAGCTGAATTCATACTATTTGTCTCAGCAATGTGAATTAGGTATTTTACTCCACCAAAACCTATAGTATAGCTTATCCATACTCAGATGACAAACCTGGAAAAAATGAGTGCCCCGACAAAACTTTCTCATTGACATCAAAGGAAGAACATCACAGATGTGACTCTGTGTTACCAAGTAAAAAAAGTATTAAACTGCTTTCAAATTCAATCATACATGTAAAAGGACTATAGCCCAGGCAAACTTTGAATAGACTAACTCCATACATTTCAGAGTCAGGCAATTATTAAAACACATAAAGCTGTGATTTCCATGACTTTTAAATGCATAAAAAGATTTCTACTGACTTCAGCTGTGTAAGACTGAGTCCTTGCTACAGATTTTAGCACATAATCATAGAAACAGGTAATGTGGAACATGTGAGCTAAAACTGCTTGTTTACATTCCTATGGGTGATTAAAGGTTGACTGTCCTCCATACAAAAGCATACAAGAAATGGAAGGCTCAAACTGCTTATTATGGTTTTTACTGTTTTGTTTTTTTTTACTTTGGCATTAAAGTTGCTAGACCCTAAAATTGATTTTGTTCTAGTACATACTGTCTTCATATATTGGATGATAAAAAATATTGGTCTACTTGTAGTCACAGTATCAGAAAAAAAGCCATGTAAAATTTAATGCTTCTTAATCAAGGAACTGTAAGTGATGATACCAAATGTAGGGGCAATAAGGCAATAAACTCCCCATTTCTAGAATTATATTCTGCACTTATAATGCAAAATACATACTGAAACTGGTCATCTACACTGTTTTTATATCAGCTAAGGTTTTGGTCTTAAATTTCTATTCTAATAAGACTTTCTTTTTTTTTCCAAAGTGATATTTCTGTGAAAGAATAAGACCCAAATAGACAATTTGGGCCTTTCATTTACAATTGGTAAGACACGTATTGAAACTGAAACACATAAATGACATTTTAGAAGTCTCTAATAGACATATGTTTACCTTCTGAGCGAATGAGAGTACTGTATTTGCTTTCTATTTCATTAGAACTGAAGGCTGGAAAAGAGTCTTATATGCTCACAATGAAAACATATTTTGATTTATGATTTGCCAGATTTCAGTACTGACTTCTTTCAAAAGAGAGAAGAATCCTTTTTATGGGTTTCAAAATATTTAGATAGTATAGAACAAAAACAGAGAACTAGAAAAATGTAATTCTCACAGTTTACAGAAAGAAATAAATTAAACTGAAAAAAATCTTAAAAAGCTATGTCTTTAGTATTCTGCTTTTACATGCACCACAGGCATCCATTAAAACTTGTAGGAAATGGTGAGCTGGAAAAACGTAGAAACTAAGACCTTTTTGTTGACAATATCCCGGTTAGATAAATTGAAATAACTGCCCCAACAAACTGTTACTACTTACATCTCCCTGTGCATTCTTTTCAAATTTGCAATATGTAGAATTCTTTTGTTTAATTTTTGTATGTAAAAACCTACCTGATTATATACTTTCCAGATGTGATGACTGATTAGTAGTGATTTTTAAGCTCACCTTCTAGCAAATACTAAAATACATACAAGTTCAGTAGAGCTAACAATCTCAAAGTCAATGTATCTGGCAGAGCAGTGTATAAAACGCTAACCTGACAAAAAATCCTGTATATTTACTGCCCAGTCCTGACCCTAATAACTTCAGTGGTAAAACTCCAGCTGATAGCAGTAAGAGCAGAATCAGGCCCCTCCAGCTTAGGTTTCTAAGGTTTTCTCCCCCTTCCTTCCCCCTCCTTCTACAACAGCTTGAATTCCTGTATTCTGATTAAGATAGATGGAGTATTTGCATCCTATCCATATTCATAATCCTCCTTTTCAGTGTCAACCCAAAATACGGCATTTGTTGCCCAGGCAGGCACATGCAATGTCTTGAGAAGGTTTTGCATAGATGGATAAGGACACATCCCTTTTCAAATTTTGCAGAATAGGTGGCCACTAGGTGAATTCATGCTGTTAAAGTGCTAAGAGACCAGAACAAAACCCATGTCTTTTGTGTGTGACAGAAACTGTAATTAATGATTTCTCCCCTTTTTGCTAAAGAGAAAAAGGAGATGTGCCGTTGACAGGCATTTTATTAATGGTTTCTACCATCTTAGTACACATGAAAGGCATTATTGGTTGCAGTGCTAGTTTAAAAGATATTTTTTTTTTCCAGAAATGTTGAAGATGTTTCGTGGATGAAAAATGAAGGCAATCTGTCCACTGCCACTGAAAGTTTGGGTTTCAATAATAAAATTGAAACTATTGTGACAGTTCCTATTGTATCCTTTAACCATCTGCCTCCTGCTGGCACAATCAATGATGGCATCTGCAGGGACATGGTCACCCTTACCTAGTTCCTCTCTTATTTCAGCAACAAAACCTGTCAATACCATGTCTCATGCCTGCTTTTCTAAGGAGATTTATCAACCGTCTAGGTGATGGTGCTTATTTTAGTGACTGTTGGTCTGTTGTTGTATTGGGAACCAAGAGGAGATAAATATTCAGCCTGGCACACAAGAAATTAGACATGCATTTTCCAGTTGCAACAATCGCAGCTGACTGCCTAACCCAGAGGCCAGAGCAGTGACAATTTACTCTTAGACCTTGCCTATATTATGGAATTAAAGTGAATGGGAATAACACAATATTGCATTACTTTCTGAACTATATTAAGTAGGAGTGACAATCCTGCATGCAATTCTTGAATTGGTGCTCATTTTCCTTGGGAAAAAAAAAAAAATTAAAATAGTTTTGAAATATCCCAAGCAAAGAGCCGAAAATAAGAGGCCAAATCCTAATTCCATATAAATGAAAGGCAGCAGCTTGACTGTTCAGATAGCGCTATGCTCATTTACACTGGCTAATGGTTTTCCCATTGCTTGTGGACAGACAAGAAAACAGCCATTTGTCTAGGTTAGTACTCCTTCCGCAACACTTTGAGGAAATGTTTTGCTTTGCCACTGATTTGTGAACATCTTAATAACTTCTGTGAACCAACAAGGAAGCAGACATTTACCACACGCATTCACGATAATGCAATCAGAAAACACGTCAGGGAAGGGATTTACAGCAGTTTGCTCACTCCTCTCCAGACAGAAATGACCAAGCAGCAAAAGGTTCTCCCTATATTTTATTGAAGGTTTGCTGATATCTTAATTTTAAGCACAGAACTTTTTTTTGTGACCATTCAGCTCAGCATTACAACTGACAAGAGTGTTAAATATAGCTGTATTAGTTACTTAATAAAATATCTGTCCCTTCTCTAAGAAAACGTGTGATTCTTCTAATTTAGTTTTTTAAACTTCATTTCTAAAAGTCCTGGAAAATCTATGTTTTGGGAGCTGGAAATGCACTGTTTGCACACTGATGTATACTAGCAGCCATTCATTTTCTCTGGGAATTTTTATGTAAGCTCCCTTATTGGGAATATGCTAATGACATTCGCCATGATTACTGATTTTCTTTGAATCGTTATTCCTCTGTGGGCAAAGCAATCAGAAAGGGAGAACAGGAGATTTACTTCTTGCTTGTGTGCCTTCTTCAACCATCTGCTCTATCCTGATTCATTTGAATAAGATCTGCAGTTTTAGATTCTTTACTCTGGCATTCTGAAGCATTTTAAAGCTTAAAAGGAGTTAATAGTTATCTATCAGTGTCACAAACGTGGTACTGTGATGCATTCTAAGAGCAAGTTTGCCTTCCAATGGTTTACAGGGCCAGATTAATTTTATTAAAGTAAAAAATTACAATGTTCTTTAACAGCTTCATTATTTCAGACAAGTCTTTTGTGAGCACATTTATTATCTGGAGCATGGAGTATAAAAGCTGAAAGAAAGGGAACCAATTTATAAAGCAAGAACATTTTAAAAATGGAAATTGTTAATCTATTCCCCCCCATACACAGAAAAAAAAAAGGCAAATTTGTGATCAATTTAATGAAAATATAACCTTGTAAAACACACTGCAGTTACTGAATTCTTGTACCTGTTCTTTTACCTGGGTGAATTTCTGAAGCACATTTACACAAGGTCATTTTGATTTTAACAAAGGTGCTATTTAGCTGTATCAAAATTCAATTAAATTGTTCTCAAAAGTACTGGCCTCGTAGAACAAGTTTCCCATGTGCAGTGGTAATCATGTGCATGCTTTACTTTTTTTAATAGGATGCCACTTTTCTGCTGTGTTATATGTACATGCTAGGTGTAAAACAGCACTGCTAATTGGTAAAAGGCAGTTTTGTACAGCAGTAATGGAAAATAAGCAAGACGAAGATGTAGAAAGACAGAACTAAGCACAGATGAATGCGGAGACAGCATTCAGAGAACTGTATTGAATACTTAAGTGTAGTCTTTTCACAAGCAAGTAACCTTTGAAATGTTAAGGAAAATTAGTGTTTGGGAATAAAAAACTTATTTCCTATATTCTTAATTCAGAAATACTGTTAATGAACACAAAAATAGAGCCTCTCTAATCGGTCCTGTAAATTAGTTCACAATGCTTATAAAAATAGAGGCCCTTCTAAAAAAGTAGAGACAATCTTTAGATTAGGAAGCAGTATATAACGATCTCCAAAGCACAAGATGACCCATTTTGCTACCTTTGAAACCAGAAACTTAAAAGAATGTAAAATTATTACTAAAACAGAATAGTTTGTCAATTCCTTTGGTGTGGCCACAGATGTTAAAACCTTCACCTACCCTTTCTACTAATTTTTTTTTAAAACACTCTTTTCTGGCAGCCCCTGTTGATTAGAGTTCTGATTCCTCCTTGTCTTCTTAAAAATAGAATGACAAAACAAAAGATTGAAATGGCAGTGACCTCCCTGCTAGAATTAGTGATTGGGAGCCACTTTCTATCAACTAACTTCAGCTCCTTTCAGAGCTTTCAGAAAGAAACCTGCAACTTGAGTGAAGAAAGAGGAGTTATTTGAGAAAGGGTTTGCCTGTTCTCATTCAAAAGAAGGGAACTTACAAACACACTTTGTGTTTGCTTTTAATTAGAGGTGCAACTAAACTAAACCATAAATTACAGGGCTCACTGCATTTGTGCCTTGGTTATCCTGGAGATTGGAAGCAGCGACTACAGTTTCTTTTGGTGTAAAGATATATCAATCTTTGAAATTCCCTATTCGATGTTCCACTAGAGGACTGGAAATCCAAATTTAATTTTTATGGTGTTTTTTTCAACCAACATCAATGTGGTTCCATGAATTAATTTCAAGGACTGGTCTTAAACTTATTTTTACCTTGATGTATTGTACAAAGCAAGCAGTTGTGAGAAACATGAATAAAAATAGAAAAGCAGAGTTCTGTCTTAATAATTATTAAGGCAAAATTCTTAATATCAAATTAAAGATAAGCAGGTAGCCAATGAAATACAGAAGAGAAGAAATCACAGAAAGCGCAGTGCTATTTCTCATAACAACATAGACACTATTTTGATGGTCAAGTGTATTATACATAAAACACATATAGTGCAATATTAAGTCCTTTTAACTGAGAAACATCATCTCTTGTCTTGCATTTGTATTTCTCCTTCTTCCAAATGAACACGTGCCTTATTGCTAAAACTTTGTGCAATACAGCTTGCTTATTTCATGGTTAAAGCCACTTAACACATGAAGCTCTTGCTTTTTAAGTACACAGCCTCACAGTGCAGTAGGAATATTGTAATCTCCTCCTCAATATGTCTCTGTAGTCTTAACCATTTTTAGGTTCTTTATTTCTACTAAAAAAACCCAATAACCTGATTACCTATCCAAGCAAGAAGTTTCTGAAAAACAAAGCACCAAATGCTAGTCCCTCTTGAAAAGCTGAGGGGAAAGTAGGGGACGTAGTATATTTATTCTCGATAGAGAATTGCAGAATATCTCCAACTGAAAGGTACAGTAATAACACCAGTTAATAGGTCCAACCCACTCCCATATTAACAGACAGCAAATCCAGGAAAGTCTGCCAATTACATTTAACCCCATTAAAAATACCACATTTTCACTTCTGCAATGACAACTGTACAGAGTTCAGCTTTGGGTTACCTGGGGGGAAATGCAAAATACCCTTGTGTTAGCTCTCCATAGGCTGCCTTACAACAAAGTCAGTGTATGGCAAAGTTTCGGCCCTTGTTAAAATACCCAACTCATGAATACGCCATTTGTTGTAGGCACTTTACATAGTCCTAATTACATTAATGTTTGAGAGCATCAAGATCTTTACAATTATTAACTCAAGCATATGAAATGCCAGTGATGAAAATAAGACTTCAAAATTTTTATCTAGTTTTGCTGCATATCTATTATATAATTTACCTAAACAACAACAACAAAACAAACAAACAAAAAAAGAAAAATGGTGAGACTGTAGACCTAAACTGCTAGTGAATCCTGTGGAACCTGAGAAATTCTATTAAGCAATAGACAAGTACTAGCAAATTCTTTTTACTACAGTTTTTCTCTTCTGAATTCAAGATAAGTACATGAAGAGGGTTTTCCATTAATGAAGGATGCAAAACAACAAGGAAAAAAAAAAAACCACCAAAAGAAGCATCAGAAAACAATCAGATAAACTATTTTGGAATCCCCAAATGAGATCTAGATATACTTGCTCTTTGAGTATCTCCATGAATATATTTGGATTATGTAGAACGATGTCCCTGTGCCCAGCTTAAAATGGTATGTACCAGTTTATGTTTTCCTATGTATTCTTTAACATACAGATTTTAGACTGAGAACTCTTCTTTGAAGTGTCCAAAAAAAGATAACACCACTATGCATAAATATTGTAATAATTCAATTTCATTTAAGTTTTCTTATATTGGTAAGAATGGATAGATACAGACTAGCAAGCCACTGGCAGAGCTGCACGTATATTTCTTTTCAGAATACACTGTATTTCTCATCTGCACTATAAAATGGAAAAAGGATTTCTTTTCATTTGCATATGATGTTATTTGGAACTGTTAATCTATCATGTAGACACAGTCAAATGCACCTTGTAATTAACACAAACCAAATTCATTGCACTTAGGTAGGATGCTAGTTGATGTACAAGCAAGACAATTGTTCATACCGCCTGCTCTGGAAGTTGGAAGCCTTTCATTTAATGCATACAACAAACCTAATGTGATTTGTAAAGAGGCAGGGTTTTTTAAATAACCTGAAGAATGAAAGGGGGGGCTGGGGAGGGGGAAGACAGGAATAAAATTCTTGGTTTACAATGCTTCAAAACAAATGTTTCTGAGACAACATAACCATATATACTTTTTATATTAAATAAAGTGATGAACTGGTGACAAAAATAAGACAATTCAGAATCTTTTTAATGGTGTCATAATTTGGGTCCAGTTCCAAAGAAGATTACAGTTCTTTCAGTTTATATTTCTGGGAACTGCAGTAATCACAGTCTGATCATTTCTCTGGCAAAGGACAAAATTTCTGCATGATATGTATTCTTTGCTTTTAAATCCCTGACATCTCCCAGCACTGAGATGTTCTGGTTTATGCAGCCATAGGAATGTGTCCACAGAATTAATTTATGTAATATACAGTTAAGTGCAAAGATTTTCTCTTCATCACATTCCAAGAAACAGTTTCAGTAATTCAGTTAAGTTGAATCGATGGAAGTTATACCTTTGCATACATTACAGGCAGCCATTGACTAAGAAAGGAAACTCTGACTTTGGGAGTAGTAGACAGATGTTAGGATAGCTGACAGCTTGAAGACACAGAGAACACCAGATTCAATGTGTGCCTTTGTGGCAAACACTTCAGTCCAGCAAAACAAGGCCATGTAGCACAAACTTGACCAGACTTCTGTGAAAAAGCACAATCCAGGATAGAGTGAAGGTAATAAAACCTGTCTCCCTTTGCCATCAAAATTTAGTAAACTTCTAGCAATCTCTATGATATATTCTTGCAAATCTCTATGCTGACTATACAAAAAGCCTCACGTCATAAATACTGTGGTTAGCTACAGCAAAACCTATTTAAATAACTTAGGCAATTGATGCATTTTAAATCCCAGCCGTACTGTCTGCACTCAAAATACCTTTAAGTCTAAACAATAAGGGGAAAAGGAGAAGAAAATAAAACGTTGCAGGAACAGATGATTGAATTAATCATTAGCTATCACTCCTATAGATTAATACATTGATCAATAAGCCGTCGTTAACTACTAAAGAAATGGTTTGTATTTTCTCAAGTCATACACTAGTGTAAAAACAAGAACAAGGAGAAGCCTCAACGAAGCTTTGTATGTGAGTTAATTAAGCTTTTGGAGTAATTGTCCTCTCATAAACCTCAATAGATTTCTCTCAGTTCCTTTCTCAGATACTGAATTCCCCAAGGATTTTAATTTCCTTCTCCAGTTCCTAATTACTGTACTCCACTCAGGTTCCGGTTATCTTGTTTTCCCTCTCTGAGTGCTCTTTTACTCCTTTCAGCTCCTTACTCCTCCTCCTTAGGATCTAGTTTCCCCATTCAAGCTGTTTTACCACATTATTCTGGGGAGTCATTTAGTATCTTTTTTTTTTTTTTTTTAGGTACTGATGGAAATCCTTCACTATTACTAGCAGACCAGATTTTGGGGTAAAAATAGAACACTGTTCTCAGCACTCTGCATTAGCCAGTCTTTTTTTTTTTTCTTTCCTTTCTCTTTTTTTTTTCACCCAACATCAATTTAGCATTATTTCTGTGCAAGCTAGCTTATGCTTTGGGGTTACTTTATTGAGAAATAAGCCCATCTGCTTACAAAATTTTAACAACAACATTACTTTAGGTGGAAATGCACAGACCTAAGATCTGCAGACTGCATAAGCATATAAAACTAAAGTCTAATTTATCTTTCTCCAGAATGATTTGAATGCTTCCCCAAAACAAAGACCAAAATCAACAACAAACAAAAGCAACAGAAAGAAAGCAAAAAACAAACTCTCCTGTTACCCTGCAGTCTCTTTTCATAAATGGTACACTTTATATCATCTTGTCTCAAAACATGCGTGTTAAGAAAGTTTAATTTTGTACGTAGTCTTGCTCAAAAACATCCTAGCAAACACTGTTTATGGAATAAAAAGAACACTGTACCTTTTATGGTACAAAAATCAAAGGTGGTTCTTCCTGCTACCAGTTTTACTCAGCAGTAAAGAGAAAACCTTGCAAGTGTTGTTTACACAGTACTAAATCCTTGTAAAGTCATACTGAAACAAGTCTGCTATCTGACCTAGCCCTTAGGGCTACTTAAACACCTGTGGATTTATAGAGTTCAGATGTCTACAAGGTCTGTGCTGAAGTTCATTTCCAAACCTGTGCCCCATGTGAAGTGCTTTGTGGGCACAGTTAAGCCATTACTACTTGTTTCTGGTTTGTAAGGCAATCACATTATGAAACAGAAAGAGTTCAGAATTAAGAACTCTTAATACTTATCCTTATGCACAGACTGTAAATGCACGTAACGGCTAAATACTCAACATATAAATTTTTATTTGCAGAAGCTTGGTTTCACTAAGAGCAAAACAATGCAAAGAAAGAGAGGAGTTTTCCTCATCTGTGTATGTATAACTATTTCCCCAGCAGGACATACACATGTAAAACACATATCAGACCATCAAGTTTAAGTACTGCACGTTTTGCACTAAGATAGTAAGCATTACTAGAGAAAACACAAACAACTCATCCTCCTCTCAGAAAATAAACTCTCTTGCACCTTGGATCACAGTAAAAATAGCATCATATAATCCGCAAGCAGAAGAATAGGATGGAACATGTTCTAAACTTTTCAAAAATTAAACTAGTTGGAAGGTTTACTGGTTAAATCCTGGTCCCACAGAAATCCTAATGCCTGACTTGAACAGGACCATGATTACATTGTCCAGTGGGTTTAAATAAAGTATACCCTAAGTACTATGAATCTCCAAAAGTCAAAGGCATTTGCTTTCAATTGAATTCTTTCAAAATCATCACACATTAAAGTTTACAATTAAGGCATAATTAATATTATTCTGTGGCTCAATTATACCCATTTTCTTTAGACTCTTTACTGCTGGGTGTATGCTCAGCAAGTTATAAAAGAAAAACAATAGCAATTTTATGCGTTCAGTGTGTTTCTTATAACTCTGTCCACCACAACTGGTAAATTGCAGGTTTTCTATGAGGTCTCCAAAGAAATTGTATTTCAGAAATACACTTAGATGAGGCAGAATGGCAGCGACTATCTAGAAGCCTGCACTGCCCCAGAAGCCATAGGAGAGTTTGGCCCAGCTCAGCTGCAGCGTGCATTGACGACTCATGGTTTTATTGAGATTTCACAATACTCACTATTTGTCAGAGCCCCAGTTTCTTAAAATATCAGCTCAGGAAAAGCTTGAAAATATGATCCTAGTACGTCCTAAAAGTTCATATAAATGAAAGCAAATAATAATAATAATAATAATAATGACTACAGCTGGGG
>JANZLQ010000095.1:15347541-15368690 GCA_026212715.1 Elanus axillaris | reverse complement strand
AAAATGAAGACCGCTCCCCCCCCCCCCCCTCCCGGTACTTTAATTTCATGATTTTCAAGCCAATCTCATAATGCATAAATGTGCCACCTTAATTTGCTAATGCTGGGACTGGTAAGACTGCTTCCTGGAGCTCTGAGCAAATGCACACTGAGAAAGAGCTGCAGGAAAGCATGCAGTCAGTGATCTTTTTTTCTTTTTTAACTACTAAGCTAGCTTCCCTACACGAAAGAGAGCAAAAGCAGCAATTGTCTTGCTGTCGCCCCACATCTCTGCAATGGCTTTAGGGAGGTTTGTGCTGCCAATACAGAGCAGCGAACAGTGACTGCACACAGCTACACCAAAGCTGGATCTTACACAGGGGGACAGGGGACATATCTCCATGCCCATTCCCTGTGTAGTGCTGTACTAAGCTAGAGCACAACAGCATACCTTCACGTATTCCATCTGAGCCACTACTACAGCTGTTTAGAGTTCATGTTTGTACATTGCTGAATTAAGAGTTACATAAATGCTAAATACTCTTAAAATCAGACTCACAAAAATCTCAGAACTCTTGTGGAATGCAAATTCCAAATTAGATCCCTCTTAAAGAGCAGAATAATAAAAACAGCCATCACAAATTTACCACTTCTTTCTCTTTTACATTCTGCTCAGTATGGCTTTCAGTAGGTAGGTGTGTATAATAAACCACTGCCATGCTTGGCCTCTTGCGGATCTATCCTGTTTATGCATTGCTAAATCTTTTTTATTGCTTCTGACAATACGTTGTTTCATACCTTTATATCTGTATTTATATTGGTTTTATTGTTGGGTTATCATTGTGGTGCTGAATTACACTGAAAAAAACCATATCTGTTTATCTGGTAGGGTTTGGCTCTCACAAACATTTTCAGGATGATAGGGTTTTTTAACCATTTATTTAATATACATTTATACACTGATACATGGTTACTCTGTACCAAACATACCAGAATGTAATAATTGCCATCAGTGCTATTAGTAGCAAGGAAAAACTGTCACTTTCTGGCAAAAGCAAGAGACCACACAGCCAACACAAATTATTTATCTCGGTTGTCCTCCATGCTGAGCCCTTGAGGTCTAAGGATGAATCAAGTGCCTAGCAACTAACAGACAGTCCAGGCTACCATTCCTTTCTTGTCTGTCTTTATGTGGAGAATTGGGCCCTCACCAGGACATATCTCTTATCCCCACTTAATAAGAAGATCCTCGTTTATCACCCATTGTCAATCCATGCAGACCTCTCCATCCAATCCTATGTATTAGCCATTCTCAGAAAGACCGACTGCTGTGCACTACATAGGGAGAGTCAAAATATGTGAAAACTGCAAGCAACTCTTACTCACATAACTATTTATACAGCCAAAGGTTATAAAATACCTTTGTTCTGACGGCTGCTGGGAGATGTAAAAGTAGCACCGATTCAGGGAATAAGCTGAATCTAACTGACCTTCTGTTTGGAAATGCGGGAGAAGCTCAGAATTGCCATCTACAGCTTTTTACCAATGGCAGAAAACCAAGACAATACAGAGGCAAGGAGAAGCAGATCAGTCAAGTTCCACGTACTCAGCGTGGGATTCATGCACTTGACTGTCTGAAACTCCCTGTGGGTAGACCTTCATCTAATGCATTTGCTAATCACTGCAGAGGCTTCCCCTGTGCTCCGCGCCTGCACGTACCTCGTCAGCTATGTCTGGCACGTGGGGTCACGCAGCAGAACACAGGAGCCGGGGGCTCAAAGTCAAAACCCCCTCATCCTGTGTCACAAGTGTCTCTCTAGGATATACCTCGTCCCATACGCAAACTCACATGCTGGGGGAGGAGGGTTAATTTGAAAGCCCTGGGAGTAGCTCAGCGCTCAGGTCAGGTGTAGTCAGGGCAGCCAGTAACAAGAGAGAGGAAATTGCCAAAGTGAGATTTTGGGTATTAGGGTGGGAAGGTAATAGCGAAAGCTCCAGGAAGAACTTTTAGTGTGTGGAATAGAGATCGCCCATTTACTTTGTATCTACTTGGCAGGTAGCACAAGGAAGCTCCCTGTGGCACTACAGCAAAATGGTTTTACGTTGCTGGATATGGTAGCAGTGTGAGGCCATAGCAGTAGCTGCTGAACAGTAGAGAGGAAAAATGAAGGGTAATGAGTCTGAATTAAGATGAATAGAGCAGTGGACAATTAGCTAGTTTGTCAAAGGAACAAACAATCATTAAAGGAAGCTTTCACAATGTAAACCCATTTGTATAAGGGATGCAGTAAAGGGGACATCAATTTTGCAAGACTGCAATTGAGCTTGATCTCACTCCTAACAAGGCGGATTCTCAAAAGCTCAGGGAAATAATCAGTTATTTCCCACCTTCAGTGGGAACGCAGCACCAGATCTTTGATTAAACTTCATTCCTAATATTTGGTTTGCTGGAAAAAAAATGGTCTTCTGAATCATTAGGGTACTTTGATGGGACAATTTATTTCTTCTGTTTGAAACATTTCCTACTGCAATAAACTGCTGAATGTAAATGCTAAAATACAGATTTTCAGCGAGCTAGAGAGATATTTTTAGGTTTTCAAATATTAAGACAAAATGGCATCATTTTGTATCTAAGTCTGAATTTTAATGAGCAGCTCTATTGATAATCACTGAACATCTATATTTATAGAAAAATGGAATATCATAAATACAGGATTGTGCCATTATCTACATATGTTGCATTTCTCCATACATACAGAAATCAGAGAGTTTAATTTCTATAGCAATGGAAATATGGCAATTTACACCAGAACTATTACTCAGAATGTAAAATTAGATCTAAAGCCAGTGTGTTGGCTCAATTTTTAAAAGTTGGATCTTTCTTTTAAAAGAGAAAAATCTAAATTTTTCTCGTGTATGCTTTCATTCTGCCTCACTAGAGGAAGCAAGGCACAATTCTGTGCTCACTCCATAAGGTCATTACAGAAGGTTCTTAGACTTTTAATGCCATTTATTGTGATGCAGTAGTACTTGTGACCTAGGTCTTAAACAGCATTAAAATGCAAAGCAGCAAATCAGGAAAGCCCAGTAAAAATTTGATAGAGATTTTGTTAATATGAGTTTTATTTCTAAAGGTAATGTTGGTGTCTGATAAGGATTAGTAAAAATACTGAAAGAAAGGATAAAAGACTAGGAACCATGACTTTTGATTCCTACTCTATAGCAAAAAGAAACATTATTTTTAATTGTGTTTGAAAAGTATCCAAGTTTCCCTAAGTAAATATACAATAGCTGCTCTCTTGAGATGGAATGTCTCTAATTTGGTTGATACTACAACTAGTTGAGAACACAGGGTACACATTCAGAAGAAGAAAGCTTTATATAGTAGTGTGGGAATTTTGAAAACAGAAAAGTTGATGTGCAAATTCTCAATCCGTTTTCTTAACACTCTACTGATTTTGGTGCACACTTGAAAAAGCAGAAAATGTATCAATTAAGCAGTATACTTTCAGGTCTTAACAGTGTGAAGGGACACAAATAAGCATATAAGAATAGAGTATAATGGACAGTTAAAAATGTTGGAAGCTGCCTTTCTAGACATGTTTCTATAAGCATAAGTACTTTGAGATTCTTATACAAAATATAATTACACGCCTTTTTTCATTAGCATAATTTCTTAAGTAATATAACAGTTTGATAGGCAGAAAAAATGTCTAATAAAATACAGGTATACATTATCTACAGAGTAAGCAGCAGATTGGAATGTAAAATCAAGAAAAAATGAAATGTCTTCTTCTCCAAAACACGTAAGGGTTAACAAAAGAATTAAAAAAAAAAAAAAACTTGCAAAAACCCTGGTGACTCCTCCAAACATATACAAAGATCATATTTTTGCTATTTATCTAAATTGAAGCTTAAAGTGATTTTGTTTTTCTTTTAAAGTTTAAACTTTAGCGACTGTGGGAAAAAATTTATACACTGCACAGGGTATTCTTTTAGGTGCATATTTTCTAGCATTGTTATTAATAATAATATTAATACAAAAATGTAGCAGATCAAACCAGAAGGAGCCTTGAATATATTTGCTGGGAATTGCCTCAGGCTAAACACCAGGGACATGAAACAAACTGTTCTTATCACCTTTTTCCAAACACAGCGATTTAAATTTACAATGAAAGTGCCAGCACCAGCTGCACTTTAAGAAAGCACCACATGTCTTGATGAGCTCCAAGAAAATGGAAAAAAGCCCAGTTCAAGTTGGAGGTGTCATCTTCCTCTAGCCAGCTGGGTGACACAAAGCTGAAAGCGATGAAGTGCTAATTAGAGGTTGATGAACAGAATCTCAGAGTGGAAACTTGTCGAAATAGCCTCTACTGAATCATAGCCTTATAAGTCTGCCCTTATCTCCCCATACAGAGCACTGTCAGAGCCAGAAAAAGGCAGTGTGAATCCAAATATCTATATGGTTAGGTTACATGTTTTATCTCATACCATATGTCCACTTTATCTTGGAGTTATTTAAAAATTACCTTTTTTTTTTTTTTTTAATGCAGATATATGTTTTCCCTAGTTGGTTCTCTTAGAATGTCTAGACCCTATTGCAGAAGGAGCAATCAGAGATTTTTTTTTTTTTTTTTTAAGATGCCTTTTATAACTAATTCCCATAAGGAAAAAAAAAAATCTTCCAATGCTAAGTGAGAATAAGCAAATAGCTATTTCTTAATGAGAGATACAAGTAAGACCACACGAAAGAAAAATGAAGAAATGAATTGCAATTAAAAAAAAGATCATGCTTAGAATAGGTCTGAGTTTAGAATTGTTCTTCACTAAAAAGAAAGGCAGTGGGAGGAGGTTTTAGCTGGCAGGCGAGTTTGGTGCTTTTTTGGTTTTTTTTTAAATAATGTTGATGTTGAAGTGCTGGCTTTTTTTGGCGAGTATCTTGTTCTAATTGGACTGAAAGCAGAAATGTTTAGCAGTGCTGACAGGCAAGTACAGACAGGGTGGTTTCACTGCTAGAAACAGCAGGAGCAACTGCTCACACAGCAACAGCAGGTGCTCCAAGCTGGGCTGGCAGGACACCGCAAGGTAACCACACCATTCACACAAATGTGTCTCTCTTGCTCTTCCCTCCACTCCGCAGTTTCCCTTTTCTTCCACCTTACCTATTAATCCTAACTATTGCTATCCTTACTGAGCAAATGTTAGCATCACTACATCCCTCCAGGTCCTGAATCAGCAAAGCCCTTACGCACATGGTACCAGCTTCAGCGGGAGACAAATATGTGCTGAATATTAAGAGCAAATTCAAAGGTTCTGTTTATTCTGAGTGACAAAATCCAATTAATAAGAATGAAAATCTGAAGGTAGAGAGGAGAGTTGAAACCGTTCCCATGCTAATGCAGATGCATGACACTGCAGCAACAGCTACTCCGTGTATGTGTGTACTGTGCTGGAGCCACATATATCTGGGTCATCAGCTTGGCATCAGAATATCTTACCTGGCACTTTTTAGAAGCTTTTTCAAATTACACTGCATTGACATCCAGGAACAAACTGACTTTATGACAAATACCTGCTTCTTATTAATATCAGGAATTTTGTAAACTTTATGTAGTAAAATGATCATCTTGTGAGCATCATCTAGTTTGTGGGATAAAATATCACCAGGACTAAATTTTATCAATAACAGAGTAATTCTGGAACATCTTTCAACACATATGCCAACAAGTCCAGCAAAAACAAACTACACAGAGCTGAAGCATTCACAAAAGCTCTTCCCCTTGTGCTCTAAACTTTATTTTTGGGAGGCGCTACACATTTCTGTGCAATTAATGCTAGCTAATACAATATATATTTTTAATATAATCTGAGTGTATTAAGATCTAAATTATGAAAGTTACAGACCTTGGTTGATATCAACAGAAAAGGAAAAGATGATGAAAACTGTAGAAGTTAGTCACAACATCAAAAAAAAAAAATACACCGCTTGCCCTAAAGAGCACACAATTTAGGAATAAAAATCCAGAGCCATGATGATTTTATCTAAACTGTATGGGCTGTACAAAATCATACTTTAAATATTTAATACCTTATAAGATATGAAGTGCACTTTCACATCTGTAATTTCAGTCAGTGTTTTGTTCTGTTAGCCTATTGCTTCAAAAACCTAGTTCAGATTAATTGTTGTCTCAAAAAAAAAAAAAAAAAGAGAAAGAATCCATGCTCTTTTGAAAATGTCAACTCCCATTAAACCAGCTCTCCAAAATAATGATGTTCATCTGATTTTTTCCCTCTTTGATTAGGCTTGTATAATTCTGTATTATCTTGGTAGCTTTGATGCCAAACAAGATTAAATTGTCATGTACAGTATATTAAATTTATAATCTGAATAAAAAAAAAATCACTTACAAGGCACTCAGAATCAGTATCTAGGGATAGCTACTACATTTACATAATTTACACCACTGACATGCCATTATTTCCTAATTATTTATGGCCAATTATCAATTGCTGGTCAATGCTTGGAATCAGTCACTATAATTATTTCCCTACGGCCGCTTGTTTAGATGCAACAGAGGCAGTTTTATCAAGCCTTAGCACAGCACCAACATATGTATTGCCTCTGCAAAGTGATACTATTTTTTGCTGTCTTACATGTGATTTTTCTTCAGTATGAGGAAAAAATATTTCAACTACAAACTCTAAAAGTTTTAAAGCAGCATTTTTTACTTCTGACACGTATTCAAAACTCCTGTACAAAACACTCAAAGAGGATTCCCCAGAAAGAAAAAAAAACACCAACACAAACCCTACAAAACTGATGTAGTAGGAGAATCCTGTTCAACAATGTGACCTTATTGTATATCCTCTTCTCCTTTCCATTTTTTCTTTCAGCACATTTTCATTTTTCCTTTTGTATTTTATAAAAATGAATAATAGCTGATTTCTGCCCTCATATCTAGATTTCACTTCCACTCAAATCAGTCCTAAAGCATGCAAACAAAAATCTGCATTTGAATTCCTAATGATTCCTCCTATTGTCTCATTGCTGCTACAACCTGTCAATCACTGCTGAAAAGTGCTAATCACTCCCAGAAATCCCAGTCTCACAGACAAAAGTACCAGTCACCAAAAAAATAATACCAATTGGTCATGGATGGAAGGCAAATCTCACTAGGGATCTAACTGCACAATGGAGTTTATTAAGTCCATTTTGCTATAGTCTAGCTCTGCTAGCAGCATCCAACAGTTTCAGACTTTAATTTCAAAGTCAGCTAAAATCCACCAAAGTAACTTATATTCATTAGCTAGGGTTTAACTGAACTATTATGAAATCTCTTGGCTGCAAGGGCCTTTAGTAGAAGTGGCAGCTTTCATTTTCAGTTTAAGGAAATAGATCTAGTCAGATGTTAGGTACTTCTTTCTTAGTTTGCTTTTTGCAGGCGCTTAGTTCTTTACAAAATTGTTTCTTTAACTAATTGTATACATCTGAATATCTTGCAGTTAATACTCTGTACCTGACCAGCTCCCCTCTGTTACAACATTCAGCTTTAGTAGAAAGAAGCAGTAGTGATGACTATGTACCACGCATGAAAAAGCACTGTTGCCTGAGGTCAGAGAAACTGTATTTTATATTACAAAGGGGAAGGTGGCTAACTCAGTACCCTTGACATCTAAAACTGCTCTATCCTAAACCCCACTTTTATTTAAGCCTCAGTGCAGATTGCACTGTTTGCATTTAAAACTATAAACACAGACTGTGTTTTCCTGTTACATCAACTAAATACTTGAGGATCTTAATAAATTATAATTAAGCGATATACAATAATTACCTTCTAGAAATCCCTATAGTGATTATTACCTTTGGAGTTGACTAGAGGAGGCTAAGAATGTGCAGTAATTGATTTCTATTGGTTATATGCATTCTACTTCCTATTTCTTAGAGAAGAAAAATATTTTAAACGGGTGAAACTTCTTGGATAAGTAAGGTCCATCTGGCTTCAGGTAGACACTACTGCAATCAGGAATTTCTACCAAAGTTGCTGTTGAAGCTATGTTTACCAATTATTGCAGTGGAAGGACCACCCCTGAAAAAAATGTAGTATTTACATTAAAAACAGTTTGCAAAGAGGCACAATTTGTATATGACTTTGTGCAAAGTGTGTCTGCCTGCTTGGAGTGGTTGGATTTCAGTAGGCTTACAGCCCGCAATTCTGAACGCTTCTTGCTTCAACAGGAGCCCACAGCTCCCAGCCTGAGAGTGCTCCCATAGCACACTTGGTGCCCCTAGTGCGGGAGAAGTAGTTGTTTTGTTTCTTTACTTTTTTACTCATTGTCCAACACCTGAAAAGCCTTTTTTTTTTTCCCCCTTTTTAAACAGTTTTTGCAGTTTAGGTGACTTTCTTACAGTTAAAATAAATAGCAAGCTTCAGCACAGTGACTGTAAAGCAGGATATAGCTCCAAAACACAGGCTCATCGATATACTTGTCACATGACTACAGTGCCCATTCTTTTGGATTTCTGATTTTAATACAAAGAATAATGCAACTCAGATGACTGCACACATGGTGAATCAGGAGGGGAAGCAAGCTTGCGCTTCAGATATGCTCACTTTGTGATACAAGCCACGCTAGGCACATTAATTCAGAAGTACATTAATCCACAGTGCCACCTAGCCACCTGTGTATATTTAGTTTAAATGTGACAAAAAGAAAAGCCTTCTAAACTGTAAAAACTGTTAACTCTCCCCCTTCCCCTCCCCTCCAGTTGCTGGATGTAGATGGAATAGAATAATAATAAAAAAATAGCCCATGTTTACAGCAACTGTTACTGACCTAAAGGAAACCTGCAAATCTTTGCTACAGCTCTGTGTTACACTGTTATTACTCCAAAAACCAAACTGGGATATTAGCTGGACTGAATTAAAATGAAGCATTCTATAAACACCTGCTTTGTTGTACAAAACTTGTTTCTCTGAAACATGGAACCTTTTTCCCTCCCTTCTCTTTTTCCTTCTTTTCAGCTCTAGCCTTAGAACTAAATTAGATTTTACATTGTGTTTCTGTAGCAAGAATGTTTCAAAGCTTCAGCAAGTTCTAGTTTATTTTAGGACTTATTATTGTAAAAATAATAAATTCAGGCTAGCAGATATTAAAAGACATCCTCCAAATATACATCTAATAGATATTCACAACCAGTAATATTCCCACAGCAATTTTAACACATACCCTGAGTACACCAAACCTCTTTGACAGAATGCTCAAAGCACCATGTAGTTCCCAGCTCAAGGTGTGACAGGAGTTGCTTTTAAAACTTTTCTCCTTTGACAGAAACTGCACAATATTCCTTGACTACCCTTTACAATTTGCACAGGAAAGAAAAGAAAGTACGAGAATTGGAATGTCCCCAACAGCTATCCAAAGCAAAGCCTACGGTCCGTGTCTGTCCCAGCCAGCAAGACGCAGAAAGCACCGAACGTTTTCCTTCCTGGCATTTGTGCCTCTTCCAGGCAGAACAGAGTTTTGTGGAAGATTAACTTACATCTCACAATTCAGCGTGTGACACAGTGGGTTGAGGGTACACTTGGAAGCCCTCCCAACCACACGGGGTTTTGGCAGACAGGCATTCATTCCCCTCTGCAGGTGCCAGGTGAGCTCCATGGGATTTGGAGGCTGAACAAGGCAAGTTGACCCAAGAACTGAGAGGTGCCCCAAAAGCCTGGAAAGACCTTCCTGTCCCCTTCATGTAGCACCCTACATCCAGCCTCTTTGTATGTTAGCACCAATAAGATGTGTGAAAATGATTTCAGGGCAAAAGCTTTATTTAAAAATAGTTCCAGTTAACAACAGTTTCTTTAGAATCCTGCTAATACCTGACACGTAACATTTACAAAAAAATCTGCACTTTCAAGAGTATCTTTAAGGAAGCTGAATAAGGGAAATCACTCAGGTGCCCATTCCTGTAAAATCTGCCATCGGTCTCTAACCAATGCAAAAAAAATTCCTGCTGTAGGATCTCTGCCTGTCCAGTTTCCCATGCCTTCTGTCCCTGCTTAGTGCCACTTTCCTATATGCCTCAGCTCTGCTTCCCTATCATCCTTACCCATAGACTCACCATTTCTCAGGTTTCTGCTGCTGTTGTCCCAGCGTTACCGTTTGAAGGAAACGCTACCTTTCCATAATTACCACCTACTTCTTCTCCTCTTGCCTTAATTCTTTCCAGCTCCCAGGCCTCCACATTTTGCCCCAGGTCTCCCACACCCACAACGATGTTGAGATCTCTGCCTTGGCCCACCAGGCTAAAGAAGGGCCAATAGGCCAGTCTACTCCAAAAATTCCTCAGAAGGTAATTCTAAACATTACCTTGTATGCATTTAGTTAGACCTCTGCACAAAGATGGCACAGAGAGAAAGCCTAAGGTGGAAGAAAAAAGAAAAACCAGAAAAGAAACCTTTAAGATATAAGTTTTCCCACTTCTATACAGAGAATTTTTCACCCTTATTCAATTTGCTGCGAGTAGAACCAGTGATCCTTCCTTGCTTTTTGCCCCCTTTAAAGAAAGCAAGCTAATGTAAAAAAACTGCCCCAAAAAGAACATGCTTAATATACCAAAAAACCCCAAAAAGCCCCAAAGAACAAAAGACAAACAAAGAGATGGGTTGTTTCTGACACAGGGTAAAATAAACATTTCTTACTTCACAGTTTTCTTGTGAGTAAAATGGCCAGTTGCCAGTCCCTGCCTTGATACTAGACCTAGGCTGGTGGCAGGGGACTGCAGACACTGTTTCTTCTACATTTGGGCTTTTATTTATTTTTTTTTATTATCCTATTTTGATGATTCTTTTGTTAACCTCCTCTTTTCGTAGCACAAGGTACATATGGAAATATATGCTTCTGCTCCTCTCCTTCCTTACGTCCTGAATCTTCACTGGCATCTTTTTCCCTGTTAAGCATTAGATCCTGACAACAATATAAATCTGAAATAAGAGGTCAAAATATACTGAATATATTGAGAAGAAGAAAAAGGAAAAAAAAAGAAAACATATGAAAATTAAAGGACACACAGTAAGAAGACTTAAAAAAAAATCGTGATTTGAAAATTAAATTTTGGAGGCAACCCTTCAACCTCATCAACTTCAGAATAAATTACACTGTCTACCACTGGCTTGATCAATATAGGGTATGGCCTATTTCAAAGGATCCTGCCTGTTTTTGGTGGAAGTAAAAAAGTTAAAATTCAGGGTTTCCTTTGGACCCTAGTCTCACCCTTCCCAATGGAGCGCCTGTCTTTTCTACAGAACTTCAATACTGGTTATTTCATATCAAAGTAAATGTAGTGGGCAGGATGATGACTGACACCTGATCCAAGACAATAGGGTAAGGACCCAGTGCCTGGTCCCCTTGTGCTTTGACAAGCTTTTTCTCCTGGTGACTGTTAGCCATTGTTTGATAACTACAGACTTCCCTTCCCACAGACCTTTCTGAACTCTGCTGTCTTTGAACAACACACAAAATGTGAAGGAAAGTATTTACCAGCCAGTAATTACAAGCCACCCCTCATGTAAAGGTAAACGGTAATGAGGAATGTGCAAAGAATAGCTAGCACTGTCAAAAGAAAAAAAAAAAAAAAAGAAAGCTTGTAAAACGTAAAGCCATACAAAATGCCTTATAGACTTATCCTGCAGTAACTGTATCAATTAACCATGCTAAAAGCCCTAACTCAGATGGGCACTGCACACAGCATGTCTGCCAGTGTTTTATTATCAAGTCCATTATGATGAGTTCTTGTCCTAGACAAAAGGAGAACAGAAAAAGAATTCAGGCTGACAAATTAGACTTGAAATCAGTTTCATTTACATAACGACTGGAAGTTCATTAATAACAGAGTTTTAATTATTCATGCTCTTGTTTCACTAGATACAGCAGTTTTCCCCCTGCTGTGCTGGATGTCTGGATTAGCTAAAATGAACCATAGCAAACTGATAGACTGCCCAGATTTCTTAAGTTCTTTGCTGCTTTCAAACTACCAAGGAGAGCACTTGGGGGGGGGCAGGGTGAGGGTAAGAATCTCTTTCCTTCAGTTAATGTTATAACATGCTAATGAAGAAGATATTTGAATTCTGCTTTGTGTGTGAACTTTGATTTGATGAGAACTCAGCCTCAAAATCCAAGCCATAACAAAAAGTTTGAGAAATAGGTTCCAAATTCTGTATTGATTTGCCAACTTCTAGTTCCGTATTTAGATCGCTTTAGATCAGTGGCATCAACACTCCGTATTTGTGTTGGGATAGCTGGTGTGAACAGAGAGTGTTTCTAGAGAATAACCACATTTCAGTCTCTCTCAAAGAGTTGTTTAGTGACTACGCTAAAATCATGATGATTTCATAAATTCAGTTTTCTGCCATTTCTTCCATGGCCTTTTGCTTCATATGTCTTTTCTTTGGGGTTATCTTTATTTTTAATAATAAAGAATAAAGAAGGTCAGAATCTAGTATATTTTCTACAGAAAAAAATGAGATTACTAGGATCTTTGTAAAAAATTCATCAAAATGCAACAATGAATGGACAGCTTCGTCTCATAAATTTTTCCCATCACAGCATCTAACAAGTAACTCCCATTGACTTCAACATATCCTGCAGTGAAAGAATAGGACCCGTGGATTTTACATGACTATCTGCTATTCAGTGAAACCTGAGGGCCCTACTCTCCCGCTGCAGGATGCGTGTAATACCCATTGAAATCAATGGGAATTACCCTTACGTCCTGCAGCACAACCAGGCCTCACAGCTACATGTCATGAACTATGAACAGTGGCAGGTGGACAAAGTGAAAGTTCTATTTGAAGAATGATGCTTACTAAGAGCTTAAATTATACTTTGAAATTGTTCTTTTTTCTCATAGCACGTAACTAAGGCATGAGACCATGAGTCTCTTCTTCCAAACCCTGAAGTTTTCTGAAAGCAAAACAATGAACAGAGTAAAAGCATTTTGTGTAGAAATGAAAGCAAACAAATGATGCCTTAAACTTTTACTGTTCAGTATTTACTTTTTGCTGGAAACACCAGTAGCTTTTTTCCTGACTTTCTCTCCATTCTTGAAAAATTAATAATATAGCTAGAAAAAAATAATAATGGAAAAGTCTTAAGAGGACAGAAAGGCAGAGATTCAATAGACACCTGGATCATGTTTGCTCTAGTACTTTTTTAGGAGCCTTTTGTATTATGTTACTGGGGCGGGGGTGGCGGGTGGGGCAAAGAGAAGAGGTTTCCCCTGTGTTTATATGTGAATTCAGGTACAAGTATTCAGCTATCTAATTTTTGTCAATAAGTTGCATCTTCCAGTTCTGTTTATTGGTAGATAGTGTGCACATCTTGTATATCATGTCCATAATAAATGTCACTGAATGTGCACTTTTATGGTTTTTTTATTTTATTTTTTTTAAATGGAAGCCAATTCTAAACTAAGAGAAAGGAAAAATACAAGGCTGGAAGTCAGTATATTTAGATGACATTCCAGCTGTATCCCTGTCCCTCATCAAATAGCTTACCTGTTGACCCTGGGCCAAACCATAAATCCCTCAGCCACGCTTATGGCTAAGGAATGTACTTGTAGATAATTATTCATAGGAATTGTTCTGCAGGGCTGGACAAAAATTCAGGGAAAAATTCACTGTTCACCACTGTGAATAAGCAGTACACAGTCTGACCTTGTATTTTCTGGCCCTCTACCTGGAAATAAGGCGACAGCATTTCCCTGACTGATTGGTTTACTCTGTGAATGCATTCTTCAGTCAGGTTACAGTGATGAACACAGTAAAAATCTGAAATGAAAAGAGCCGCTAGATTCCTGTTTGAGAAGATTTGGTTGATGTGGATGATTTTCTGTCAGTCTGAGAATGACAACAGAAGCATAATAAAAGCATGAGGGGTGTATGCGTGCATTAACCACGTAATTTGTTTTCAGTTGGACTTTGCGAGAATAACGTGAGTTTCTTACAGCCAGCTCCAAATTTAGGTTGTTCATAAAGAAACTAGTGCTAAGCTGACAGACTTGATAGGGTCTAGTGCAAAGAGAAGTCTGCTTACCAGAAAGACTTTGTATGGACAGAGACCTCCCCAGAAATTTTTCAAAAACTGACCAAGTTTATTCCAACCTAGTCTATGAATACCTTTCATTATTCTTCTCACCAAGTTCCCAGATACATGATGACTCTCACGTTCCTATGGGAGATCCCATGTTTCTAACCGTTCTTCTAATCTTTTAGGAAGCATACCAGGCAGATCCCGTTGCACAGATGGCATACAGTGCCTGACTGAACTAGCAGACTTGGTGTCGTCTCAATGCTTTTTACTGGCAAGAACTGATTGAGTAGCCCTGATTGATACTCTTAGTACTCGCTGGACAATCTGCCTTGCTATGTTTAATCCACAGACCATGTGGCTGTTGGGAGACGCTTTTTTTAACAGCTTTTTAACAATTTACAAGGGCAGCTTTTTTGAGAAATTATCTTTCCTGGTTTTAACATGTTGCTGTCTCTACACGTTCTTCGTCTATCACTGGATTTTCTAAAAACCCACGTCCCTTGTATCTCAGTACAGTTTATTTTCAGTTCTTTTTAACTTTTAGAATATAACTCAGCAGTGCAAAATCCTGGAAAATAACTTAGTGAAAAAGTGTCACAAAAGCAGTCATGAAAAAACATGGACACACATATCACCTCCTTGTCAATGACAGATCATGTTGCTGAAAAACCTAACAAGAGTCAGAGGCTTTAAACAACACATTAGAGCAAATTAGACTGAAGGACTCCCAGACTGCTGTTCTGGCCCACATTTTTAAGTAATCTAAATCCAAACCTAGCTGAGACTTGACTGTCGGAGGCCTTTAGCTTACAAATAGAGTTACTCACTACTACCTTTTATCACTTCTTTTTGAAAAAAGTGACCTACAGCACATGTTTTTAAACTTGTCAGACCTAATAGTTTTCTTTAAATCAAGTCAGAAGCTCAGTCCCATTTGGCCCACTGTATGTGATGCAGTGAACATGCAATTTTCTGCACAGCTCATAGGAGAGTTATGTACTGCCTCTTTTTTAAGAAGGATACTTAGATGGAAGGGAAGAGACAAAAGAAAGTTATTTTTCAGACCTAATCTTTGTTATCTCAATTTTCCATGTTTATAGTCCTCATAGCCTTACCTGCTCTCACCAGGTAATTTCCAGTTATTCACTAGTTTCCCTTCAGCCTCAGTAAAGAAATCTTCAAGTAAGGTTAGTGCAGAAGATTAAGACTGCATTAAGATTAAGTCTGAAATGTTCTGCTACCAATTAGCCCTCTAGTATTTCTGTAAGCCTTGAATTTTTGATGCGATCAATGACACCAAGTGGAGCCATCTTCTGTGGAGTGGTTATTAAAGATATAAAAATCAATACAAAGATGATACTTGGAAATCTATATCACAAGATAATGAATCACCATGAGAGCCAGCTAAGAAGGAATGTCAGCAAACCAAACAGAAGGTTTGTGCATAACAAATTATTTGATGCCAGTAGAGTTTAAGCTAAATTTTGCATGAGACAGAAGTCTTCAGGCAACACTTACAATACATTTGCATGGCAAGGTTTTAATGAGATGAAGACACAAGACCAACCATGCACAGGGCTTTTTGTGCTTAAAGAGAGACAGAAGGAGTGAGAGATGATTGAGACATATGGGATTAAGACAATAATGCTATAATTTGACTTTAATGACAAAACAGCATCAGAAACTTTCTCTGTCAGTAATCCTCATTCAATTTCTTCTAAATGAAACATTATTTGCCTGCACCTTAAGTGCTGATTGTTATTGGAGTTGTGTATTGGAGCTTCACAGGATACTCCAAATTTAATTTGAACTAGGGATTGATTTAGTTGGCTTCAAAGCCAGGTTTTCCTTTCCAAAATTGAACTAGTGCATGACTTTGCAAGTTCATTTGGGTTTACTGCTTGACACAATTGTATGAGACTTTACAGCATTTATGGTATGTTTTGCCCTGCTGATCTCTTGTTCACTCACATGTACAGCCACACATACAGACATAACTATTAAAACAAACACTGTTCCGCACCCCCGCCCCTTTTTCCTGGGAAATACATTCCTCGCTAAAAGCTACTGATTCAAAAGACTCACACAGTTCAAATCCATATTATAAGAAAAACATAACCACTTTCAGCTTCTAATATAGCAGTTAGAAGGCTCTTTGAGCATTTTACTATCCTTAGTTACAATATAACTTTTCTGAAAGATGAGAACAGCACATTCTTATTTTGCAGATCACTCACTTTACTGAGGGATGTAAGAAACCAAACAAACTAACATTAAGACATGACAAGGTCTTAGGCAATCAGAATTGTCTTCTGTTGTGGGACATTCACCTGCTAATTGCCTATCTTGTCTGTTTAAACTGTGAGATCTTTGGGATACAGGTATATTACTATGACTAAGTCTTAACCCGGGCCTCTGAACACTAATAGAATTCAAATGAATGATGTTAATAAAAATCAGATAATAGTATCCCATAGGAAGTTTAGAAGATCCAGAATGAGAACAGGTCCTATAATGCATTTTATTCTGCTGTAGCTACAAAGTCAATCTTACCCTAACATTCACATAGCTTTACTCCAACGTGTTTTTTTTAAACTTTTTTTTTTTTTTGTACAAACTGAATATATTCCATTTTAGACTCCATATTCCCCTTCAAGGGCTATTTGCTATTATTCAATAGGATTAGGGCACTTTGAACACACCTATTGTGGTACAACAACAAATGCTTCTGTTTTCTTGTTTTTCTTAGGCACACATAGCTTTCACATTTGCAGCTGGTAAGTAGCAGCACTCAGATAATCATGCTTACAATCACAGTTTAACAGGACACTAAATGAAAACCCGTTATTCTTTGTTAATCAGTAACTGTCTGTTGGTTGACAGCCACTAGATTTTTTTTCATATTTTTTGTGTGCAATTTCTCACATGTGCCAAACCCCTCACCTAATCAAGAGACTGACAGGCAACAGCAGTTCAGATCCTCAGCACGGTACATGCATACCTACAAAGGTTGCATCAGTTGAGGACTGGCCCTTTGTCCTGTCCTGTAAGCAAGAATAATATTGTAACATTCCAGCAACTCTACTGCTATCTGCTAGAGGTTGGCTGGCAAGTTAATGAATCAACCATCTAGCTGCATAGCAAAGCTACTTCAAAACTAAATAGAGAAATAAAGAAGAGCTGTGACATACTTTGTGCTTACCAGTCTTTGCCGTTTTGACTTAATTTGTTTCCCTCCCTCTTTGCATCTTGAGTCTTTGAAGGCAAATGAACCATTCGGTGTCATAAAACAAGGAGAACTAGAACAGCCTTCAGTAAAAACAAAAACTAACGGAAAAAGCAGATCTTTCGCAGGCAACGTTTCACATGGCTCAAAACGTCTTTGCCGCAGTTTAAATTCTGCAGCCTTGCGATTGTTCTGACACCTCTTTATTGTTCCTTTTAAGTGCAAATGCCTAGGTAGCATCACTGTAAATGAAACAGTAGTGTTCACAGATTGCATTCAACGGCTGTTAGAGCTTCCTCTCCTTCATCTGCACAATTTGCATCTATTATAGGCTCAGAAATATAGCTTTTGCCGCTTCTCAGTGGCCTCAGAAGGGCACAAGATCCCCCCCTAAAGAACTGCAGTGAAGTTGATCTTTAAAGACCTTCCTGGAGGCAGCTCCACTATGCTGCTTACTGAAGGATGGGAGGAGGGGAAGAAGCTGGTACTGTGAACACTTTGAAGGACACCACTATGATGTGCAACGCATGTTCTCTGAATGATCCCATTTTGTGATATCCACCACAAAATTTAGGGTGTTTAATTTGAATTGCTAATAAAGATGAAGAGCCCTAGTCTGAGACTACAGCAGAGGCATTCACGGCTTCCTCAGCATGGCTCTGAGGGGTTTTGCACAGTGATTTGTGCAGTACTCTGCCTCTGGGGTGCAAGAAAGAGGTGGGTGAATATATTTCGTACCTGTGAAATTCACATTTCTTTCACAGCACCTCAGGGAAAAAGGGTGTATGGAGAACAGACTGTATCATCTCTCTTAATTCCCTGTTATCAGTTATGTGCTGAGAATACTTTAACAAGGGGTTCCTTCAAAAATTAACCACTATGGCCTGAGCTAAACCCCTGGCTGGTAGTAGGGAAGTGTTTTCATATGGAGGAAGATGAGAAGCAGGAGATGCTCTGTGCTTGCTTTCTGACTGCTCAAACCAAGAGAGGAGACAATGACTCTTAGCAAATCAAATATATTAAGTGCAGAAGCTGCCTATTATTTATTTCTGAGAAAATGATATTTTGAGGATTTGACTGCTCTCCTTTGATAGATAAAGAAAATTTTGTAGATGAGGTCCAGAACATTTGTCCATTTTGTGGAAACGTTTGCAATAATTGATAGGTATATTCTGGAATGACACATTCCAAGAACTAAAATATTAAAACTGGAAAGCGTTTAGGGAAGAAACTTATGGTACTTAGGTTTAATACTTCAAGTAGGCCTGATTTAGGAAGGGAGATCTTTAGGTATGGCACCAATTATAACTAGGCTAGAGGTGATTGCATATTGAATGTGTTTTTATTATCCTGTACAGTTATCACACAAGTCCAACGTTTCAATACAGAGTCACACTACAGCATGTGATGCCATTGATGCTCAGGTAGTACACACAATCATTGTCCTTTCCGACATGAGACTCCACTATTACAATATTCACATAAGGTGAAAGCAAAAAAGACTACTGCTATTGTTATTATTTTTCTTTGTTGTGTGTCTCAGGAATCAGAAGATAAGCCAAAGCCAGGAGAAGGGAATTCATTGTACTAGGCCACCCTGCTGATCAACTAAAACAAGAAGTTATCATATGCTTTATCTTTGTGACAATGCAATGGGATTATTTTACCTTGTTTTACTAGCAAGGCATAATTGTATACAGCCTCTCCCTGGAGCACACAAAGTACTGAGACTGGGAATTTGAAAAAAGGAGCTAGGTATATGGAAAGATTTTTTCTTCCACTCTGATCAATAGATTGAAAATCTGAAGAATCACTGACACAACATCTTTCATACTCTCATTCTTTTTCTAAACAGAGAACATACTTCACTTACAGAAGTGAACTATTATAAATGCAGTTGGAGCCTGCATTATCTGTCCTTTGGATCTCAGTCATCTGCTTACAATCTTTCTCTTTGTCATACTTTTTTCTTTTAAAAGAAAAGAAGGAGGTAAAATCTCTTTAATGACCATAAGAAGTATAAGCAAATACTCCATTTGCATATCCAGCTTTCATGCAATACAAGGTAAACCTCTCTTTAAACACATAATAGACACTTTTTCCTGAAGACAGATACTTGTTTCAAATAATGTTTTGTTCCCTAGCTAAAAAAATTAATCACTTAACCTACAACAAAGTCTTGGAAAGGACTAACCTCACTGATAACTTAGCTTTCTATTTTAAAGTGACTCTTGTCTGTTACTGCCTTAAACACCTTGCAGCATAACTTCAGAGTCCCACTACAGATATTCCACCAAATGTGTTGCTATTATTCTCCTATAAGTTTGAACCACAGAGACATAGAAGTGCAAATCACAATGCCTTAACCTTCTAAATTAGGCAGTGGCTATACAGAATAAAGACTTTTCAACCATTCTAAACAATTCATTTTCAGCTACACCTTTTACCTACCTAGCACAAAATTAATTTATGTAACATACTTTGATTCTCCAAATATACTTGTATAAAGACTGGTTTTCTTCTGTTAAGAGAACACAAAAGTCTTTAAGATGAATTTACAACATGATGTTATTAGTGTTCAAAGAAAAGCGAGTACTACTGTAGCTTACACAAAACTATTAAACTTCAGTAAGTCTGCAAGGCCTACACGTGCTACTAAACTCGCTTGCTGCCCAGTTGTCCCCACCCAATGACTTAGAGATTGTCCAACATCACTAGAAAAGAGTAGTGGGGTACAGATATTACAGAAGATGTAAAACAAGCACAGTATACGTTTATGTATTTGAATGATTTTCATGTTCATATTCCTTTGCATTTCCCACTAAAACTGTATTTGAAACAAGGCAATTAAATTAGAACACTGGTAGAACTCCAGGAGAGATTAGCTCAATCAGACAGGAAAATCCCAATAGCTTCATTGATATTGAGTTGCACCCTTCCAGACAGAGAGGTGAATACAGAATAAACAGATGCAAGCAGGAAGATAACCACTTGGCAAAACCTGGACACAAGAGCACAGTAGCCAGCTAAGCACAATCATCCAAGTAGGACGGGGAGCACAGAAAATTGTTCATTAGGAACCCCTGCAAAGCTTTTCAGCCTCACGTGGCACCCTTTTCAGCCCCTTGACACCAAATGCCAAATGCTACTGGCCTCTCTCTCAAAAGCAGCATTTTTTTTAATTGTCACCGCGGCTGCAGAAGCTGTGCCAGGAGTCACCCCTCTTACTTGCTTCATGCTTCCCACCACCTGGTGTTGGCAAAGATCCCTTTGGCTGGCAAGGCAGTGGGACTTTATTTTTCCTTGTGGCTCTTTTGTAAAGGGTACAATGAGGATCGTTGTCTCCTTACATATAATTAAGTGCTTAAGTGGCAGCATGTCATGCTGCAATGTTAGGATCTTAGCCCGGTCCGAGCTAGCTTGCAGGCTCAGAGGGTTGACAGGCAGCATTGCATTGAATAACAGTGGTGAAAACTGCCAAAGGTAGAGTAAATTCAGCTAGAGGATAAATGCACATGCAAAATTTAGCGGGGCCTACCTTCACCTCAACTTGATCGGAAACGCTTTAAGGAAAGGATAAAAGGAAACAGTGATGAAGAAGAAGCCAAATTAAGTCTGCCACAGTAGGATCTCCAATCCCTTATGGGTCTCTTACCCAAGATAAGGTCCCATTGTGCCCAGCTTCAGGTGAAGTGATGTCCCTGAAGTGCTGTCACCTGCAGGAAGCACAAACCCAAAACCAAATAAGCACAAAATATTAGAGAATTTAAAATATAAACATTACAAGCATTAAAAAAAGCAACACATGATAGACTCAATCACATCCCTGGCCAGAAATGAATCTATATTTATCTAGCAAAGGG
>JANZLQ010000095.1:15272087-15347441 GCA_026212715.1 Elanus axillaris | reverse complement strand
GCTCGGCCTGGCCCAGAGGCGGGTCTGACTCGGGGCCGGGGAAGCTTCCAGAAGCTTCTCACAGGAGCCGGCCCTGCAGCCCCTCTCCCATTACCAAAACCCCACCACACAAACCCAAAACAGTAGTGCGCTCAAATTCCAGCCAATTTCAGTACTCTGCTTCAAGAAAAAAAAGCTGCCTCTTGCAGCCTGGGATTGTAACGGCAGTTCACTGCATATGTTGACAGTCCTACAAGATCAAGATTCAAAAAGACCTTATAAAGGAAAAGAGAGAAGAGGTATTTTCTCTACCTCAGAGATCTTGGACTCTGGAGCCATAAGCCATAAACAATTTGGCCAGGGTCATGTATGATAAGAAAGTCAGAGCCAAGAAATTGAATTTAGAATGACTGAATTATGGCACAGTGCATTTACCCCAAGTCATCCCTCCATTTCAGATAAAAAACTTCATTGCAAGGGATTCCTTTTGTGTTCTGGAAATCTAGTTTTAGATGTGCATGCTTTTCCCACTTTGTGCCAAGCTTTGTAAAATGTCTTAAGGTAGTTTTTCCTCTGCAATCTTTTGTTATATGCCAGCTGAAACATTCCTTTACAAGTCCAAGTTTCTGGATGACTGTTTAGTAGAGACACCTAGCATGAGAAGACCTAGAACAGGAAGGAGGGGAGGTAGGGAGGGAGGGAGGGAGGGAGGAAGGAAGGAAAGAAAAGCTGGCTGAACGAATCCAATGAATCAGTTTGGTGGCTGTGAGCAGGTGAAAAACTACTGAATCCCATGTAGCAGTGGAAGGGGGTTAATTAAAAAACAACAACAAACCCAACCAAAACCCAATACCAACACAAAACCAAACCCAACCCAATCAATTCTTAATCTTCAACAATTAGTTATTTGAAGAGAACATTGTTGCCACCTGCCTGTATTGATCATGAAAATTAAGGTCATTCAGTGGAAAGCTGCCACCACCATTAAAACTGAATTTCTTCCTCATCCAGAGGGAAAGTAGGTGCCTTTGGAGACTGAATAAAGACAGGTCTGAATTCTTCCCCTACAGTCTATTCTTCCCCAAGTATGGATCCAGTGAGAAAGACAAAGGGGTTATTTTGATTTGCACACCATTGCTTCCTTTCATGCTTTTTTCTTGAAGTGGCATGTGCTCCTTTAAAAGGAGCAGGCTCTCAGCTTGCCTTGGGACCCCATTGTTTTCTATCTGTGGTTGAAATAAACCTCCTGAAATATGTTTGGTTTCTCTTAAATTTCAAAGTGGTGGCCAATAGTCAGCTGCAAATGGGTTCAAAGCGATCTTAGCCTGTGCAGATTTAAAACTGCCTCATGACTTGCTGTAAAACAAAACGGCGAAACCCCTCTCATCATCATCATCTGTGAAATTCTGGTCAAGCCTTACTTTCAGCGATCCTCATGCAAATCTGGAGATGTTCTTTTGAAATCAACAGAGAGAATGTTAGATTCCCAGCTAACGCAAGCAAATTTCCACTGGATTCAGTGAAGTTACTTCGGGATTTGGCTTTGTGGCTAAGCTCATTGTTCCACAGGCTTAACTGAGAGCACAGTATCCCCAACCCTACATAATCTTCCCGTCCACCTCCCTCTCTTACTTTGTCCTCTACTCGCTCCTGGTATTTGATAACAGCCCCAGACTTATGTTTTGCCAAATGAAGCAGACAAGTCTTTCATTACTCATTTTTATTATTTCTTTAAACATATTTACCTTATCTGTGGTTCTGTCTTAAATAATATGCATTAATAAAAAATAAAGTGATTTGCATGTATCTGGGAGCCAAGAAATGTTTTCCATTCTGTCATACATTTCTGATCTGATCAAAAATATTTTATTAGAAGAAATGATTACGTAAGGGTTATGGAGGAGGGGAGTGTGAAACTGTAGCTATTAATAACCGAGTACTCAAGGAATTCTCCAGCCTAAATTGGCTACAAAAATTTGATTCTAAGCTCAGACAGATCTTTAATATTATCGAAGGACAGAAAAAGAGAATAACAGCTTTGCAACAAAAACCAAACATATGAATAAAACCTTATTTTAGAATTGATACCCAGAGTAGTAAATGAGAAACTAAATCAAGCTCAGAGCTAAGACACAGAGCTCTATTCTTCTATCAGTTTTGATCACTGTGCAGCCTCAAGTAAGAGACTTCTTTAATATCTAATGGATCAAATTGAGATATTGATACTATCTTCTTTAAAGAGCTTTGACGTCCTCAATGCTAAGTATTATTATTATGACATGCCTGAGTCTGGGGCATGTATTTTGAAAGCAAAAGCTGCTAGTTTCAAGCAGAGAAGTAGCATATGTTCAGTTTAAAATTCAAATGTATTTATAACTGAACACTAATGGCGATGTCATTTATTCACTTAACAATTCTGCAATAGGCTGTAAGAGGCAATCCATTTTTTAATACGTTTATTGGTATTGCGCAGAGAAAGAGGAGTTAAAAAGTAGCTGAGATTCATCAGGAGTTGCAGTGTACCATAAGGCGGTGAATGCTGCCCTCTGGCTCAGGTTGGCAATGGTCACTTATTTAGAAATGGTCTGTTTTCAAAGTGTGGGGGAGACAGGAAAGTTTGGGGCTCAACAGGTTTCCTTATACTTTGGTCTGTAATGGTTTAATTAAAAGTCTAAATGCTTAAAATGATATCACGTTGGAAAGACATTTCCTCAAGGATTGAAGGTTGTAGTTATTTTAAAATTATGTTTTTCAAATATCTGCAACACAGAAGAGGAGCTATTTTCTTTTATGTACCTTTATCTTGAAGGGCTGTATAAAAGAGTCATGTCAGCATTAAACTTACAGGCCCATAGAGGACAGTTTCTTTTACACTGATTTTTTTTTTTTTAATGATTCAAGCATACATATAACTTATTTCAATGTATTATTTTAAAGTTTTAGGCAAGATTTAATAACAAGGGAAAGGCACAGTATTCTTTACCCATTCATACACTGGAGGAAAGCTTAGTCCATTTCACTGAAAGATAGTGTGATTGAGATGTATATGTCTGCAGATTAAACGTAACAGCTTTAGAATTTGCTAAAGATTGTGCTTATGTTATTCTGCTGTAGATACACCATTGCTTTTTTTAAAACCATATGTGAACAGGTCTTTAAGAAATAGAACGCAATGATTTTATTGTGCTCATTCTCCTACAAACTGGTGACCATCTTTCCACTTAAAAGCTGTGCCTTCCCTTGTACAGCCTGCATGCTTTGCATTAGTTGGAAATAAGGGGAAATCTCCCTTACTTTGAAAAGTGAAGGAGAAACAATTTCTGTTACAGAAGGTAAATGTTAGGCACTGCTCCATTGCCACCCCACACCGAGTCTGCCCCATAGGAAGCCCAGAGCCTACCTGCCTTGCTGTTCACTTCCCTGGCAGGTTGATCCCCAGCAAAGCAGCATTAGAGCTGTTGTACTTCTGAGTGCAAGACTCCGTTTTATTTTTCTACCTCCTCCTGTCTAAAATTCAGTGCTGCTGGGGGGGTTGGTGGAGGAAGTGTGGAATAGAAGAGATGGTTACAGCCACATGTTCAAGCCAGATATACAGCAAGCAGGATTTCTACCCCCCCAGCCTTTTATAACCTCACCTATATTCAGACCAATATGGTACAACCATTCCGATTTGGTAGCATTTTATACCCATCTTGCACCCATGTGAATGATTATGTAGGGTTTAGGACAATAGGAAATCCAGTCCCGTGACTAAGTCGTAAAGCTCATCTTTTTAGAATGGAAGCTGGAAGAAAAACTGGATGCCTGTCTCTCAAGATGATAAAATGCAGTCTTCTAAATCCAAGGCAGAGTTTCTCCTGGGAATGTTTCATTTTGGGTAAGAGAGCAGTACTCTTTTCCATAGCTGAGTAGAAAATTTTGTTTGTCTTAAGGGAGAAAGTTCAGAGCAGCTTTGGGAAAAACCATCTCAGAATCAAATTGCAAATAGAAAGGAGAAATTGATAGGGCTTTTTGTTCACTGATCGTACACACTGACATAACAGTAATTAAAAAAACCAACTTTAGTATATTAAAAGAAAAAGGAAACCCAAAGCAAACGTTCAAAGGAAGGATTTTTAGAAGCTATGAATGCAATACATGGATTCAAAAGACCCAGTGGAATCAGGTAAGGAGAGCAAAATACCCTGGGAAACCTCATAATGTCCTCTCAGCTGCACTTAATGGTGAAATTTACACTCACAGAATGAGTCCTAAGAATTCTTTCGTATAAAAATGAGAAAAATCAAGGCAATTTGCAAATCTTCTAGCTTAAATTTTTGTTTCTGAGAAAGGCAAATGTTACACTAGTTCCATATGCCTGTAAATAAGGAGACATAGAAAAGCTTTTAGAATGCAAGATACCTCCTTTCCTTATTTATTCATCAGGGGATATTTAGAATCAAGTGGAAATTACTGCAAGTGAATGTGAGTTTTTCAGCAATAGAAGTGGCTGTTTGGGAAACTTAGTTTCCATGTCTTTAGCCACTAACGTGGCTTCTGAAAAGGAAAGCACCTGTTTTGAGAGAAGCCATGTAATCAGAACTGATGGGAAGATAGAAAATCCTTTTTGCAGCAACGCTGTGGTTTTGAAACTTCTTGTCGCCCTGTTTTGAGCTCATAAAAAGCCTTTCAAAGATTTGCAAAACCAAAATGGTATTAAAGTGGTTGTTTTGAGACTCAGTGTAGTCTGCTGGGTATGCTCGATTCTGACCAGAGTTTTCACACTGAATTTGGCAGAACGCAGAGCTGAACCTAGGTCATAAGTTTCCCAGGCCAGGGAACACATAGCCCACAGAACATAGAAGTCTCTATAGTTTGATAGAGATGTTTTGGATTTTATGAGACGTCATAGTTTGGCCTAATTTGCGTGTGACAGAGAAGTCCCCATTTCAAGTTTTTCCTTAGTGATATAGCCAAAACCTCAAGTGGGCGGTGTTGGCACGGCAGAACCATCAGAATTTCTGAGGTGCTGTGATCGCAGAAAGCGCACTATGTGCACATGGTGTGATTGGGCCAAAGTGGTTAAAGGTGTCCTAGGGAAATGCAAGGGGCTTTCAGAGCGATATATGGAGAGATCTCTCCCCTGGCTTCTTCATCCTACCAGTAGGAGATGTCTTTCTCAAACCCCTCTAAACATGCAGTTCTTTCCTCCACTTCTCTCCCCTTCATAGATGTTTTCCTACTGAAAAGCAGAGTCCTCCTCCTCTCCCCAGCCCCACCTTCTTTTTTCTCCTCTGCAACAGCATCTATTCACTTATTTACATCTCCCGAGTTTATGAGAAAAGATAACAGGAAAGAGGGGAGAGAGAAAGGCTAAGGACTTGACAGAGAGCTTGAGACAGCGCAGGGTCAACAGAGTTAAAGGTCCTAATCCCAATCTGGAGCTAAATGGTGAAAGTGCTGCTGGGCCTATTGTGCTTACATCTGAAGCCAGCCCTACATAATTTACTTTTTTGATAGTGCAGACAAAATTCAGTCTTTGAGGGACTTCCACTTGTGTATAAAGACATCCCTGTACTTCCTCCTGTAAGGAAAGGGTTGCTGAGGATGACAATGGAAAAGAAAAAAGATACATAAGACCCTCTGCAAAGCATTATATTTCTCATCCTATCCCTTCCAGCCTTGGTGTTTCCCTGGACTTTTTTCTCTGTGGAGGTCCCTGCTGGAGGAGTAAACAATGGTGGTATTATATAGATACAGCAATTTCAAGAAGCAGAAATATAAAGACAATGAAGGAGACACATTTTCGCTACCTTTATACTTCAGCTAGAGATTCTCTGATCTCCTCAGTCCCCCAATATAATTTTTAAACAGTTTGTTGCTAGAAAATCCTTATTTGTAGTAGATTTACTTAATAAAGTAGGACAAAGGAATAACTAACTCTCAAGGAAGAGTGATGGAAAGTCCTGTTGTCATGAAAGCCAGTACCTTTTCTCACTCCTCATGTTGCATATTTCACTGCTGACTTGACAATTTCAGAGCCATGAGTGCACAAAAATCATGTAGCTGCAATTTTCCAAAGGATCTGAGTGGCAAGGACCTCAGCTTCTTCCAACCAATTAACCAGAAAACATTCCAATATATTTTTCAATTTACTTGTATAAGAAGTTACATTGCACAGCATACAATCTAAACCTCTAGCTTCCCTGATGAAAGTGGGAGGACTTGTGCTAGTCACAGCTGACATAGAAGGTACAAAGTGAAAAAGATATGGTAAATAAAAAACCTGCTTGGCTTTTGGTGATTTTGGAAACTGCCATTATCTCTCATCACCTGTGAATCTTTTAATGAAGGTACTAGCAGCTCCTTTGCTCAGAGCGACAATACCTACCCAACTTCGCTTACAATAGCTCACATTTCATTTACATCATAGCAGAACAAGAAACCACTAGAAGCCTATGTGGCAAATGTAAGAAATTTCATCAAGAGAAAGCAGAACTTGAAACATATTTCAGTAAGGATGCTCATGAGCTGTACAGGGGTCATTGTTTCACCTACAGCTTTGAAAATTAACTGTTCTTCCATTTGTTCTGTTCCAAGTAACCTCCTATTTTTTTCTGAGTGATTTCACAATAAGATTTTGAACACATTAAAAAACTGAAATAGTAAATCAGACTGAAAAGTAAAGCATAATACCTCTGCTAATAAGTATCACTAAAAGGTAAAATTACTATGAATTTTCATATGCAAGCTGCCTCCAAACTCATGAAATCCAAAAACCTGACATAAAAGTAGAGCTCTGAAACAGCTGAGTAGCTTGAATCTGATATGAACTTTATCCTTCAGAAAGATATGCTGCACATCTTATAGCTGAAGACAGAGATTTAATTTTCAAACCATGAAGAAGAGAGGACACATAGGGAGAATTCCTCATTACTGTGTCAAGGGAAACTGAGAACATTTTCTTAGACACCCCCACAGGGGTAAGAAGACATGTTGAAAGTACTGAAAGGTTGAAGCTAACAATATATATTGTAGGCCTTTTATGAGTTTTTATTTTCAAAACATGCATACCCAAAGTAAGAATTTAAGCCTTTAAGTGAGGTTCAAGGGTATACTTTGAAATGGGAATAATATGTGAGTAGACAACATTTACACCATCTAAATTAGAAGAAAAAAATTAAAATGATTTTATATCTGAAGTGAAGGAAAAAAGTAAGCTTAATGATGTAAATCTGAAGTTATTTATGCATCAGTGTCTGGGCAAAAGAATGAAGTAAAAGACAGCTTGCTAACAACGACTGAACAACTGGGCTTGAAAGGAAACGCCAAGGTCTGTAGGAGAAAGAGGAAAGATTGGAGAGACATTCCCCTGTTTGCTGTGACATTATATCTGCAGTGGCCCAGGAACACTTGGCTGAAAATCAAGAACAAGCTCCTTTCAACAAGATGCTAAAGGCTGACTGACAGCTAACTGGGTTGAGAAAAAAATAGAAAAGAAAAAGGAGAATCATAGTAAGTATAATAGCATACATTAAGTGTAGTTTTCACACCTGTAATATCCATCTTAACCACTATCTTTGGATCAGTATCTAATTAATAATTCTGGACCAGGCCTTGTATGCTGGTAATAATACTTTTCATATAATTTTCATTTGAATTCTTCTCCATGTTTTCTCTGCCTTAATCCAAATCAACTTTGCTTTTATGTAATGCCCCTGGCAGAGTTTTTGACACTCATGGCACACAGAGTCACATTACACTAATCCATGGCAAATGTAGAAAACTCCTGAAAGGACAGTGGCTCCTTTTTGGGGTGGAGGGGGGGGAAGGACATCTTGGATTGGGTTAATTTTCTGTCAAGTCATCCTGCCAGGACCATATGATCTCTAAACCTGACATCAGGAAAACAGAGATGAGACTTTTGGTGTCAGCCAGCAGTTACACTGAATTAGGTATAATGTGAAACTGCACCGTGAGAAAGGAAAAGTCACTTCTGGGCATCTTAGAGAGCCGTGAAATGCCCTCCCAGCTTAAGAGAGAGGAATGACTCTACAGGCCTGTCAGAAGAAAAGAATTTAAAGTGAGGTTGTGTCTGAGGGGAGGGCAAACTCAGTCAGTGTAGACGCAGAGTTTGATCCACAGCTCTCTGAAGTCAAATGTTTTAGTTTACGTCAATGGCCTTTGATTAGGCCCAGAGAGAGCTGTAAGATCCAAGGGCTGCCAGGCTTGGTTACAGTCATCAATACTATAAATCCCTGAGAGAGTTTCCTTACTAAACTCTAGGCCTTTTTGCTGCAGGACGCTAACTAAGGGCATGATCCTGAGCAAACTTAGTCCCACCGGCTCCAAAGGCCATAAATTCTTTTGGCCATCTTACAGCACACACAGATAACCTGCTTTGCTGTAGCTGCTTAATACGAGCACTAGAAAGGGCGAGAGAGACCGTTCCTGGCAAAATGAAACTATTCCCATAGCTACAACTGGGGCTTCCTCTGGGAGCGCGGTGAGTTGGGAAGGCCCCAGCCTGCTCTACACTGGTCGCATGGGGCTGACCCATAGGTGCAGCCGGGGTTTGCCCAGGTTCCCTTCCCTGTGCAAAAGGGAAGCGGGACCCTGAGGCTGCCAGAGGGGAAGCCTTCAGGTAGTCGGATGAGTCATTTCGCACCACTGAGCCCAGCAAGTGGCCCACTAACTTTAGAGTCTGAACCAGGTTGTTTAGTTTTGGTAGCATCTTGTGAGAAACAGCGATTCCTTTAGTTACGAAGCCTTTCTGAACAGGGACAAGCTCAGATGGAAATCCATTCTCTTAGAAAACAGAAGCTATAACCCTCCCTACTGCAAGGGATGATCGTAATGTTGCGGTGTACTTGGGAAATCCTTATCTGCAAATTAACCTCAAAGCTCCCCCTCTTGCTCACTCAAAGCCCAACTTACATGATTTCATTTTTTGTGTGTTTTTTTTTTTAAATAAATTTCATTTAAAAAAAAATTTGCAGGATGCACAGCAAATAAATCAACACTACCAGAAAACCAGCAACTTGATTGTTTCTCCCTGCTTCTGCAAAAAAACCATAAAAGCTCAATTGTCCTCTCAGGACTCCTTGGAAGTCTTAACAAAAGTCTCTAAAAAGAAACTAAATGAAAGACCAGGGAGGTAACAGCAGGGCAGATCCATCACAGACAAATCAGACAAAACCCTCTTTCCTTCTGACCGTATCTGGGCTTAATTCTGATCTCCTTACTCACGCTGAGTAATAATTCACACCATAACTAGCCCCACTGGAGTTGCTAAAAATCACTCAGAGTAAGCCATAAGCCCATTTGACAAATATCAGTCTGATACACTAAGGCTAAAAATCCCAAGAGCTAATTCAAATATTATTTCTGTAATTATGTGACCTCAAAAAATGGTTCTGTACTTTGTTGTTGAGGCAGTTTGTTATCGTCCAAGCAAAGACAGGAAGTTTGTGGGGTTTTTTTTTGTTTGTTTGTTTTGTTTTTCATCTTAATATAGAATCCAGCTAGAAAATTAATGTTTTGTCTACCCTAAAATATGCAATGAACATACAAACATATATGAAGAATTGGCACCTTTTTGACAGCTATTAAAACCATAAAACCTGAGGCCAAGTCTACAGTACAAACTTCTGTCTGAAAAGTATGTTAGTCAGCAATGTAATAGGACACGATCTCAGCCATTAACCCAGGCTGAGCACCTTATTTGGCCTACCCAGTGATTAGCCTGACACAAAGCCCTCACTTATTCACTGCATCTTCCTGTTGCTTCATTCACCCATAGGTACGTGACAGTAACCCTGTTAAGAGGGAGACTCGCTGCGCTGTGCATACTGCGGATTTTTTTGTACCTTTGTAAGCTGATCTCTTCTATGTGTCTTTCTCAGCAAGTCGTAGGAGGGTTTATCCATGTTTCTAATCATGAAAGGGAACCACTGGAAAGTATCAAAAGACTACCAACAATCAAGCAAATTTTCCTGTATTTCAGTCTAGCAAGGCTGGACACCAGCACAAGCGGAAGCACTCCGAGAGCTAATCACGTTCCTCAGGAAGGCTATTCTGCTCTTGCTTAAAATACCAAATTCCTGTGAGTGAGTTCAGCAGGGAGACAGACGGGAAGCCCGAGGAAGTCCCCGAGGTGCCAGCAGCGAAGCTGTTCAATGAATGCCATTGCACAACATGCCCCAATGGTCCTGCCAAACTCCTCCTCCAGCAGGAAGCCTGGCAACAAGGCACTCAACCAGTTGAACAAAAACTACAAGCTTTGCACCATGGGAGCGATTTGCCAACAACCAGTAGCCTGCGGGCTGGATACTGTTACCTAGTTATTAATGAATGCTGCTGATTAACCTTTTGAAAGCACTTTGTCCACCACACCTACTGGTGGGAACCTGCAGTGGCAATGCTCAGGGGAGGTTGCTGACATAGGACTGACATTGGAGATAGTGAATAGGCACTCCAAGAAGTGGCAATGACTTTAAGAGTTGGATATAAACCTGAATAGTTCTTCCAGAGACCTTTGGGAAGAGGAGGGGGGGAGGGTAAGCTTTTTTTAAACTTTTAAAAAGTTATTAATGTACAGACTCCAATGTAACCTACACTGTATCTCAGGCTGCTGTGCTTGATTGAAAACAAATTAAAATTTTGCTCAGAAGGTTTCCTATTATGCCCTGCAGTAAATTTGGCAGAGACTGTGATGCCCCCCTCAACTATTCTCATCCATGTTTGAAGCCCAAAACTCCTCAAAGTAATGCACTGCTGAACCCTAGAAGATGGCATCTAAAGCACTCAAAAGTGATGTGCCAGGCTTCTAAGAATCATGAGGCTAGTTTTAAAATCTAGCAGAAAAACTTTTGTATTTATATTTATCTTTTTGTCTTTCTTGGTCATACCTCCTAAGCATTTTTAGCTTACTTTTCTTTAGAAAATATCAAATAAACAAGAAGTCAAAACTCAGTGAAAGGGTCATGAAATAACCTGAATCTAGGAGTAAGAACATCAAGAAACATAAAATTCTGAAATAGTACAAAGTTTGCATGAAGATATTGAGAGTTGATGACTACAGGGAAAGCACAGGGAATGAGCAAATATGAAGGAACTGCCTGAATCTTAATCATGGATAGAAATGAAGGAGGAAAACCAAACAAAATCCAAAAGAAGAGTACAGAAAGGACAAATATGAAAGAGAAAAAAACTGCATGAAAAGCATATTATAAAAAGGGGAAAACCAAAATACAATTAAAAAAAACCCCCAAAACAGCCTCACTTTATCTATTACCACAAAAAGACTGCTTATGCATACCTTCACTAGGGGATCTGCAAAACAGTATTTTTAAAACTGTTCTGTTTCCTCAATTTAATAAAACTGTTACTTTTTAAGCTAAAAGCACAGGAGAGAAAGAGAGAGAGAGATATTTCTTGCCTAAATCCTCCTTTACGTTGATATTTCACACAACAGTTGAGCCAGTTTGACAGCTTGCTGCTGTTGATTGGGGAAGCAGCCTCACTCCCCTGCTTTGTTCCCAGCCATGTGGTCTTACTTCTTCCCTTGTGCTGAAACCAGCACTTATCTGACACCCTAGTAAAAAATATACCACTCTCTAAATGAAAAAAAAAATATTTTTCTTCTGCAGATATTTTTGTTTGTTTTTAAAAAAAAAATAATCAAGAAGTAGATGAGATTGCTGAATAGTCCTGTGAAATGCCACCCTTAAAACATTCCTGGAACTATGGAGAAGACAGACATTTCTGTTTTGTGCCTGTTCTGCTCATTCTACTATTTCCCATTTCATTTCATTAAATGCAAATATTAAATGCAGTGCCATTCTCTTGTATATAGTCCCTATACAAATTGCAAACAAAAGCAGGATATGAGAACTAAAGCTGAGTTTCCCTCTGACTTCCACACTACGCGCTGACACTATACTGAGCAAAGATCAAGGCAGGCTATCGGGCATCAGCTAGACTGAAGACCAAAACCAGAAAAAATAACACAAAATTTGCCATATTCTGCCTTCATTTACTCTCTTGCAATCTGGTTGACATTCACTGCTTCAGCTTCCCCTCACAGTAGAATTTGGGTTTGTCTGTAGAGATTAGTTAGACTCTCCTTGTTTTCATGACATTACTACCATTATTTCAAGAAAGGATCTGTTTTTGTTCTCTTCTGTTTCTGGGAGGGACAGATTTCTTTTTGAAAATTCTTCTAACGGGATGGAAAAAATATGTTCTTATGCTATAATCCACAGACCACAAAAGGATGTCCATTACTTTACATTAGCCAAAGATTATTCTTTGGGCAAGATTATTGCCAGGCATAAAAACAAAACCAGAAACCCCCATATTGCTGAAAACAAAACTTATTTTCCAATATTCAACCCTTATTTTTACTCGTAAGAGTAGTCTCTTTACTATCTGTGGTACAAACAGGACATGGCAGGATTCAGGCGATTAAAACCAGAGATTATTCAAAAGTTAACATGTGTTTTTTATTTACAGAAACAGAACAAAAGGGACTCTAATTGAAACAGATCATTTAAATAAAAAACAGCAATCTACTTATGCAGATAGCATACTTACATAGATACACACGTGCGCACACACTCACACCCAGCCAGAGCTTCCAGTGTTTTCTGGCTCCTGGTATTACGCATAAGAACCTAGTAGGCCCAAAACCCCTGGTACGCATGCCAGGATTTTCTGGGTATCCAGGCTCCCCAGTACAAATCTGGGAGTCACCCAGCATGAGAGGAGCCTCAGCTAAAATGGAGCAAGATCCTCAGCTGCCTTTCAGGGAATTTGTCTGTGTTTCATCAAATCCAGCAGATTTCTAAAAAATATCCGAGGATATTTGATGAAGTGACATTTCCCTGATCATTTCCCTTATTGTTCCTTTTTAAGAGACAGCTGAAATTATTTAGATTGCTTGCAAAAAGAAACAAACACAGGAAATGAAGCCGGGTGAAAATAATTTCTTAATTTTGAGGGTGCACTAAGGTGGAGCAATCCCTACCAAAGATAAATGAAAAAGTAAACATACTGATTTCAATCAAGAGCACTTTTCATAAGAATATTTCACTCACTAGTTGCCGCTGATGGCTCCCTGTTCTTTTAGAGGTGTGTTACCCATTCTGGAATATACACAAGAGTTCAAGTGTTGCATAATTACAGAAAACAGGGCCTATACAAGAATATCCTGTTTTGCTTCCTGTACACTCACTGGGGTGGCTCAGCTGAATCCTTGACAACATCTAGCTCTGCGAGGAAAACATCAAGACTCCTTGCTGATAGCAGTTTTTTACCTAGAGCTTCTCAGCAGTTGGGCTGTTTAGCCCCAAAGTGTAAGCAGACAATCACCCTATTGTTTACTTTCTAGTCAGAAGGAGCATTACTGCTTTTCTTCACTGTCCACAGCCTCTGTAATCCTAGCAGTCATGTTCACTCAGCAGTAAGTCTAAATATGTGCTTCCCAAAGGAGTTTCAAATCCATGACATAGATTAGCATCACTGTGGTTTGACACTGTCTGCGACAGATTCCACAGTAATTAACATTTTAAACCATGGTCAGTACTGAAATTATTTGATGAGGACTCTATCCCCCAAATCATGAGAAATTAACAAATTTGAGGGGTATTATTTTTCTAGTAAAGCGAATAGGCTGTGGAGGACAACGTATCTTTCAAAAACCCTGTCAGCATTGCTTCATCTCATTACATATCACTATACCTTAAAAAAAGGAGCGATTCAATTGTGTGATGGTGAATCATGAAACTTCACAAACATTCAAGGAACACACATGCCACTACAAATTAACCATTAGCACTGCATGGTATTCATCCTTTCTGTCACACACTGTGGGAAGCACGCCTTATTAGCATGGAAGCACGGAGCAATAGTATCTCAGCGTACTTAACATTCGCTTACCTTGGAAAAAAGAGCACACAATTGCAGTCTTAAACAAAAACCCCAATCTCCAAAATGCTCCAGCTCTATCCCTTTCCACATTTAATCCTAGGATTTAAAAATTACAAAATTGAATCCTAAAGCCTTTTCTTTCCCCTCTTCCAGTTCACTGTTTTTTACAATGAAATGTAGTTTTTGCATTTTTAATCAGCCTTAATCATAAATAAGGCAGGCATCACAATTGCAGCTATTTCAGGGTTCCCCCTCACACACTTTTTTGGTTTTGAATTTCAATAGTGCCCTCGACTGGGGGTCTTCCTGGATCCCAGATGTCGAATTATATGGTCTGTCCTATTCTTCTAATAGTGGCAATCCAGTTCCCTGTTAGGTTTCACAGGAATCTGAATAGCTATTCTGAAATCACCCATTTCTTCCTGAATTGTATTACAAGTGAACTTAATTTTGTCATCTTGATTATTAAGAAATAGCTCTCCTTAACAGTTTCTTAGAAATATCTGCTTTTTTCTTTCTCTTTTATCTCTTAGTAATTTGAAGCATCCTGTGCAAATCCTTAAAAAATAAATACATTTCAAAAAAAAAATTACGTTTAGCATCAGTGTTCCTGTTTGAGGTCCTGTGCGGTCTATAAAACCTCAAGAAAGGGGCCCACTTCCCATACCTATCCTACTTACATGCTGTTTTATTTAAGAATCAAGAGTACATTTTACAACCACTTTGCCATGTTAAAAAAGGAGAAACATAAAAGTGACTTTCAGGGGGAGGGTAGACTTATGTTTTGTTTCACTAGCTTCTTTCAGAGTAAACTTGTAAAATAAAAAGATATAAATGCCAAACAATTTTGTAAAAGCTAATGCAGCAGTAAACCAGAGCCTCCCACTGACCTAGAAGCAGAACTGGTATTTTAAACCTGTACAGCTTTAACATACATTTTATATGTATAAGGATTTGAAATTTCATTTCTTCCTAAGTGTAACCCAACGCTATGGAATCACACACATCTCAGAAATTACTCCTACCCATTCCTAGTTCAAATAGTAACAGAGGCTTGCTGGCAGATATGGTTAACATTGTGTAAGGTATTTGAACTAGCAGAGCAGTTCAGGCATGTAACACAATGCATGACGAAGGCAAGCCATGGCCTTTGGCACCCCTGCTCATACTATTATTAATTATGCATTTCCTTCGTCTTATTAATGTTTGAATGGATATAAAAAACAAACAATGCTGCCCTAAAGGATATTGCAGCCATACTACAGCCTGACATCTTTCTGGGATTGATAACAGAGGAACCAGTCCTACAAGTGACCTTTGGCTTGTATGTCCTCAAGACAATTTTGGTTTTGGATAGATTACATGGACAACTGTTATCTGGCTTTGGGAGGGATCATTTCTTCAGAGATATTGAGGACCCTGTTGAGCTACACGGCAGCAGTCATAACCTCCCTTGCTCTTACAAAAGAAAAAAACCAATCTGTTGAGACTCAACCATATCAGCAAACCATTGAGTTATTGAATAATTTCAGACTACCCACACACTCAGGCATATCTCTGTGTTAATTATGCTATGATTGTAATTTCATAATTTGCTTTTAAATCATAAAGAATGAAACCCCTTATACTTACAACAGCTGAATTATTATCGTCTTAGATAAGTTAGGAGCTGAAGTTTATCTGAAGTTATCTAAATTTGCCGGTAAAGTTCTAGACTTGTAAAGTTACCTGAACTTGTACAAGTCTCAGCTCCTACCTTTAGGTAGGTTCATAAGTGACATATCTTTAAGCAATTCTATTTCCCAAGCAGTATGCTTTATTACCATTATCAAAAGGACGAACTAAACTCCCATTGTTCATGCTGTACCAGTTTACAGCAACATCTGCTGGATAACCTAGAGCTGTAATAACAGAGACCCTGACATACTGAAGTGACAGAACAATATGAGACATGGCTATGGGAAGGCAAGGGTTAGATAAGGGGATAAGAGAAGGCTTTCACATCAAAGACTTTGCTTCACAATGACACCTACCCTTCGCTACTGCCTGTGCCATTGATTTCATGACTTGTCTGGATTGCCAGTTCATCTAGCAGGCTCCCCAGCTTATGAGAGGTGGTATCAGAAACAATAAAGTCAGATGGCAGTTTTGTATGCCTTGGGGGAGAAGGTAGATCCATACACTAGGGAAAATGATAGAAAAACTAAAATGATTTTATTCTATTCCACAGTCATTTAATGTTTTAGCTGGCATTAAGTACACCTTAGAGTGTTAGTACCTCAATTTTGATGGCCCCAAAGTTCCCCCCTCTTTAAGAGAAAGAACATTTAAAACTCCCACACTCACATTAGTAAGTCAGTAACAAGAATATTTGCTTTGATAGTCTTGTTGACACACAACAGTTGAGGCAGTTTTATTATTTTTTTTTATTATGGCAGGAGTATCTTTAGGGCAAAGTCTCTGGGAGAAACACTATTAAATACTTCGCCTGGACAAAACCTTCTTGCAGAGGAATTTTCAATTGCTTTTCAGCTGCACTGTGGTTTATTGTTTGCTTTAAATCATGCCAGAGTCTAAGCCACATACCATGGTGTCTTAAAAAATCATTATGGTGCAATTAAAAACAATGTTAAAGGTGGAATTCCCCCCTCCCCTCTCTCTGTGTAACTGTTGTACGCTTCCTCTGTGTGTTTCATGATTATCTGCACCAGCTCTGGTCAGGAGATACAGCTGTCATGAAACACTCAACAGATGGCAGTGGCTGGGTGATGCTTCATCCATTTTTGGATGCTCTACTGACATTTGAGCTCATGCCTTCCATAAATGCTGTCATGCCCCTGACTCCTTTTAGCCAACACAAGCCTACAATGTGCAGTGACAATATTCATCTTTCCAAAGGAATAGAGATAAATTGAACTGCCCTTATGAAAAGCAATATAAAATACTTAAATTTAGTGTCCTTTAAAACTTTTAACCATTATAGATAGATATGGCTAGAAAATAGATAGACTGATAAATTGGTAGATGGATCTCCTTTCTTATTGCTGTTTCATCCTTAAGCTATTTTATTCTTATAAGGCTCTTCAGAGATTGATTTAGCTTACAAAGAACAGCAATTCCTCTCCAGTTTTAGGAAACTGCTAGGAACTGGAGTGCTTTGAAAAGAAATTGATTAGCACTTCTTTAAAAAGAAAAGAAAACAGCTAAAAGATACACAGTATCTTTGAGCTTTTCAGGTGGTAAAGGCTGTTTAGTGTTTTATCTTAAATTAAGTTTTAAAAGCTTAACTATATAAAAAATGCAATATGAGTAGAGTCAAATTGGAAGAAGCAGCAGCTTGTGGAAGGGAAGACCTAAGACTGCCTTTGCGTTTTTTGGAGTTTTTGTTTGTTTTAAACCAGCTTTACAATAGTACCATCTAATACAATTGTTTTGTATGGAGAGACTGTGACAATCCCTGAATGTCCCCCACACAGGGGACTAGACTACATTTCATGCTTCCCAAGGTTCAGTCCAAGTCACTGTGGTTCCTGATATAAAAACAAACAAGAGGTAAGAGGTGGAGAGAGAAGAGGTGGATAAATGCATGTGCTTAATCATAGGGATTAAGAAAGACTTCTTGGGAATGGTGGGTACTGGTATTTTGTCCTGAACAAGGAGTGGTGGCTACATTTTTCTCATACTGTTTCCAGCACAACTCATTCTAAATACAGGATGTTCAGAGACTACCACTGCAAACACAGCTGATGTGTTTAGTTGCACAAACACTTGATGATGCCCTTCACTATGAGGTCTATTTTTTTTAATGTTAAGAATGATGTGATTTACAACTTAATTTATACCCTAATAGTGATGAAAGAAGAGGTAAGGGCTACATCTCTTTGTCAACTGTCCTTGCTGAACAGCCAGGAGATATTTAACCAAGTACTTAGGTAAGCAAGACACACCTTCTAGTGGGATGAAAGGGGAACCAAAGTTAGGAAGTATGATCTAATTCTTCAAGCCTAAACTTAGATTTAGCACTGGAAGTAATAGCAGAATGATGCCATGGTAGTCTGAGGGTACAGTCAGAAGCAGGACTTAATCTACTGCTGAGCTGTAAAACGTAAGTCCTGTGTGAAGTAATGCAAATTAAGATCTCTTAAATAATCTTAATAGAAATTAAATTCCACAAAATTTATTCTATACTAACACCAGTCATGTTTGACTACTACGGAATGCAGCTGACTGATGTAACTGTTTAATTTCAAAGTAGACAAAGGACTCCCAGATCGCCATCTTTTCAACTCTGTCAGGTTTAGGGGCAATAACTGGAGATAGGCCGGTTTCAATCACTTTTCATACTCTATTCCTTTCTGTTATCCTTTAGCTGTTAAGACAGTAAAGGAAAAGAATACTCAGGCTATACTTGAGCCTATAATTAATCAATAGGCTCAATAGGATCACAGCCATTTACTTTCAACAAAAAACCAAACCCCTGCATGGTTTGCCAGTACAAAAACTTAATTTATTGAACATTTAATTTCCAAATTGCACCTCTAGAGACAGCAAGCTACCAAGAGAATCTAACACCAACATCTCAACTTAGCAGTGCCTATTGTTTTATTTATTCTTGGGCTGCACAGTCAGACAACATCCTTGCTAGATCAGGACAGTCAGATGTGGCCAACTAATCTCCACTAATCAGTTAATAAGCCTTTGGACCTGAGAGAGCAATGGGAAGATACATGGTTCAGGCTGGGCACAATCACATATATAACTGTATGTCTGAGCATTAGAAATGGAAGAGATGTTAATGCTGTATAGCAGAGGGTTAATCTTATTTCTCCCTGCTTAGAAGTCCTCTGGATCCTATTTTCACTATGCACCCACGCCAAGAGTGCAGACAATGATTCCCATGAATTTCTGCCTTTAAGACAGCACTCTTCTCTGATGCCTCAGCAAGCATCAAAGAATATGTAATATATGCATTTATCATAGGTTCACATCCCCTTAAATACTCTCACTTATTTAAATAGCATTTACCTCATGTTCCAGAAAAGTATGTTCTCTAGCTGTGGCCATATCATTTGCTATTTTTGCTGGGTTGTGCCATCGCATTTATTATCGAATGTATGAAGGGAGTGAAGTAAAAAAGTATATAGTTTTTTGCAGCACTGGCTTTTGCATTTAGAGGCTCTTTTGTACTAGCTTCAGAACCCTCTATCTTACATCAAGAAAGAGAAGGATATGGAAGAAACTGTAGAAGGATTTTGAACTCCTCTTCTATATCTTGTAAACTTATGGAGAAGTCTGCAGTGCGTCTGTGTATCTGTACGTCTGGATAGCACTACTGTTTCATTGCAGCATTTCCCATCCCATATGTTTATCCCACACAGTTCCATGGAGCTGTATTAACGAGTGGAACATTACTAGTGGTTATAGTTGCATTCTGAATTAAAAACCCAAGAACCACCTGTTATGCACTTCATACAAATAACAGCATAACGTTGAAAGTTTTCATACAAATTCTAGCTGTAAGTCACCTCGTAAGACAATAAGTTTCCTTGTAAATATGGTAAGCATAATACCTTTCTTCCGTATGTACATGACTGCCTTATTTCAGCATCATGAACTTAGGAAGTGAGCATTTCATGTTTTTCTTGGCTTTTGGTATAGATGAGGTTATACAAGTTTGAGCTGAGCTGTATGGCAACGGTTACTACTTTTGTTATATCATTCTTGAGCGTACGACAATGCAAAATGATAAAGGACTGACAGCATAAACACTGGGAAAAGCAGTAACAAACACCCTGCAAACACACAAAACAGCAAAGCTGAGCAAAAAATTCATGCTGCAAAGATTCACAAGCCACAGCTGATCTGTTTGAGCACTATGAGACTATACACAATAGGGAGCTTTCCAGTACTAATCTGTTCTGACATTTTATAGAAACTAATTCTTGCAGACAAATAAAGGTCTAGTTTGGAACAATTTTATTCAGGCCATCAGCATCCTTCCTGATTTGATCTGATTTTCAAATAGCGTATGTTTTTCTATTTGTGGTCTTCACATCCTGCATAAAAGCAAGATAAAACTGGCAAATGCAGCATTCACAAGAAAGCTAAGATATCAGGCAGGTACAATTTAAACAGATTTTAAGACAGGACAATCACATAACAGGGAGAAAGTTGAACAAGAACAGAATTACCAATTTATATATGTATTTGATAGATATGTATGTCTGTTCACACATATGCACACGCATTGGGAATTTCAACAAAACATTGTTTTATCAGTTCTTCAGCTGGGTATATGCTGATCATCAGTCACTGGCTGAAACCCTAAAAAAAACCCAGTATTTGTTTTTTTTGTTTGTTTTGTTTTGTTTTTTTTTTTTGTGTGTGTGGCTTGAGTAGCAGCCCTTCTGTCAGTGTTTCGCTGCATTATTTTAAAGAGCAACTCTTTGCATGTGAGGAGACAGACGCTGGTGATTTAGGAAGGCCAACACACCACAGTACTTTTACTCAGCTGATATTTAATGATTTACCATTTAATGAAATTCATCTTTCATAACCCCAAGTTCATACAGAAGCAGCTGCTATTAGGGATGCAACAGTATTGAACTTCCAACCAAAGGCATAGGAGAGCTTCTTTTATAGCTCTAGCTACTGGACCCATCTGGCTCTTCACTTAAGTACTGCAAATGAAGGAGAGAAACACTTTGCTTCCCATCAGTGAGGTCCTGAATGGAATGCATAATTATTCAGAATAAAGGCTTTCCAGTCAAAACTAGGTGCATTAACAACACATTCCAAAACTTTGGTGGATGAAAACAATTTAATCCATCTTATTATCTAAAGAACACTCTGATGAAATCAGAAGCATATAAAAAGAGGAATCATACTTACTTGAAATAATTTTTAATACCAACATCACAAAGTCTGATCATGAGGAAACTGGGTCAGTGTTTCTAAAACAGTTTCTTCTGGAAATGAAAGATTAATTTTTATTTACCTCCATTTTGAAACAAGATGGGGGAGAGAGGAAAGAGAGAGTCTAGGCTTGAGAGATGCAGCAGAAGCTGATGTATGGTCTCTTTCTAGTAGGAGATGTGCATTATTGAGGCAGGAGGCTTGCTGTTCCCCAATAACCCGGCTCCAAGTGCTTTAACTACAGTTAAGTTAAATGAAGCAACTTAAATGAAATGCAAGCTTTTAGAGGTGCTTTCAATTTTTCTTTCCATCACTTTGAAGCAGAAGCTTGCAAGTGCTAGAAACGTTATCAATCAGGTTGCTTTAAAAAAACCTTTCAAATAAAAAAATCCTTTCCTAATGCAATAATCTTCTATTTTCATTTTTGTTCTTGCAGAGATCTGACAGAAAGTAGATTATGGCAGAACTACATTTACCTCCAATTCCTACCAACATCTGTAAATTAGGATTTGCAAGAAAAGAAGTAGGTTATGGACGTTTATTACAATTACAGGGCTACAGAACAACAACTGTTGCCTAGTTATGATTATAGCTAATCCTTTCATTGCCCACAGTGGACCAAAGAAATTTTCATATCTTAACTGTAAAAGTAGGTGTCTTCTGTTATCAGTAGCTTTTAAAGCAGAGTTATCCAAGCACAATACAATTTAAAAATACAGGAACCTATGTCAGGACTTAACATGCAACTTTACTTCTTTTTGGTTTCTTTCCACATCTAGGAATATGAACTCACTTTATAATTACTCCAGGATTCAGTCTCAATATGGATTATAATTTTGGTGATGCTATTTTTACTATTGAAAGCTCTTCAGAGCATATGACAGCAAGCATTGCTAGAATTTATTCTAAATGCCTAAATCAGTTCTGGATGGGTTCTCCATTCCGTGTTCTACACAGTGTTATTGTTCTAGCACATTGGGAGAAGTGGAACCAATTCATCTCCCTTTTCCATTACTTGCCAGTTTTCAGTCCTTCCTTTCCCCCCAAGAATATTAAATCTAAATTGCAGCGTTTGACTCAAAGATACAAATTTTTATAAGAGACTTGAAAGAGCTTGGCTAAATCTAAAATTTGTGCTGAATTAGCAGAAAATCTTCTTGTAGTTGAGAGATTCTCAAAGATACTACTTTACTTCCAAGTGTTGATTTCCCTTAAAAGCTAAACAAGATAACCAAATATTACTTCTTGTCAACCTTATCAATTTAATATTTCCAGAATCAGGTTATGTTAAACTTGGCCACTTTCCTTTTATTTTGTAAGCCTCTCCTCAACCTGTTTTTCCCTTAAACTTCATCCTTCAAACACATAGAAATTAACAACTGGGAGCCAGAAGTTTGTTATGTTTGTAGGAATCCCTGGGAAGCTTGGCTGATTGTTTTCTTTCAAAGAGATAATAGCTAATAAATATTCCACTTAACACCACTTAGGAAGTGGCATTAAGCAGGAAAAGGCCAGGAACTAGGTTTATAAAGAGATTCTATCCAGCATCCTCCATGTCTTTTCCCCTGGTAGCTTCCAAAACACAGTACTCTAAGAAATGATGCTTCTTTGAATGCTTTTTTTGATGTCTGTAGCAGCTTCAACTGGATAGTTGTGGTGCAAGAAGCACTTATATTTGCCAGTGTTTGTAAACAAAGACTGCACAAGAAAGCAGACACTCTTCTCCTTCCTTCTGCTTCTTGGCATCCTGAGGGTCTTACACAGCAATTCTTCCATGCAAGATGGGCTAAAGGGCCACTTAAGTTCTATTTCAGATACCCATACCCAAAACTTCAAAACTTGCTCAGGTGATCCCTAGCTCTTGGAGCACCTCAGGTCTGGCAGCATTTGCAGGTTACACAGTAGAAGTCCACAGACAGCAGAAGTTGGGTTTTTTTTCTTACACATGGCAGCCAGTGCTGGGAATCCATTGGGATCTTCCAGATTTCTAGTCAAGGCAACCCATGAAATTTCTAGTAAAGGAACTGAAGCATTCTGATACCCTAAGGTTTTCTAAGTTTTCCTTATGGAGGACTCCAAGTTCTGAATCCCCAAATCCTTCTGATACAACCAAATGCCTTCTCAGAATGCACCCAATGCTTTTGTCCAGGGTTCTGTGAACTTTGGTTGCTTTGATGGCTGCTTAGCTTACAGGAATTTTTGTATCTTCCAAGTTTTGCTGGCCATGATTAAGTATATTTAAGTGGTATTTTCAAAGCAGGTACTTCCCAGCTTCATAGCTAGACAGGCCTAGTAGATTTTTCTGTAAGAACATAGTTGAAAGGGGAATAACAACACTTGCCCTGATTATAACAGCCATCAAAAACATGTCAGGGCTGAGGTCCATTTATGACCTCCTCAGCAGAAAGATACAAGTTTGTACCTCTGACAGCAGCTCGAAGAAAAGAACTTAATATCTTACATAAAGGGAGTGAAAAAGCTGAAACTATTAGGTAAAAGGAGGAAAAAAATGCTACAGGGACAGAAATAGTTTTGCTTTTAAGGGCCTAGCCATTTAACTCTAGAGGATGAATCAAGGTTGCAAATGCTATCTGGAAAATAGTACCTAGGGCCCGGATTACCTGTGCAAACTAAGACATACGTATGCCCCTATCATATGATGAGTATGTGTTACCTGTGAGAGAGCACCTAAGCACTAAGTCACCTGATTTGACACACATACCAACTGCTGTCCTGTGACCAGGCTCATGTATGCCATTTATCAGGATCTCCTCCTATGCACATTTTATTCACAGAAGTGTGCATTCATTTTTGTGATAGCGTCAGATCCTACAGAAGCTGGGGGAAAGGAGAGGGAACATGCCACGGAGCACATAGGCTATCAGCCTGGCAGAAAAATTAATCCAGCCCACAATTTTTCCCCTTTCTTTCCTGTGAACCTGCAGACAAAAAAAGTAGGCCAGGAGGCTCTGGCAGGTAAGGCAGTCTACAATGCATAAGCCTGACCTATCTGTGACAGAGAAACTTAGCATGCTCAAATTCTTCAGACGCCTTCTCATTTGCCAAAGTATTTGCTGTGTTGATTAAATAGTTTCGTAGCTATAACAGAGACACCGTCACACTTCACAACCCTGCTACACCAACACCTGTGTGGGCAGGCAAAAATGAATCATTCCTTACTGCATACTCAAGTATAGTTCACTTTTTGCTAACATCAGAGCGTTTCTTGAACCTTTCAATACTCTTGTGCTATATTTTTTGCCAGATGTATCAGCTTTAACGTTGTCCACATCTCATTTTTCTACTTTTTTGAAGTTCTTAGGTCCTATTACTAAGAGCTATTCCTCTGTCCTTAGTAACATTCACATTTCCCCACTAAATATATATTAATACATACACAGATTACGCTATTCTTTCCTAAAGTAAAATGAAATTACTAGCCTACCATACATCCCTGTAAAGCCTTTGTAGAGACTTCACCAAGCCGAACTCTTAAGCCTTCAGCCAGATTTCAAAACTCATCAGTTTTCATTGATGCATATGTGATTTAGTAAGACTATTAAGTGATATAGTTTTGATTTTTGTAAAACACTTAGCCTCAGAAAACTCCCCAAGACACTAATGCAAGCACATTAGTAAATAGATAGCATGGTTTTATAAATTATGTCTTGTTGGGTTTTTTCCTTAAAGATCTAATCACATTACAATCATGATCACCCACTGCTTCACTACCTGTTCCCTTGTTTTACTAGAGTTAGGGATTAAATGCAAGTTGTCATACCTACTAGAATTAGTTGACAAGTATCATACTTTTCCATTTTCTAAGAGAAAAAAGAAGTCCTAAAGAAATCAGCTCAAAGTCTTCATATAATCACTGCCCAAAGAGTGTATTTTCTTAAAATTTGTGTGCTAAATGTTCCTTCCAAACTGAATTATTCTATGTGCTAATTTTCTGCAAAGATGTTAATCAAAAGAGAATTTTATTGATATTATAGCTTTACTCAAGAAAATGGTGTTTAACATCTTAATATTTGGGTTTACCCTTCTCCCTCCCAATAAATTTACTCTCCCAAGTATTAACTAAGTACTACTTGTAAGTTTCTGGTACGTCTCAAGGAAGAAATGACTCTACAGTAAGATTTCATGGATGTAAGAGGGAAAGTAGTAGTATTAAGTTTTTTTGGCAATGCCATCTTGTAAGATTGGTTATTTGGATCTTCACTCTAAAATAAAATGTGGCCTGTGATAAAAAATAATCTGACATCTCAGTTTCCATAGAGGATCTCAGTTCTGTTATCCCTTCCAAATATTAGAATCAACATGTGACCTCAGTAAGAAATATACAGACATTGGAAAAGAAGGCTGTCATAATTAAAATTGACTGTGGGAAAAGAAAAAAGTTTGTCCTTAATTACACTTATGCAAAGTGTTTACAGGCTGAACAGAAGTTATACTTGTCTGTTTCTTATCAGATTGTATCTAAGGAAGAAGTTAGAAATATTTGTTTGGCAACCACGTATTTTGTAATGAGGTCAGCATGTTCATTTCATTTGTTTTTCTCCAGGTAATACTTAGTCCCACACCTTCAACTAAAGGACAAAGACTGTTATTGCATGGTATTAGCAAGAAGCTTATGAAAATACAGAACTGAAGTTGCTTAACAACATAATACAATGGACAAAGGCATTTGACAACATTGAAAGCTAAAAGGCTTTTAGATAATGTTAAGTATTTGATTACACAAAGGAAATATTCTGTAAATATATGTAAATTACTTGGCATAGCTGTATTTGGAATCATTTCTATTTAATCTGCCATTTCTCATATGCTGCCTACAGTAGATAATAACTAGTACTGTTTCACTACACTTAAGACCAAAGTTTTCCAAAAGTACGATGGTTTGTGAGTCTGCCTTTGTTTCATATATACAAATAGCCGTTACCAAGAACTCCGGGTGGTGCCCTTCCTCAGTGCTGGATGGACAATAACTTGCTTACCATGTGTATTCTGACTGAGGAATGTCATTTGTGCAGAAGAAATTGAATCCAACAATTTTCATCTCTTGCTGGCAAAGTGTTACCTTGGAGATACTGCAGTGTGATAAATGCATTATTGGTCAGTAGTGACTGGATAAAAGCAATATTGTCAGGCAGGCTTTCAGACGCAATATGAATGGGAGAATGGAGAAACCAAAACCAACTCAAAAGACTTTTTCCTTCCCTTGAACATCAGGTGTCAACCTCAATATGATGATAATAGGAACTACTTTCTATTTGTGATCCAATAACAGTGATAGCTCTTCCTTTATTTAGGGTCCTTTCATCTTTTTAGATCAAGTGCTGTATAGGCTTTAGATGAAGATTACTCCCTCATATCCACCTACCACTGACATGCAGTCAGCCTCTGGGATGCCAGTGCAGCGTGCCAGCAGTGCCACATATCAGGTTCCAGAAGGGGAAGTAAAAAAAGAATTAATCCAGCTGAAACTACAGGGGAACAGCAGAAAGGACAACATAATGACCCAAAATGGAACTTGGCCAAGATACCAGGCTTAACAATCATGCAAGGAGCTGAGCAACTGTTACAGTTTAGTTTCATGTCTCATCAGCCATGGTAAACCCAGCCAAAACACCACTGCTGAGCCCTGTGCTGATGAACTGATTTAGTACTCCTCTTGCTTCTGTAAGTGGCAAGAGGTGTCATCTATTAATTTGCCAACAGCCTGACTGCAACACCCAAGTCTCTATTGTTCTCCTTTCCAAGCCACGCACAACCCAGTTTACTTAATAGAGTATGACAAAGTCACAAGGCAGTATGGCTAAAGAGACAGGCATTTGAGAGGATAATGATCTGTCAGCAGGGCTGTGGCAAAAGGAATTTACATGAAGATTAATCAATGTTTACAGCTCTTCTCATTTGTGAGAACAAAGCGCTGCTCCTACCTGCCACCAATTCTATGATTTTCAAGAAAGAAGAAAAGAAAAATACAGAGAAGGAGCGTCACTTTGTAGCTGAAGGATGGGAATATTGTTCTGTATATTCCACAAGCCCCAGTTTTAATAGGTATGAATCCATAGTTATTCTTTAGTGGGGGATCAATGTTTAGTAGACACTGGATGCATCATTTACACCCTGCTTGAAGGTACTAACATATTATGGTAAAGTTACCCGAGTAAAAAAAAAAAATCCAAACACCAGAAAAACACACACTACCAATTTGCCTCCATGAGCTTCCACAGCTGTCATGATTCATGGTGAATTGAGAATTAAATACTCTTTTCTTTCAGAGTTTCTGTAATTCAAGAAAGGAAGCGAGTGTGTCTTTTTTAAGATGCAGCACACAATTAGAGGTGATATGACAGAACACACAGTAAGATCCGTACAAAGTAGGATTTGAGGAACTTCTTAATAACCTGAAAACTGGAACATGAGTTAAAAAAATCAACTTATTGATTTCTACATCATATTTACAAGAGCTAGTGTTGTGAAATATGAATTCTAGCTTCCTATGCCAGTATAAGCCCTGAGCCCCAGTGGGATTCATCCTAAGGAGAACAAGTGGGTCAAGACTGCTAGCTTCACTCAGTCATTTCCCAATAAGGAAGATAGGTTTCTGCCTAATGAGAGTAGCTCTCACCTATACCTGCCTCAGTCTTTCCTGGCCACAGCACCCAGGTAGGTGGCAGTGCAGACATTAAAGCTCCTTTCTTGCTGCCATCATCATCCTTCCCTCCTCCTAACTGTGAGGGAGGCTCTGCCTCAGGGGCCCTGCACCACATACCAACCTTAGGGTGGAGCAAATTCAGAATAACTCAATTACAGGTGATAAAGTTACTCCAGATCTGCCCAACTTTCATTAAGACAGGAATCTCTCTTAGGACAAGCCAGCCTGAAATGGGACCCATTTGGCATGGGTTTAACAGGCAGATTTAAGAATTGGCAGTTTCTGTTTTCTTCTGTGCCTCGTGGGGCTTGCAGTGCTTGGTGAGGAAGGTGGTTTCCCCATGCCTCTGGGGAATGCCGCTCGCCTGCAAGCTTCGCCCGGCTGCTTCTGGAAGGAGCAGCCCCTTTCCCCACCCTTCCCTGGGATAAACTCCGCCGCGAACGTGGAGTCAGGGCAAAACAATGGCAAGTGACAGTGACTGAACTGTATAAACATGTTGACAACTGATTAAGCAAAAATAAAACAAGACTCAAATAGCTCTTCTGCATAATTCCCGATTTGCATAACCAAAAGGGTGGCAACACTCCAGCCACCGTTTGTTTCCTGCAGCAGCCAGAATAATTCAGTATGGAGGGCTCCTTTGCCAAGAGGAATTTCAAAACTCTGCGGGGCACGAGCACGCCTCGGCAGCCGCCCAGGCTCACAGCCGCCCACCGAGGCGGCGAGGCCTCCCGCCATGGTCACGGAGGGGCAGTGGGGTTTGGCTGGAGCTGCTCCTCGGCAGACTGGCAGGAGCACCGGCAGGCTAAAGGCCACAACAACAGCCACCGGAGACGCCGCATATTACAGACCCGAACAGGAGACAAACTGCAGTGCACCAACCGCGGTCAGCACTTCATCTATGAAATTACCTCAGCTAAAGGAAGAAGGCATCCCAAGGTGTAATAAAGCAAAACCGGATGTCTCTCGCTAGACAAAACTCAGTGAACCGCTAACCTTCAGCAGAGAGGTTACGGAGATTATCTAATACTGTACTGTGGTCTCTAAAGCAGCTCTAAATTTTGGGCAATAATTGCCAGCTCTGTTCCGACAAAACCAAACAAACCTGGCGAGTATTTAATCATTTTGCCTCCGCTAAGTACTGGTCTGGGCTGTGCTTCTCTGCAGTTTTTAGCATCTCCCACACTCTGCCGTGAAATCTTACCCGCAAGTGCATAGCTGTCCGCAGGGAGCTTTGCTTTAGTAAGGGTTTGGCTCTTACAAAACTGACAATGTTTTGGCTTTTGTTTTTTTGTTTGTTTTTTTTTTGTTTGTTTCATTTTAGGGTGTGCGGTTTCTTTGTTTTTGTTGGTGGTGTTTGGTGGGGTTTTTTTTTTTCCTTACATTACAATTTCCAAATAATCTAATATGGAAATTAATGTTCCTTTAACAATAACAAACCAATGCCGGCAAGGCAAATATTGTGGCATTACCATGGCTGGAAGAAACTCTTGCTGTGAAGCCAGGAGTGTTGCAGGCTGCTTAAAAAGCCATCATGTTGCATCTATGCAGAGGTTAGTCTGATGCTTATCTGAAAGCAGAGTTTTAACTCTGTTTACATATGGGTCCAAAGAAGCTCAGGAGGAATATGACCATATTTCAGGGGGTGCAGATGCATGCCCTGTTTGGCCAAGACTTCTTTAAAGCTGCTTGAAACTGCTTAGGAAACTCAGTTTAGTAGAAAACTATCATTAGCTTGGTGATCCCATTTCCTGTAAGGTAGTTGGAAAACATTCCTGCTAATACAGTAGAACATTTCAGCTCCACAAAGTAAGTCTAGAACAGACCAGTTCCTGCTATTTCTACCACGGCCACTACAAGTGAAGAGTTTTGCTAAGTCACAACAACATAACTGTCTTGAATATATCCTGCTCTCATTAAGGCAGTTCTCCTGGACAGTAAAAGAAGGATTTTAAAATATTTTTTGTGTTCGGAGAGGACCTTGCTTTTGTGCAAATTTTCAAGACCTCTTATGTGAAGAAAAGGGAGCTAGGCTGACTTTTCTTCTTAGCCAGAGGCAATCTGTAGTAGTATTCATCTCCTTTTAGTTTTCTGAGAGCTGAGATGACATAGTCCTGAAAAGAGATTGCTCCCCCCCCATGCCTGCTGCACTGAAGCCAGATACTGTTAACAAAATTAAAAATGGTATTGAACTATCGGCTCCCAATCTGTACAGACTGCTTTGCTTTCAGGTTTCTGCTGTTTTAGGTTTTCTACTAAAATTTGGGATGAGGTCAGTTGTATTCAAGGTGTTCAGGTTTGTTGATCCTTATTTTCTGTAGTGGCCTATGTTCCCCTTCCCCTGTAAGCACACTCCTCTAACTCTTGCACCCCAGTCTCCAGTGCTTAGCTGTTGTCACAAAGGGCTGTCTATCCCCTCTCCTTGTGCAGTGAGCTCCACAAACTCCACCCTGGATATGTATAGCTGGACATTTCCCCCTTCTCCTTTCCCCCAAAGCTCTTAGCACAGTTTACACTGCATCTTCCCTGACAAGCTGTTCTCTGCACTGTCAGCATTATCCCCTCAAAGCACCCATGCCCCAGTACTTTCCATATTTCTCTTGGCTACCAATTTCTGAGGAAGGATATCCTGGCAGGATATCACTTCTTTTGTTACTTACCCCACCTCAGCTGTCCTATGTGAAGGGCCTGGACTTCCTTGGGGACTGGAAACACAGACATGCCTGCAGCTTTTGTACATCTGCACAGGCACCACACCTTCCTCCAGGTCAGCATGGGTCCCACCATAAGCAAAGGAGGGGGACTAAAAGCATAGGAAATAGCATTTGTCTGCCTGTGGGCCCACTGAGTGTCTCCCCCTGAGCCACCCCATTCATTGGTTTGGTGTCCCATCCCTTGCTCCTGCTACCAAAATTTGTGAAAATAAATGTCTTCTGAGATTGCAAGCTACTCCCCCTCTGCCCCGATCAAAGCCAAGCCAATAACTCTCAAAAGGGAAGGGAGTGGGAAGTAACAAAGAGATGGAAGGAGAGAGGGAATGACTGATGGAGTTCCTTGGGACTTCCTGTACCATCATCTTGAAAGCTCCCAGGTCCCCAGAGGATGCCTCTGCCCTACTTCTATGGCTCGGTGTCAATTCTTAGTCCAGCTGAGAAGATGAATGTCAGAGTAATTCAAATAAACCTTGAGATAATGATAGTGGTGACTTACAATTGGGGTAATGAAGATGCTTCCATGAAATATATCCAAGATTTCCTCTTTAAAATTAGCACAGATGACCAGTATTTCTGATGGGAGAGAAAGGCAAGCTGATGATCCAAAAAATTTGAGGAAAATTATTTAAACTCAAGTATCAAGATAGAACTCCACCAAGTGTTTTTATCAGTAGTCTGTCAGTTTCTGAAGGACAGCCACTAACAATGAAAGGGGAGCCTGAGACAAGAGACAAGGCAAAACCCAGTTATATTAACATTGGATGTGTGTGTGCATTTGCACATCAATGTGTGTAAGTACATGCATGTGCATTCACATACAAAACCCAATGCAATAAAGTCCTGCATTTAGCACACTTATCCAGTGAATTTTTCTCCAGATTTCTTAGGTGAATAAACATTATCAGTACCTATGCTGACAACTTTGGGGTTTTTTTTACATTTAATTAGCACAAAAATCTTTGGAGCCCTGCTTTCTTAACTCTATTATTCAAATATGGGAAAGAAGCTGACAGTAGATCTCCAACAGCCAAATAAGTACAATCAATATAAATGATTAGAAGATTTCCATGTTCTTTAAAAAGCAGAATTATTAGAGGAAGATTATTTAGCTTTCTTTTAAGGAAAAAAGAACATCTAAAGCTATGAAAGTGTCTGTTTATTGTTGAGCAAAGTGAATCTCTAATTTGGACTGGAAATAGTAGGTTTACTATTTCTTTATTTCTGAAATATTTATCAGAGGTGAGAAAGTGAAATAGTTAGAAATTATTGATTTGATAAGAAGTACCCATTCTATCATATAGACACCAACCTATTTTCTCTGTTTACACATCCACAAACACTTATTTCATTTTTGGATCTTACTTTAGCTGAAGAAGATATACGATCCGTAATATAATTTGTTGTGGCTTGACATATCACATAGATGAATACTTTGATCTGCATTAGCTAACCCTGGAACAAATTATTGGAAGTTACTGCTGACTTTGATATTCTGCCCTTATATCTTCACCAAAGCTAGCACTGGCTTGAAGCTATTCATAGAACGCCCTTGGATAACGTGATAGATTGTACATGAATTCAGCCTATAATCATTTTGGAGGCAGTAATGACAAAAGACGACTGTCCAGATCCTGGACTGGTAATGGCTTTTTTTTATTATTAAAGAAAACTGGTATCCAGCATTCATTTTCTTGTGCTAAAATAGCTGTGGAATAAATCATGCAAAGCTGAAGTCTGGTTATACCTGTAGCAGTATGCACTTACTGACTAAAGAAAATCTGTGTCCAAATATACTCTAGTCCCATTAGTTAAACTCTCAAAGTAGTAAAATGCAACTACAATTTTGTTGATAATTTAAGCAATACTATATCATTATTCATAAAAAAAGCTTAGTATTTAGCTTGACTAGAAGCTGAAGATACAGATCCCAGTATGTTATTCCTTACAGCTGTTAAGACCAGTACAAAGGCTTTGGGCCATCTTTGAGCTGCATCTTTTAGGAGAGGCATCCCAGTGAGAAAGAAGGGAAGGAGACTTTAAGAGACATGTCTTGCAAAAAGCTGTTCATATTTTCCTACTGCAGAGCTAAGTTAGCCCACTTAAATTTACAGGGACTCTTGAGGACCTTGAAATGAGTTTTCCCACACCTCTGTGGCCAACGCATCATTACAAACACCCATCATACCATTAGTCCCAGACTAAGATAAGGCACAGTACATCTTTTATCCCACTCCGACACTGCTTTACTCTGGGATTACCAGACAGGGTTTTGTACACAGAAGAGCACTTTTATAAAGACAGAAAGAAATAAAATAGCCGGATCACCAAAGAGACTATCTCCTTGTGATGAAGAGTCCACACATAAAACACCATTTGAACCGTTTGAGTACAGAAATCAGAATATTAATCATATGCAAAATTAAATTTACCTAAATAACATCATAACCCCCCCATGAATCCTTTCGTCTGTAGGACAAACAAGATAAATCTGAAAAATGCCATTTAGTGAGACCATACCCTCCCAATCCATCCAGAACAAATACATTCACAGCAGACAGTACAAGGGATAGAAAATACATGGCCTTTTTCTTCCAGATGTCTCAGAGAAGAAAATAATGAGGCACAGAAAGACAGATTTATGTTATTTCATGAAAACAGTGTTCTCTTTCTGCCTCTCTTAAATTTACTTTACTTCTAAGAACAAGAAAAAAAGTCACCAAAGAGTTGACAAAAGGCTGCTCACCAGATACACAGCATTAATCAATGAACTGGGCATAGGACTGGATTTCAAGGAACCTAGTTTTACTCCAGCCATTTGTGGTAGATATTTCACCTTTCACCTTGCTGCCTCAGTTTCCTTAACTATAAAGTAGGATTAAGTCTTAAAAAAACAGGGAATGTAAAGTGCTATTATATTAATGTTATAAGTGGAGAAAAGTCAGCAAGTTTTGACCTTTAAATGCAAGTCTTCAGAAAAAAAAAAGAAAAAAGGACAATTGTCTGTTTATTTGAAAATGGCTACTTTGTAACTTTAACATCCCAATAAAAATACAGAAGCAAAGCCTGGTTTTGATACATGTATGGTATTAGAATCCCTTGTTGCTGATAGGACTTTTTAATGTTAAGGGCCTGTTGGCTAACTTATGTTTCCTCTGGGTGCGTTCCCATATTCTTCTCCTCTTTGGGAGACAGGCTCTTGTTGCTGCTCAGATATGTATCACACATCTTGTAATCATTAATGTACTCAGGGGAAAAGGAGGGGGCAAGAGGACATTGTTTCAAAGTATGTTTCTGCCCAATTCATTTTGGCTTAATTTGCAGACCAAAGCAGAGCTGTATTGAAGCACGTCCTTCCCCAGTCATTTATCATGCTCCCCCTTCCCCACTACTGAGCTGAGATACTAAGCAGTAATAATGCAGCTTTAGATAGATTAGCAAGTAATTTGTCTGCTCATTCTTATCCTAATTTTATTTAGATTTGGAAACTTTCCTAATTCTTACAAGTGTCAGAGGATCGACAATGTGAAGGTAATGGTAGAATTATGTTGCTGCTTCACATGGCAGCTAAGTGTACAGAAAGAGAGAATATGTCACTATTGTCTCTAAAGAGTAGCCAAGAATCTAACTCAAAGCTTCCCAGTATGGGGGAAGAGTAATAAAAGAAAAAAAAGAATTGCCATCCCTAGGATGATGGGATAGAATCAGTGCCAGCCAGTCCAGGCCTGGTAAGGGTGATGGAAAAAGTAGCTGTTTTCCCACACACCCCAGACCATTTTTTCAGTGACAAGTCTGGTTTTCAAGAGCTCTGGGACAGACAAAATAGCAGCAAGGCCTTGGCTAATTTTGTTGCCTCTGGCAATCTTCTGCCCCAAGCAACCACCTACCTTGACTGCGTGGCTCTGGCCCTAGGAGTAACTACATTGGGAAGGGCTGGGAATGTGGCTGGTTAAGCTTTTCAAGGCTGGTGCTCAAATATATGACAGGAAGCTTCAGGGAAGTACAGGGCTACCAGAACTAGGGCACTAAACCAGACTGACCTTTTGGTGTCTCATGCTGCAGAGTTATGAGGGCAGCTCCTGTGCCAACTGTGTTAATCTGTGTCCGTCCCTGCCCCCCCCCCCCCCATCTTGCTCTGTTTGCTCTTCATGACATGTATATCCTTGTAAATAGCTGCATCCCTCTCATTAGGCAAAAAGATTGTTTAGCAACCAGCTTGGAAATACCAAAGTGATACTTTCAAGAACATCAACTCCTCCCTCCCTCCAAAACCAATGCACTGCAAAGATCTGCTGTAAAAGTTCTTGCTGAACTGGGCCTCTGTGCTCTTGTTTGCCAATAAATAGGCTTGTTTTTCTTTCCCTTGTATGATGTGTTTACCCCAGTAACATGAAATATAATCAATAAATAAACCAGAGGGAAAAGTTACAGTCCTTTAAATTAAACCAGAAAGATTTTACTGATTGCTTATACACTGTGTCATAGAAAACGGGCGACTACCTTTAGAACATGTCTGTTCTGAATATGCAGTCATTAAAACTGATTTTATTTGCCTGTACATTTTACTACCCGAGTGAATTTTAAAGTGACTGACAATCAATTCTTGTATCTTACCCCAGCAGGTCTTTAGAAACTATAACTGCATGTTTTCCATAAAACATCTTGAGTATTTCCCCATAAGGAAGACCTAATATTTCTGATAAAAATCATAGCAATTATAAAGACAACAGGTTTACATTTCTCCAAATATGATCTGAACTCCTGATAATTTGAGGAATCTCCCTGTCTATTTTTGTGCTCACAGCTTGTGCCAGATCCTCACTGTGCACAGAAACTTGCCAGACTTGGACTGTGCTTATTCCCAACTCTGAGTGAAACAAAGCAATAGCTTTGTGGAATTCCACTACTACCCATTTTAGCTACTACCTATACAAAACACTAGCTGGCACTGTCTGGTACTACTAATACAGCAGACAGCTGCCCAACCCCCTTTTTTTATTCCTGCTCTTACTTACACTACACCTATCTGTATTATCATCAAGTCTTTTTGGACTTGTAATAAGATTTGTGCCAGACTATGTTTCTTGGCTTTAACGATTAGCTTCCTTTCCAGAGTACACATGCTGCTTTACACATACTTTTATTACTGACATCATGAGAATACATCTCTACTATGTTTAAATTTGGGTGTTAACCTGATTTTTCTTCTTCCATATGTGGGTGATGTGAGACTCTAAAAAAGCAAATTAAGAAGCTGTTACCTGCTTGAACCATTTCCCTCTGCCCTTTCACAGAGGAAGTAATAATCATCTGAAACAGCAGGCACCCTCTAGCCAGGATAATTTTCCAGAAACCTGAGTTCCATGTATTTGAATCATATCGCTAATGCAATCGTATTGACTTTACATTTTATTACATGATTAAAATACTACCAGGCACAAAAATAGTGCCCCTCCAACTTTGCTTGAGTCTCAGTTGGACATGTTAATAAGCAAGTTTTTAGAAGTAACCATTAACAGTTGTAGGTTCTTGCTGAGATCTGTCTCATCAGGACTAAGTAACAGATATTTCCAAGTGTCAAACAAGCTAGACATAGGGTGGTCCCTATTAATCAGAGCACATTTAAAACTATTACTGCTGCTTCCTATGAACTTCTCACGCTATGAGAGTTTCTAAAAAATGGTAGGAAATAAGCAGTATCTTGTATAAACCCACATTCTACTGAGCGAATCCAGATGAGGACTCAGACATTTGAACACAAGTTCCTGGTGTTCTCAATGAGCCATATGGGTAGGTTTATTTAGTTTATTTCCATTCAACACCCTCCACACAGACTATTTCTAAGGATGCCACTATATTTGCCTAGACTAGTAAGCTGGAATTGAATTTAGTTCCCAGAATGGGCCTTCTATATGTCACATACTGCAACTGGAGGAGTCCAACCTGTATATTCCCCACACCAGATGATTTATGGGATCAAGCCTGGATCAGCCAGTAGAAGGCCAAACTCCCGCTTTCTTGCAAGGGAAGACTATCATTCCATACAATCAGAATTTATTAAAAAGAGGAGATATTTTTCTTACTGTCCTTTGGAGAGCTACTCCATGAATCACAGGCAATCAGCTGTTTATAGGCAAACAAAGCTATTTCTAAGGCCATGATTTGACAACATGAAATGCTCATCAGCAAAAATGGTTTAAATTTTCTGTCATCCTTTTATTAACCTTTCCCTTCCCCAGCTCTCTGTTGTAAGAAAATTCTGTCAAAAAATCTAGATCAGTTCCCAGGTTCTACTCCCTCATGCTGATAACTGGTACAGCGAGAAAGGAAACTACAAGGGCATAAACAGACAGCAATGAATAGCTAAAAACTGATTATACTGATATTGACTCCAAAGATTTCATGTTAAAGTACAGCCTAAATTTAACTTCTTATCCTGGCTTTAATCTGAACCAGCCACCCTTCTTATGTCTACAAAATTACTCAGGAAATGTCTAAGATTAAATTTACTCCCACATAATTCTCAAACTCTGTAGTTCTCTCTGGGACAGAAGACCTGTAAGAGTAGCCCTTTTGACAATGCCTTTAAATTTCTTTCTCCAGTAAATTGTGGCAGTGAGAGGCAGCAGGAGCATATGAAAACAAGAAAGACTGTTTAAAAGGGAAGCAAATTCTTCCCATGCACCTGAAATCAACAAGTGAGTCCTGGGTTAAGACTCTGAATAATTCTGATCTGCCCTGCATTAATACTCAGGATTTTCCTTTTACATGTACCACCTTGCCTGGTGAATATCCGATTCCTCAAACTCGGCCAAAAATTTCAGTAATTCATCAACTTGTTTCCATGAATTTGTGGGGAGGAAGAGAATTTCATAGCAAGTTATAATATGAAACATTCATACCAAATATTAGTATTGCACAAAAATAGCTTGTTGTTTGAAGATTGACATTATGTGCCATTATACATAATCCAGGCTTTTTATGGTGGGGTAGCTAAGGACTGTGAGTAATGCAGATGAATAGGGGATTAGAAGCTAGCGGGATCCCAAATACAAAATGGATTATGGTAGGACCAAATGTTTGTGGTTCGCAGGCTATTGGCTGTAGTATCATTCAAGAATAAACTGAGCCAGTACTAGCTGTGCTATGGCACAGCCTTTCCTTACCAAGAAAAGAATAGTTGGAACACAGTTTGGATTTAAACAAATTGAAATATGTACCTGTTTGAGATCTTGTCACAGAGCCAGAAAACATGTCAGAGAGCAGCATGTAATCTTGGAGGTGTTACAGTCAGTTAATATTGATCACAAGAGACAAGATAGCTCATCATACATTTTAATGGAAAACATGGAAGTCACAGTTCAAAGAACCATGTTTGAAAGGATAATATTAGATAATTCTTCCTAGCTATAATTAGTGTACTGAATCTCAGTTAAATCAGCTTCCTCACCAGGTAGGCAACTCTATTCTTTCTCCTTGTCTGTCTGCCCCACCCCTGGTAAAAATAAAACAAAAACACAGAAGAATTCCTCTATATCCAAATTCCCAAATCCTGCAGCTTTAGAAGACCTTCATCGTTTCATCCTTCTTTGTATTACAAACTCAAAGGCAGAACTAATAAAAAGAAATCAAACAAGATGATGCTATCTGTTCCCCACTGGACTTCGAAGTACTTCAACTCAACCACAGACCCCACATCACATTACTGGGCAAGGCATCTCAAATAACAGACTCCTTCAGGGAGGACAGAATAAGTCTTCTGTTGCAAATTTACCTCCTGCTTATTTAATGCAGATTGCTAAACCCAAATATGCCACTTTTTGGAATGTGGGATTAGTTCTGAAATACCACTCTAATATAGATAATTCTTTCTTGCCTCCTTGAGGGTTTATCTGCCAGGCTAGACACTTTGTTAGCATTAAGTTGGTCTTATAGCATTTGTGAGTGGAAGTTGGTGAAAATAGATGAGACTGGGTTGCAGAAGAACCCTAGGGGAGCAAAGTATTATTGGATGGCATGTGAAAACTCAATTAAATTTATGCCAAATCATTTTCAGCATATGAAAAGAAAATCCAGACCCAACTGTATGAACTCCAGTTCTCTAGAACTATCAAAGTTCTCTCAGCTATGTTTCCTTTCTGTGTACTACGAATCCTCAATTCCCCTACCCCCAAGAGAAACCAGACAGTACAAATTCAGAGATAATGACTGAAGTCAGCCTGCAAATAATGTGCTGGTAAATTGGTTCAGGGCAACTGTCATAGCTTAGATTTTATCACCATTAATTAAGCAACTAGGTAGAAGCATATAGATCTAAAATACAATAGGAATCATATCAATGTCTGGCAAATAAGGACTGTTTATCCAGATAGCAAGAGATATTGCCCTTATTTGGGTACTGAAATATTCATAATGTGCTGGTTTACTTTTGGGTTGACTTTGTGGTAAGACCTGAGATTTTTTTCCATGAAAACAAAGTAATTTTGCTATAATTTGACTACATGATACTGTCCTGACACTCCAATGCCATTTAGAAATGAAACAGTATTAAGGTATTGTATGTATTTTTCCTGTACCTATGCATAGATCCTTAAAGCCAGCAGTTATTTACAAAAGCAAAATAACAGCACATTAATTAGCATTGGAAGCTATCCATTTTCATACTAATAACTATACTCAATATCATATTATGTTATATTAGGAAATTTGTGATAGAAATATACTTTCTGCAGAGTTAGAAAGAGGCTATTAAGTGATTTTATTTGTGAAAAGTCTGGTAGCTAGGAAGAAAGTAAAATATTCTGATACTTGGGTGTCATGAATGCCTTTTTTAAAAGCCTAGAAAAATAATCCTCAACTGAATTTTTGAAAAAATCTTTTTTTGAAAGATATCTTGATTTGTATATTCAGTTCAACTGTGAAAATATTATTTCCCAATAATTAAAGGCACTATGGAAACTTATTTCTGAAAATTGTATTTGTTTATATTACAAGCACAGATCCAAGTTTCTAAATCACATCTGAATGCAAATTGTGCCTTAACTGCTCTTCTAAAAGAGAAATGAACTACTCTGTTTAATTCCAATGTATATGCATCTGAACCAATCAAGAGAATAGCTACTCGACATTAAGTCTGTCTATCTGAAAAAGCACACCTAACCCCTTCCAAGAGAACAGCAAGAGCTAACCAAGCCCTTGTCTCTCAGACTCTTTTAGCTCAGATTTTTGGGCATGTTGCATGCATGGAACTTGAAAGAAGTCAGACTACGCGTATCTATGGCACCTTTGAAAATTAACAAAGCCTTTGAGAAAGTTGACATTAATCTTTTATGGGCTCTCTTTATGAAGTCAATAAATGGCAAAACTTGCACTTCTACTGCAAACACTGAAGCACCTATAAATCATGATTAGAAGCATCATTTTACTATAATCATATAACAACTGACAAGAAAGCCTCATTAATATTTTGATGTCATTGCCATTTCTGATTCTTGGTGAAACAGGCAGTAAAGTACTGTTCTGAAATAAGCTAAATTCTTCTAAAGCTTAAGGTACTAGATGCATAACTCAACACTTGTTACCAACGCAGAGCTTTTTCTGCAGGCAATGCTCCCCAAGCCTTGCACTGGTCCTAGTTTAATGCCACCCCACAGAAGGAGTTGGGGTGATGCCAGCCAGTGGGTGCTCCTTGCAGCTGCATCAATGCGCAAGGGCAGCTCAACAAGGCTTGGAGCCTGAAAAGCTGACAACTGACACATTGTTTCAGTCATCGGGATGTATGATTAAAAAACAAAACAAACAAAAAAATCAAAACACTTCACTGAAGCCCAGGACTGTTTCCCACCCTCAGTAAAAGTTTTAAGGAAATTTTCTGGTTTAGTTTAATAAAAAGCTGGTTTTAGTTATTTATACTGAGCAGTCTCTGAAGGCCTTAATCTCAACTATAACAATTTAAGACTATTTAGGCTCCGAAAAGCCTTTGCGTATCATAAGAAGCCATATTGATTCATTCTCTAAATGACATAGACACTACCAGATAAATGATTTATTATAAAATAAGCTCTAGAAGATGTTTTCATCTAATAGTGTCTTTAGTAGGTGGAGCCATATGAGAAATTGGAGAAAGAAAACTTTCAATTCCAGTCCCTATTAGCACCTCCTTTTCAACTTTAAGCGTGGATTGTGTTGGGGTTTCCCCCCCTGCATTTCTATTTTATTGTTTCCCTCCTTACCACCAGAATTAGTTCTGTAGACTGAATAGCAGAAATGGCAATTGTTGATTTAGTTTGAAAGGAGAGTGACTTCACTTTTAAAACCATACAAAGAAAACAGTTTTTAAGATAGAGCACAGGGAGCAAAATCATAGTTAATAAAAACACAATACTATTTTAAGACGTTCAAAGGCTTCTGTAAAATAGCTAGTGTCATTTAAAAAAAATCTTTTGAAAGACTTGTGGCACAACATTGCTGAAGTGATCAATTTTAAACAGCTTTACTTGTAAACTACAGAACAACTTTCTCCCATAAAGTGTTCTTTTTTTAAAATAAAACAAAATCCTAAGTCATCTAAAAAGTCTTGGACAAAAAGGTCACTATCAAAAGTTACAGAAAGAGTCCCTTTCTGTAGGAAAATGATAGCAGTAACCTCAGTTTACTTAGCATGCAACAGCATTTTAATGAACAGTTACACTATGAAGGTCTGTATCACAGATAATATGGACAAAAAGTATTACTCAGAGATTTGAGGTATTTTTCTCAAAGATGATTTTTTTTTTTTAAAAATAGAATGGCAATGGAAAAGACAGCTCTAATAGCTTAAGCTTTAACAAAACAGCATGTCCTCCCACCCTGCAACTTCTGGTAACATGCCAAACTACTATCACATGGCAACTACTATCACACCATTTGCAGTCCAAAAAAAGATAGACAACAATTAATGTCATATATTCTACAGATCAGCTAAATATATGGAAGTATTAAGGTAAAGTCTTTTTTGTTGTTTCTGGCAGGTATTGTACAAGTGGTGTCTAAACCACTTTGTTTCACCACAGAATAAAGGAAGCTACACATTTCTTTTCTTGGCAGGTGAAAGTACAGCTAATATTGAGAGTAAGTTCTTGATAACATCTGCACCCCAGGTGCAGAAGATGATGTGTAACCAATGACACCCCTGTTTTGGGGAAACCAGTCAGCAAGCCACTAGCTCTGCAAGTCTGAACAAGCTTCTTCCAGTCACCAGTAGCATAATAGCAAAGGTCACAGTAATAGTGGGGATGGGAAAAGTTTAAAATGCATAATTCCAATATGAAGCCTGGTCCAGTCCTTCCTGCGTGATTATATATTCTGGACATGAATTATACACATTTCATTGATGCTGCATTTAATGTATTTTTCTTCCATGTACTTTCTCTGACAGTTTCCACCTCCCTCCGGTCCCCACCTTTTATTGGAAATAAAAATCAATTTAGTCAGCCTATGCCCTTCTCTTGGAGAGGGGCAAACATTCACACAAGCACCCCTTCTTTCCTGACCTTCCCCCCTGCTTCAAACCCAAACACAAAAACACCCAACCTAGGCAAATGGCTTTTCAGATGAACTGGCACTTTAAAATAAGCTCATCCATGGAGGAAAACTGCTTTCAGGGCTAGAACAATAGTCCCAGTACAGTGATGGATATATTCTGCCAGACAGAAGACACATTTGAATCCTTTGTAGAAAAAAAAAAAATTTAAACCCAAATGGATACAAGATTCAGGTAACAGAACAATTTGCTAGTCTCAAGAACTGCTGCATTTGACACAAGAGGTGGCACATTTTGCTTTCCCTCCATCTGTGAATTTTATATAAAGGTGTGACATAAGTGCTGTAAAAAGATTTAGTTGAATGCATTAATGCCTCCTTTTGAAGTCTGCCATAATATTTTTATTTACTTTTTAAAATAATAAAAAAATCTAATGACAATCAATCTATCGGTAAGTAAATTACGATCTGGAAGTAGATAGTGAAATAAATACTATTGTTACTTTGAAACATCTGGCATCTTAACTGAGGTACATTTTGCTTTTGTGAATCCTCAGTTTAGTGTCTCATTCTACAAAGAATGAATGCTAGATGCAAACTTTTAAATAATTATTCCCCATTGTGTCTTCTTACATTCCCAGAAGTAGGTAGTGCAATTATTCTCAAAATACACAGCTATGGCAAAAGGCTAAATTAAATTTACTCTGGTTTCTCCTTGTGATCTTTCTGTATTGTACAACATTTATATTTTAAAGTAACTCTGTTAATTCTCCTGGAGAAGAAAAAAGTGCAAGAGGCTCATATGCTAGTTCCTATTGTAGGTGAGGTCCAAAGCTCTACCACTATGGCTCTCCCTGTGTAGCAGTGTTGACAATACCAGCTGTTATTCCAATAATTACTGCCACAGTAAAGCCATTTCTTCAAATTAAAGGATGCTTGCATTGCCGAATGATCCTTTTCCTTTATACACTAGCATCAAGAAACCACCACAGTAACTACAGACCTGGACTGGCAACAGTATTGCAGAGTGTTGAAATGAGTCCTTCAAAGCTCTAGGTTTATGGCCCACTGTCCAAGTCCAGCAGATGATTACTTATAGAAAGAAGTATCAAAATTTATTAAAGAAATGTATATTATTAAATACTGGTTTTATTAAGTTTTAATTCCTGTTCAAAATAATACTAAGTGACACGAGAGAATCATATTGCAATTATAACAAAAATTCCTGCACCTTCCCTCCTCAGTCATCTTGGAACAAATCACAATATAGACAATTGCACCTTAAAGAGATGGCACGGTTTAGCAGAGAATTGTGAATAAGGAAATCTACTCTAGCCAGAGTAGAAAATTAATTCAAATTCCACAGGATGCTGCAAAATGTGCGTAACAGTGTATGATTTCTACCTAGTTGCAAGCATTGAAATCAGCAAAACTTTTGAACACACACACACACACACACACACACACACATTTAAGTAACTTCAGAGCTTCAGGGTCCACATTTAATGCCCTGAGTACATTCATCTGACTCTCAGATGAATCTTTTTTCACTGTTCCTATGTACACGGCTCTGAGGGAAGAAGGGAGACTGCTGCACAGCACAGCATTGCCAAGCCTCTCCCCAGCGTTCACAGGCGAGACCCATACTTTGGGCAACCAGAGGTTCCCCAAGTGATTGCTGGTAAGAGAGCTCAAAGATAGGTAGGTACCTGTATTCTGCAAACTTCACCCTTTGCCTGTTGAAAACCAGCAGTGAGACTTGTTACAGCCTCTCCTTCAGGTTTTCTCCAATCCTGAAGTCCTTCATCTCATCCCAAACGGAAGTATTTCTGACTGGACGAGACCACAATGCTGAGCAGCCGAGAGTTTCAATACAAGGGTGTTTGTTGTGGGAGCAAATAACAGCACACACTACTTCTGCTTTTACGTGGTTAGAGTCCAAACTAACTGCAGTATTTCTGCAGGCTGTGCCAAATTTGGGCCCTGATCTTTGTTACCTTCTGCTGTAATCATCATGCTTGCAATCATTGGGAATTTCTGGGTACTTTTATAAACATGTCCTGTGTGTTTTTACAAGATATATTACTGAGCTTACAGACTGAGTGGCTTTTTATTGACATTTTTCTGTTATTTATTCATTTTTCCTTGATGATGCAAGGCATAATTCTATCATTTTCTATTTTATGGACAATATATACAGTGTATTTTTTCTTTACACAGAACTATTAACCCAAACATACTAGTGGCAGCAAAATCTCAGTACTAAACACTATTGAATTTAGTGTTCTTGAAGTCTGACTCATTGCCAAAGAAATGTGTAGTTCAAGCTTAAGTGCCAAAAAAGGACAGCTTTGAGGCCAAAGACCCATTATGACAATAATGTCCTGACACCGCATCAGCTCAAGCATCACTGAATGCTAAAAGGAATTATTTGAGTATGCATGTAAATATAATATTATAATATCTAAAGAGGAAAAAAATCAAACAAGAAACATTTAAAAAATACAGTATGAAACAACAGCAAAATGTACTGCCACAGAATTGGAAAGAAAAACGCAATGCTTTATTACACTAAACAATAACAAACACAGCTATACAGACTAGGGGAGATCACAGACACCAGGGATGGATTTACCTTTGGTGCAGGGACATGGAGCAGGAGAAGCTGTATAACCACAGCTCAGGACTGCAACTAGTCGTTTTATTAACATGCTTGTACCAGCAGAGACACAAAGCCTTCAGGAGGTAAAGTCATCTACCTCTAATCCCACCAAATATGTATTAAAGAAACCAGCAAGTTACGTGATATTTGTGCTGAAGAGATAATTACATTCATATCCAGTGAGATTATGTAACAAGAGGGCAAATTTACTACCACTTTCTGCACCCAAGCAGAAATTCTTGGGGCCTTTAAATGTATGTTCATCTAACAAATGTTGAGCTCTGGGAAATCAGAAAGCGTAGCCTGTCTTTCCATTTCACTCTGAGCTTTACAACTAAGGTTTCCTAAGGGGATTTTCTGTCAAAGTCATGTTCTGGCCATGTACCATACCTGTGGATAAGCAGGGAGCTGGTGAGCTGGAGAGAGAAGAACATTTTGTCACTGGTCCCTATATATAAAGCATTACTCACATTTAGTCCCCCATAGCTTGCAAACTTCACATCCTCAGCAGAGGAAATAACTACTTTGGCATTCCAGCTGTCAGACTCTCCCAAGGAAGCCAGCTTTTCTTCTAGCACTCCCAAGGCAATAGAGATTTGAACATCCCTCCTTGAGTCACTCTTGAAGCATCTGTACATTGTTTTGTAAAACAAAGGCCTGTCCTGAATAAAAATACCCAGAAGTGTTGAATATGAGCTATACTACATGCTTTATATATATCAATATACTCAGCCATATAAACTCCCTGAAAGAATTTTTATCCCCACTGAAATCAGCATGAAACAGGTGCTCAGGCAGAATCCAGGTGCACTGTAAACTTTTGGCCAAGTACACTTGCCAATGTCACATATCATGGCTATGTGAGAGTCAGGAATAGAACTCAGTGCCATTCCCTTTTTTGGTCAAAGCAGAAAAAAATTTGCTGAAACAGACTTCAAGGACACTATCAGTCTACCCAAGACTATCATTCTATCTTGGCTTATTTCCCTGGGAACAGCGCTTGCTGCCTTTTTTTTTTTTTTTTTTTAATATTATGGTTCAGACTTGGTTGGCCTCAATTCTCTATGTGCCTAGTGTTTGAAATCTTTTGGATGCTCTGAAAGGCACACAGCCCACCAGCCAGAAACACTAAGCACAGAAACATAGAAGATAACCATGTCACATACTGGGCCATAACACACGTCAAACACTTGGATTATATCTGCATAGTTTAGTTTCCCTTCTTTCCTCCAGTGTAAAATTCACCCTTTAAGCAAGTCCAAGCAGTTTAACAGTTATTGTGGATTGTTTGTTCCATCTTTGTTTCTCCAGAGAAACACAAGCTGCACTCACTCATTTTCAGAATATCTAGGACCACAGAAGAGTCAGTCAGGTATTTGTGTTTTGGTTTTTTTTCACCACTACAGGGGTGTATATTGCAATGTATTTCAACAGCTAAAAATTCTTTCTTTTTTTTTTTAAATATTGGTTGCATTTGTAGGCAACTTCTCCATGTAAACTCTATGAAGCTGGTGATGTGCTGCCTTTTTTTTTTTCTAATACATCACTATACAGTAAAATTAGTCCTCAAAAAATCTTCAGTATTTCCAAGGCTACTCAAAAGCAAGCTCAATCAAACAAATGCTCTGGTAAACACTTTATTATTACTATTTCTATTGAGTGTTAATACACATCATAAAGAGTATATATACTATGTGCAGCTGGAATTAGTGATGCAAGAATTCCATTTATTTCAGAGATGTTTGCACTATCAAATGACATATTGCAGTACCACATGACAAGATACTGCATAATAGCAGTGATTTAATGATACTGTTGGACTTTCTTCCTCTCTTTAGTAAAAAAAAAGACTTAAGCACCTCTAAGGGAAATTTTAACTCATTGTCATTTTTTGATCTTGGGCAAACATGCATCTGAAATTCCAGGTAAGTCCCTTTCTCTGTCACTTCAGAAATCAAAACAAAGTCTATGGTTTAAACCAATCTTTTTGGAAAAATTATCCCAAATTGTGCTGCCAAAAAAGCATGCTAGTTTTCAGCTTTGTGCAAGTTGCTATGTGCGAGAGCTAAAAGGTACGAAAACCGTTTTTTATTAGTAAGAAAGTATATGGCCTACTCTATTACTGCAGGGAAACAAACATCTTAAAAACACTGGTGGCTTATGTTCAGCAGCAATTTTATTTATCTGTCTTCACTTTTTTTTTTTAAGTTATCAATAGCACATTTCCATTTTAAAGAGTGAAGGCCAAATTTTACAAATAATTTTTTAGGCCTATCTGCCTACTCTTGGCTTTTTTTTTTTTAATTATTATTATTTTCTTTTGATTTTTTTTTCCTTTTTCAGGATAAAGTGAACCCCAAGTCTAAACATCTCCACACCTTCAGCAGTGTGACCCAGCCTGCTAGGTGGGAATGCAGGTCTCAGGCAGACCCTCTGGGAAGAGGGAAAGCTGGGACAGGAGGAAAATAAGGAACACAATGATGTTAGGGAAGGGAATGATGAAGGAAAGGAAATAATAAAAGTAAGTCCCTAAATTTAAATTTCAGTGAGTAAAAGGATCTGGGAAAAACAAGTGCTGTCCTTCATGCAAATCCTTAGGTCTGTCACAGGGCAAGAATTAACCAGAAAAAGCCTATTGTAGAGCTGCCTTCAGCACCTCCTCCAGTACTTTTCAGGAGAGGGTTTTACAGAGGGAAAACACCAAGGTTTCTTCTTAAACCGAGCAGATCTCCAAGCAGTTAAATGCACCTCCCTTCGCTCCCAAGGCAAGGTGCTTTCCCCACGAGACCACGGCAGCCATTTTGTGGCCTCAGGAGTAACTCCAGCTCACGCTCCTTCAAGTGCCTTCCCCAGCCTAGGACTGGGACATTACACCCAAAATAAGAGAAAAAGAAAACTGCACAGACTCACTCATTGCCATGGAAACAGCCAAGCAGCAGGCCCAAGCACAGGGAAGACCATAATCAGCCATACCCTTCCGACACACATCCTGCACCCCTAACGCTGGGAAGTGTGTGTGGGCAGGGCAGAAATAGGCTCTGCTCCCACCCCAGCAGCTGGACCACAGCTGCTCCTCATTACTCCTAATTGCTCCTAATTACTGCCCCTTCTGAACTCCTTCTATGGGGGTGAGGCTGGGGCAGGGAGACTGATTTTTCAGTGGGCTCTCTAGTGCAAAATGCTCTCTGTGGCTGCTCTTGGCAGATGCTGTTTATAAAATATGCCTTGCCTAAGGTCATAATCTTACCTTAAAGCCTTTTGCTCTCCCTGACAAATTTATACTAAACTGGATTGTGGTTAATACAGCTCAGGTTCTCTGTATTGCTTTGCCTTCTTGTCTCTAGGGTCGGTTTATCCTTCATATTTGCCTTTTCTAATGCAGCCATATAGTGGAAGACATCAACATTTCTTCTACAGTAATCTCCCAAATCTCTTTCCTTTGTCAGTTTGCTGCACGCCTTTGTTATTTAATAGGGTTTTTTTCCCCTGTTTTGGTTCATTGCTCCTAGACTTCATATTTTACATCATGTACACTAAACTTTGTTTTCATTTACTGGCCCAGACATTTAAGAGATGCTGCTATCTCTGAAGCAGGTTGCACAGTTCCTCATTACATACGGCTGACAGCTAGTAAAATGTCAAACATTAAAATTAAGTTGTTTTTACTGCTTTGGCAAACCTACCTAGATGCATTTTCCTGTATTAAAGTAGCTTACCAACAGCACAGTCTATGTCTTAGTGAGTGGATACAGAAACATCCACTATGTAAAGAGGTGAGGGGAGGCACGTGCAAAGCCAGCTCCACTGGCCTACGCTTAAAGCTTCACTTGGTATAAGCTAACTGCCAGATACCATTCCATTACATCTGATTCACGGAAGTTGTTCACTAGAAGTATGTGCATGCTAGAAAAATGTAGGCCTACATTTTGGTAAACATGCAAACAAGCAATAACAATAAAGCTAGGCATGCTAACCGACACAAGGCATCGAGATTGACAGCTTGAATAAGTTTCAGACTCACACTGATACTCTGCTTTCACTCAAAACTCTGCTTCCAAACTGCTCTTTAAAGTGGAATCTCAGTCAGATTTTTTGCTGCGAGATATAAGACAGTCTCTCTCATGACTGTGGTCTCTACCGGCACTGCTAAGAGTTTGCCAATTACTGCCAGTAATAGTGATAAACTTTTATACTGGTGCTGCTTGCTCAGTGATCCGTCCAGGAATTATGAAAGTGCTTAACCTGATACACAGTAAATTCGAAAGCCCTGCTAACTTCAGTGGGCCTTCCTACAGTGCATAAAGATAAGCATGTGTGGGAGTCACGTAAAATCCACATATTACCTGAGAACGGTCCAAAGACAGGCACAGAGCTATGTGATAACTTACAGTGACTACAGCAAGAATTCACATCCAAACTGTTGCTGAACAATATTTTGAATCCTGGAATAATATCTTTCCTGGCTTTAAATGCCTGCAGTACAAAAAGATACCTAAATTTAACATAGCACTTCTGGGCTTAAGTAGCCTTTAAGGAGTGCAGTGGGTGTCTGTTCCTGCACTATTTCTGAGGTGAGAGCAAAGAGACTCTTCTGTTGCTTTAACTCTTGGTTTTCACACCCAGTTGGTGACCAAAGGGCCGGGGAGGCAGCTGGCTCTTCTCTATCTGGAGGTAATTTTGTGGAGCAAGGAGGAGAGTGCTGGCTTTCCCCCGCCACTGCAGGGGGTTCTGCAGGGCGGGCTGGATGCTTATGTAGCAAAGGAGTCCTCTCACCTCTTTCTTCTCCCAATTTCTCCTCCCACTGTTGTACATTTTTCTTGCTCCACTGCACATCTTTTAAATATTTCAACAGTTTATGGTATCACCGTACTTTCTTGTTACAAGTATTGTAAAGGTCTCAAAAGGTGATGGTTGTCATGTGTCCAGATCTGAAAGAATGGAAATCAGAATATCCATTTTCCACTTTTAAGGTTTCTGAAACTATAGGCTGCTATTAGAGTAATCGCATTTATTACAACAGAAAATTAAAAGACTCCTAACAACTGTAGTAGGACCATCCCATGCTTCCACCTGTAAACATTACTGTTCCTCACCTACTGAATGTGAATGGCAGTCTCAGTTAAAGACAAAAAACTATCACTAAAACAAAGTCCAGTTTGAGGACTGTGGGTCTGCCCTCTCCTAAATTCACAGTTTCTCATCCGCCTCTGTATTCATACAAAAAAAGTCTAATTGCCTGAATGAACTGAGACGCTAAAATGATAAGGAGATAAAGAGTCGGTCTCTAGATCATCATGTTGCCATTCTGAAAGTCATTTATGGATTTTGGCTGACAAAATACACAGGGAAAAAGCCTAATTGAGGATTGGAGTCTGATGGAGTGTTTTCATTTGGTTCTTTGTGATTCAAAGAGCTTTCCATTCTTGTTCCCTTCTTCTTTGAAGTGTCAGCCCAGTCCAAAATGGGCTCTGGGACTTCAAGGGACTTACAACCTGATGTGACAAGTTTCACATTCAATTAAAAAGATATATTGGCATGTGCAATCTCTGCTATGTGTGAAAATGTAGACTTAACAGTAAATAAGAAAATGTGTTTAGTGTTGTAGGGGATTCTCTCTTTCTACCAGCTGCTTGGGAGATTGAAGAAGACTGTGAAAAGCAAGGAAAGAAAGCAAGACAAACAAATGTTTCACAGTGCTCAAAGTCACAGGCAACTACGATGCCATTTTGAAAGTATTCCAGGCAGAAACCCTTCCCCCGCCTTATTCTCCCAGCTGCATTTTCTCTTGTGAAGGAGTAGTTTACTCTACAAGTTATCAGAAAAGCAAACAAACAAGGAAGTTTACACAAAAATCAAGGGGAGTGGAGCGATAGGACAATGACAGAAAACAACAAAAGCAAGGAAATACACAGATAAATGTCAAATGCACCCTCTGGACCTTTCCATTTGTTTTACAACAGCTAATTTAAAAGACTCCTCCTTCCTTACTCTCAGGATGCCTCCCGCTGTGTCAAGGTTTGAAGGCATTCAATACTATTTACTTTTAGTACCTGGTGTGGATTTCACCAGCACTAATGGATGCATATTACAGGCGGGAGAAGACCCTCTTCACAAAACTGTTGTGGGTGGAGCAGGATATGTCTGCGGCAGGGAAGTAAGTATGTTGACCTGCTGCAAAAATCTATGATCCTGTTTTTAAGACTCAGTTTTACCATAGAATTCCTGCACAGAGCTGGATAATATACTTCATCTTTTTCTGCTTAAGCTCCCCATCTCCATAACAGCAAGATAATATATTTGCTTGTTCTTTGTGGGTGAGATTTTCAATATCACTGAGAATTAGCTTGAAACAGAGAGTAAAATCTCCCTGGATTTCAGCAGGAGGTTATTATTTGTATGCTTTCATTTGTATGCTTGGGTTTTCCCCAACTGTCTGTCTAGATCATAAGCGCTTTGGGTCAGAGACTCTATTTCAGTGTATCCGTTAACCACAATTCACACAGCAGAGCTCTGATTTTGGATGGACGCTCCAAACGCCAATGAAAAACAGTAATTGAGTGGGGAGTGTGGGCTACTACCTTTCAGCCAGGAACATGGGGTACTTGGTTGGGTTGAATCTGAATCAAATCCAGATAAATTTAGCCCTGGGTTCTTTTATTTTATTTGTTTCAGACAGGAACCCACATGCAAGCATTGACTAGGCAGATTCCTCTACTCTTTTCTGAATAGTAGTGTGGAAAATGGGAACTGCTTTGTAGATGAAGAAAATTAATGGGTTTGGGATGTTATTTTCAAATTGTTGTAAAGTTTGTCATAACAACACATCTTTTATAATTTCTTTGATAGCTCAGGAATATTACTTTTCTTCTTTAGTGAAAGGTCATACAACTATATACCGTCTCTTAAAATCAGTGAATGCATAATGGCTTCTGCTGTTCTAACAGGAATCATTAAACAAATTCATAAATCAATGAAGCACACCGATGCATTACTTTAATTATCATTTCTGTTCAGATGGTTGGTTTATGTAATGTAATTGTTTACTATGTCTGAGTAGTACACTAGAGAAGCTTGGCTGGATCTTCATTTCAAAATCTATTCTAATTTCTTAAGTGTTTTTACGAAATTAACAAACAATAGTCTACGGAGCAGACCGAAGAAATTCAGTTAAAGGAAAAATACAACCCCCTCCCCTTTTGGCATTTGTTAGGAGATAATTTTAAACATTCCTGCCATTCTGTGTGTTTTCTTAGAGATGAATATTATCCTTAGATTTGTCAGTTAAACCTCCATAACGGTTTTTAGGCATTACAAAGCATTACATGTTATTAGGTAGACAGAATTTATGAGTTACGCAGTTGGCTTCAACAGTACCATGCTTAAGAAATTAGACATGACCAAACAGAAAATGATAGACATGAATAGCATGAGGAGCTCCGACATTCTTCTTTGAAATACAAGGAATAATGGGTTAAGATGAAATATTATAAAATTCATTTTCTTGAAATATTATTTTTCCTAGCAGAGTGGTATAGAATAACTAAGTGTTTAACAATGATGATTTATGCTTCTTGTAAAATCAAGGGCTTGTCTCAGAAATAATGGGATTAAAACCCCTTCAACAACTGTAATTTAGATTCTTATTTATTTTTTGTATTTTTAGCTTTTGGGGTTTGCGTTTTTGCTGAGAAATGAAACTCCTATAATCTGATAACCTCTAGGCACAGGAGTCTTCAGCATAAAATAAAACTAAGAATATCATAAAGTCCCTGCGATGGGATTTACAAGAGCCCAATGGCCTGGATGAAGTTAACTCATGCAGCAAATTAGGGCCCTGCTCAGGGTATTGAACAGCAGGAAGTGGGGATATTCCTCAGCCAAACAGACTTCGAGAGATCTGTGTCGAAGACCAGGATTTCAGGGGAGCGTAAAGGGGAACTCTGGGCTGGAAGAGGGAGACTGACAAAGGCTGTACATGCACTGTGTGGAAAAAGGACTGTATTACATGAACAGATCACCTGGCTGAGAATGAGCTTTGCATTTATCCCTGAAGACAGTATCAGCACAAGTCTCTTGTATCCCTGTAGTCTCTCAAATTGACTACAGTAGGACATTCGTGATTTACAGGCCTTCCAAACTGCATGAATTGGAAAGAATCTGGGATTTTTCTCGCCACGTATCTTATAACCTATATATTCCTCTCATGTCCAGGCATGAGAATGCATATTTCTGTCTCATGCTTTTTTAAATAAAGAGTAAGAGGTCTTTTGTTTATTTGTATTACATACAAGATGTTTAAATGAGATATGCTATCTAAGTTTCTTATTAATGTTAACATGAGCTACATGTATATATCAGATGCAGGTCCCCTGAAGTGCATATCTCCCAATATGCTGTACAATCCATCAAGGGATCTGAAGCTAATAAGTAGGTAATAGGACCATCATATGAGCTTTGCTTATTTACAACTGTTATTAAAGTAATTCAAAAGCAGGACTGAGGACAAGAAGAATATATTAAACCATATTGCTTTATAAGTGAAAAAAGGCTGCTGTACAAGATGACCAGAACAATAAAATGTCATGTTTAATTCACCACAGAGTTAGCTCTAGCGACGTCAGTGGATTTTCAGCACAAATTACTATGGCTTATTGTGTTGAAATTCTGTGGATCTTGCAGCTTCAGGAATTAATACCATAGTATTTAAAGAGTCCAATTTTTAAATCATAGGCAATATTTTAGAAATGTGCCACAGAAATTTATTAGCAAAATTTTTAGAAAAAGTTAATTGTTAAGTTGTTACAACTACTGTACCCAGATATCCTTGGTGTAATCTGCCAGTTAAATTATTTGTGGTTTCTATATCGTTTGTATAGTGTGACATTTCAAAGAAAGATTTAATTTTGTTAAAAACCATTCCAATTCAGCGATGTTAGTAATGCATTTTTTCACCGGGTCTTAAAAACTGCCACTGTTCCACACACGTAATGTTTCTCCTACTAGTAGCATGTTGCTTTGTAGATTGAATTATACTATTGTAGAGGCTTGAAATCTCAAGCTAGTCTCTAAAGGTTGGAATTTGTCTTAAAGAACAACCATTAGCACAAGCTGGTACATAAGCTGTCCTTCTTGAACCTCAGCAGGTCTTATGATTTAGCAGTCTATTGAACTTGTCTACTTTCTTGTCCCTGCTTGAGGATAATTTTTGTGCTGGTCTGTATCAGAAGCTAGCTAAGATGCTGTCCCAAACATATGATAATAGGAAAAGCAGCAAACTGACATTCTGCCATACTAACAGGCTTCTGCTCCAGAATGTGAATGACTGGTATTATACAATTTCTTTGTCTACTTGAAACTTGTGAAGCAGTGTAAAGGAGTTCTTACCATTTTTACTCATTTGTGAAAATCTGTAATTAAAATCACAATCAGATGCTGAGGTGCTCCATATAATCTTATTTCAGAAACATGTTAGCAGTAATTGAATTTTGTTAGCATTACGAAAGAATCTTTTTAGCAGATACCACATTGTATATATCAAGATACTTGGGACAAAAATAAAATAATGTACCACTTGAGCCCTAATGCTTCAGAAAGGTAAAAGGAGTTGTTTGTAGATTTAATTATGCCTGGTTTCACTGTACATTATTCGAAATTACTGTTCCACAACAACCTTCCTGAGAAGTATCTAGATACATGTGGGCCTACAGAAAAATACCTGATATGAATCCAGCTCTTTTTTGTCTTGATTTAAGACTGTATGGTAAGTCTCTTGGCAACAGCACAGACCTCTTTTCCCTGTCTTGTAGGGACAACTTCAGTGAGTGGTTTTGGGAGGGATATGTTTGTAAGACAGGGGATTTCAAATTTCTTAGTGAAACACACAGCAAAAGCCATCTTATGAAAGATGATGTTATGAAACAAATGAGAACAAAAGTACAAATAGGAGAGAACATTGTCAGTATTGCATTTTCAAGTGACTTTTTTGGTTATAAATCATTTACTGACATCAAATATCAACAGAATCCATTCATAGATCCAACTTAGAAAGATACAAAATGCTTAGGAGTTGAAAATTCATTGCAACTAACATGAACGCATTTATTCATATAATTTGACTGTCTTCAAATTAAACAGTTCACCGTTTATCCTTGATCTTTATACCAGCTTCATTAACAGAGATGGGTTTAGCTATAGAAAAATGTAACCTTGTGTCATAAATTATCTACAAGGCTTTATGTGCAGCAGTTGCAAGGAGTTTTTCAGGGGCGGAGGGGTTGTTGTTATTGTTGGTGGTGTGGTTGGATTTGTTTTTTTTTTTAATATGGTCATTTATTGAGCATTGTGAATGTGCTCAGCCCTGTACTTTAAACTGATGAAGGCTGCCCCATGGGACTTCTGGTCTTAGATAGTGCAGTTCAGGCACACAGAATTTAGCCTGCTGATTTACCATGTCGGAACAGATTTTCCCTCTACCTTCGCCCTGTCAGACTGTAGTTCTTTGTTATCTGGCGGAGGCAGCTTCTCTACTCAATGAACCAGTCAGTGACATCGCCATCCTCTGCAATGTTTCTGCAGCTCCCTGTAGAGTCTAACACCGAACCAAAGCGGGGAAAGAAGTACAGATTATCCATATTATTACCCATAATTATGGTTCCATCTAAATAAATAGCCACAATCCTCGAGAAGAAAATGAGCGTATGGGCGATCCTTGGGGAGTACACTACTGAAGGAAGACGTGCCCCCAGAACGGTGAGGTCTCTATGGCACTTGTACTCATATCACAGCTGAGGAGCTATGTTTGGGGGAGTTTTCTTTGCACTGTTTTCAAAACAGGTCCATGCCCTAAGGGCAAAGCCTGCTCTCCAGATGGAAAATAGTGAGGTAACAGGGCTTCAACTACAGACCAAACAGCCAAATGTCTTCACCAAAGCTACCCTGATTTATTTATTTTTACAAGGTTTTGATTAATTTTGTTTGAGTGAAATGGCTGCTATTTCTGCCTTCGCTCAGTTTGAACATGTTTTAATAGAGGATTAGTCTCCTCAGGCAGGTGCAAGGAAAGTGCTTACAGGATACGACAGTGAAAAGAACCGGCCGGTAGGGAAAAAACCTCCACATGTTGTGGTATAATGAGCCCATTTAAACAGAAGTGAATGTTTGACATTTACATTTCCCTGTCTCCTGTACAAGGCCAGAACAATGTTCTGAAAATATAAGTGTGGTGGAAAATATTTTGCTCATAAAAAAAAAATCCCTTTAATTTATTAAGCCTCCGGCCCTGACAGCTTGTCATGGGAAAAACTGGGTGCGCTTCATCCCTAGGGACAACTCTGTTCTCAGTTGTTCCACAGATCAGCTGTGGTGTCACTTCAGAGAAAAGACACCTGCTCCTTTCTCAGCCAGTGGTGAAACAACCAGCAGTATTTCAAAATTAACAAAAAATTAAAAGGAAGAAAAAAAAGAAAGTAAAATTGATGAAAATTAGAGGCGGGGGATGGGAGAATTATAAGAGAGGGAAAAAATTAATAAAGCCTATGTTATTCACTCTAACTTTCTAAAGCCATGACTAATGCATAATTTAAATATGTTTAATTAATTAATCCAATAAATGGATACCTAGCAATTTCAAGGAGTTAGCAAATAAGCTAAAATAGATTACATTATCAGAATAGACAGAGAGCATGCCCAATAATATCTGAGCTAATTTGTCTGTTAAATAACACATTATTGTTTCACTTCAAATTCCTCCTTAAAACCTCTTTGCTCTGTTGCACCTGTGAATGGTAAGGTTTATGGTTTGCCAAGAATACTGCTTGTTATGTTGGCAAATTTTGTCTCATTGTCTTCTGTTTTGTACTATTTGTACTACCTTGCAGTTACATATAGCATAGGAATTTCTCTAATCTCTTTAGAAGGAATTCAGTACAGTGGGCTTCTAGTAAGAACAAGGGCTTGTAGATAGGACACTAATACTGCTAATAAATTAATAACAAGAATGGCATTGAGTAGTTCATACTTTGGTTTAGTTCTTGAAAGGCACAGTCATAATTAAAGATACATTTGCTCGTTAGTTTTCTAAGAAAAGTGTAAGAGAGACTTTTAATCTCTATGATAAATATGATCTGTAGTATTTTTCATTGTCTTAACATTTTTTAGGAAATAGATGATTACATAAAAAAGAAAGAACAATAACGAAAATGAAAGACTTGATATCTATGTGAACAAAACTAGGCAGAACAAAAGCTGGTCTGGGTGTCTGCCAAAACTCATATCCAGCACGGATCCCTCTAGGCTCAGCTAAACTGGGTTTTGATGATGGCAAGAGACACAGGGCCAAAAAGGAAGGAATACAGCCATAGCAATACAGTTTTGTGGCAGCAGAAGGGGTGTAGGCACTTCTACAGGAACAGGTTGTGCCGTGATGAGCACAGTAGTGAATGAGAGTGAAAGTGAGGAAGTCTGCATAAGGATGCTTTTTGACCTGCTTATGAACCAAAATACAATAAATGAATAAAAAATGACAAAGGAAAGTTTTACATCAAAAACCAGGGGATGGTAGGAAAGCAGTGAAGACTTCACAAAGAAATCTGATCCCATCTGCTTCTCTCCCAGAAAGATTAAGATAACTTCAGAAATGATTTTGATCATTCGATAAAGTCTTAAACCTTCTTAATATAACCCAGAACCAATCTTGGCTTAAATTCAAAAGGCCGATGTGTATTTTTCAATTGCTGACATCTGAATACCTCATTAGTATGTTGAAATTGTCACTCAAATGGCTGTTTTAGTTGCCTAAATGCTGATTTAATAGAGCAAATGCAAGACTTGGCAGTATTGTTAAGGCACCCATGTTTGAAAATTGAGTGCTGACTTTGAATTATATGTGACTCTATTTGTGTCGCTGTTCAGTGAAAACAAGCCTTCTGTCTATCCATCATGGCAATTCTCACATCAGAACCTGAGGTACAGTACATAATCAACCTATCAGATGCTACACTGCATGCAGGTTTTGCCTTTGGTTTTTGTTTGGGGGTTTTTGTGGGTTTTTAAAACTCATTTTACAGGAAAGCACCACACATCATTGTTTCAATTTTAACTGTTCCTTTATAATTAAGACTTCAGTTCTTCAGGATAATGGCTGATATTTGTTAGAAGGAAAAAGGCCAGAGAACAGCCCTGTAGTTAGCAGAAGTAGTGAGACCAGAGGCTTAAAAGGTCCAGAAAGGATGAACAAAGGAAGGGTTAGAGGTACCCTGGATGGCACCCTTGCTGATGACAAGTGGATGATGACTAATGAAAACCTGTTAAGTAGCTGCCTTCTTCTGAATCCACATTCTGCATATAGCAAACTATTAAAAATGCAGAGTTTTAGGTGAAAATCTCTCTCTTAAACATTGAACATGGAACTGACCAGTCTGGGATTTTCAGCTAGGCTGGGTCACTAAATTTTGAAAAGATATGCTGCAAATTAAAAAACCCAAAACAACTAAACACCACAGCAACAACAAACAACAAATACCTCAAGACCTCTTCTGTTACACGAAACCCATCTGATGTTATCAGATAAAGTTGTTTGAAAATACAGATGAATTTGAAAGTGTAATATCCCTTTAAAGTGAAAGTTAACTCATTTGGTTAATAAATAGTTTATCCTTGTAAGACTTTTATAGTAGTGTGGGACAGTTTTGTGAAACAGAAGGAGCCTCCTTCTCTATAGCTTTTCTATTATTATTATTCTCTATAGCTTCTCTATAGCTTCTCTATAGCTTCTCTATTATTATTAACTGCAAGCACACGTTTGCAAAGTATTATTATTCAAACCTATCAATGCTAAAATTCCTTTTCAGCTAATCTGCCCTCACAGCTTGAAACACACTGGCAGTTCTTGAACTACTGGTGTTTCATCCAGACAAGCTCTGGCATAATTCCAACAATGATTCTGACCCTTAAAAGTCCTGGGACTTCAGTTAAGGCCAGTCAATCACACCGAAACGTGACAGATCTGTGGTGTGGGCAAATAGCATGGAGGGGCTATGGTGCTGCCCTCACACTCGTTTTAGCTTAGTCCTCTGAACAGTCTTGGATCAGATTTACAGGGCAGTATCACTATTTTTTTAAGGAAGAAAAACAAAGGTGTGGTTTATTCTGGCAGAAAGATGCAGAATGTGAAAGTGCCTTCAAAAAGTGAACTTATATTTGTCCACACGAACCACAATCACAGCGGGATGCACAGATATTTGAGTGTCCAAATTTGTGCAGTGCATACAAAATCAGGAGGAACTGTTGAAAATAGACATGTTCTTCAAAGGGACATTTTTAGTTTTTAAATTGATAGTGCCTATTACATGCAAACTGTTTTGCATTTTTACAGTTAGTAAATGTCAATAAATCCATGGCATGTAAAAGGGCACTGCTACTATGGCAGTTATTGGAATTCTATACTTTGTCAAATATATGTACCTCTTAATTCAATAATCTTTAAAAGCAATACTCATTGTGGTTTACAGCATGACACCTGACCTTTTGTTAATGTCAAATACCATTTTACTTTAGCATGGAAAATTATTATATTTCTATATATATAATCATTATTCTTGGAAAAAATGTATTAAAGAAATAGAATAGAAAACTGATCAACTAATCAATTATTTCACATGACAGTGATTTTATGTATTATTGTTGACATTTCTGTCAGGCCCACAGTATAAAAGAAAACAGAAACTGGAAGTCAAAATTCTGCCTGTAATACTGGCCGCTTAGCCGAGAGTAGATAAAAACCAAAATTCTGTTGTGCTGATTGGCAAGAAGAATGTAGCATTAAGTTGTTTTTCCAGCCAAGCTAGATAAAATCTCTGGCAATGGTTATACAATATGTGGTTTGGAACTTTTCTTAAAGGTAGCTAAGTTAAGTACAATTTACAAAATACCTATTTAGTTGTGATAGATATCGCCAGTTCTGCCTTAAAAGCAAGCTAGCAGCAGGGGAGATAAAGAATTCAGTTCCACATCATTAGGAGATACAGAAGTTTTTTTTGCTGCCCTAAGCAAATATACTTGCCACTGAATGAAATGTATCAGTTAAGCTTGAGTCTGTTGCTTGACCAGTGTATTCATGTACATTATCTATCAATATATGCTGTCCTTTTCATGTTGACAGGATAAATCTCATTGATTCATGCGGGCATTTGTGTTAGAGGGAGAGTGTGGGTTAAAAAAGGACTCTGAAAATATGTGTATTTTTAACTTATCTCTATATATGTAAATATAGGAAGAGATGCATTCCTACTGAGCAGCTGGATTGTACTGAACAATCTTGCACAGAGAAGTGTATTGTCCTTTCTGCTGGGGTAGACCAAGGCAGCATTTTGCATGGTGGAAGCAAAGCAATGTACCTTCTTTTTGTTTATGATGTGCCTCCAATGGTGCTGCGTGGGCCAGAAAATTATTCTTTAAATAGCAGCCTTCTTCACCTTCCATACTTGGCATTGACATTGTTTTCTTTATGAGGTAAAGTGTAGAAAGATACAACACAGTCTTAGCATGGCTTAGCAAGAGAGTAGTGCCGGATTTAGACTTTGTTTATGACATGGTTCTTTTATGAATATGCAAGCAAAAATCAGAAGACTCTCCAGCTTGCAAAAAAGAATTCATTATGAAACCCCACAACAAACCTAATGAGAACTTGAACAATTCCTGATTCAAACATTATATTAGAGGGCAAAAGAGTAGGAGAGATGAATCAGTTGCCTTACTAATGTATGAAATAATGGAGGCATCAGCTGCATTCATGAGTGTGGAGAACATGAGATTATTTTGGAAAATTTATGTGGACATTTTAGGTTCTCCAGCTTTCTGCATGTTATTTATAAGGAGAAAAATGGGATAAAACCTAGGAGTCAGGATACGGCTATTTGAAAGGGTCTTTCAGCTCCAGAAGTCTCTTTGCTAAAGAGAATAAAGTCTCAACCACCTAGACAGTAATTTTTAAAAATGAACCACCGTCTAGAGAAGAGAGAATTTGCCAGAGACAGCATTTTATTACTGCTGTTACAGACTTTGCTAAATTTGGCCTGGACTTTTTGCCCCTAGACATTCAGTAATTGAAATGACCAATAGAGGCTATGGCCATTGCTTCAAAAAAAGCTGTGTTGCCTACTTGTAATTCACTGCTGGTTGCTTAGCTTCCCTTAAAAGTCAACTCCTCATTTACAGTTGATATAAGTCTTTCCGTAAAGGCTGGAGAAAAGGTAATGTGACTTATGAACCTGCTTTTCAGGACACAGACAAAAGTCGTCTTCAAGATCTCACTGAATTGGCTGGTGCTGTTTTCCATCACGGGAAGCTACTACCCCCGAGGTCTGACAGAGGAAGGAGGTCATGTGAGTGCTTTTCAATCCATTTCAGACAAAATGAGCTGGGTCAGCTCATACTCACCTTCAACAGTCCATTAAGCTTTCCCAGCTCGTTTTGCCTGCAATGCAAAGGAATGTGTACACAAACTCCTCCACAAGCAGAGATGGGAGGGAGGATGGCAACTTCTGGCAAAGGAAGGCGACAGACCACGGGGGGAAGAGCCATTTTCCATTGCTTGCTCAGGGATACTTTTCCATGAACTCCAAGTAAAAGCGGACAGAGCACTACCTTTTATGCAAGGCAAGCTAAAACCTAGCCTGATGAGGCTACTTGAGATGATTTTGCAAAGGCTGGCACTCACTGGAGAATCTTTCACAAAAATCAACAGTTAACTGACAACCATTTTAAATAAGAGTTGATCACAGAAAAACTGTTTACTTTAAAACAAAAAGGGAATGTTTAATTCAGATCTTACCTGCACCTTAACATACGGATATGAAAGCAGGAAATCTACCAGATTTACTGACAGGTATCGTTGGAAATAAAAGCCTTTGAAAACAACTTGGGATTAAATGACAATAAATTAATTAATGTAAATAAATTACAAATGCCAGGACTCACTGGAAGATTCAACAAAACCTCTGACATTCTTTAGAAGAATGGATGGAAATATCTAAGAACCATGCATCTACCCACAGATAAAGTCAAAGGGCCCTGTAGGTCCTTGACCACAGCCTAACAAACCGATGGGGTTTGATGGTACAAGATGGTACAGAATCTTTGGAAAGAACCACGTACAAACATTTAATTTCAAAATTGCCTTGAAAAACATCTGCTACTTCATGAGAACCTTAAATGTACAGTTTTGTCCAATAGGCCACTAAAGCCTGTATTTAACCTCTAACAGATGAATCGTCCCTACCCTCACAGCTCAATAGTTAACTGCTTTAGCCTTGGGATTTCAGTGCCTATAAGCCCAACTATGAAAACTCCTCAGGCCCAAATATAGTATTTGGTGTCACACATAGATCTCCTTCCCCACATAATAGCTAGCGTGTGTGGAACCAGGTCCTTGGCCAGACACAACAGCTAAGAACAATAAACCCAATGGCAGCATGTAAGGGGCACTAATTCTAAGGTATAGTAATATGTACTATGCAAGGATCTTGCACATGTCATCTTCTCTTTTCTGTTGGAAATTTATCTCTTTTAATGTGAGAGAATGAAGTACGGAAAGAGATAAGGAAAGGAATATGACACTGGAAGCCTAACTGGTTTAGCTTAAAATGCAGCAGCGCCTACTGCTTTATTGAAGGAATGTAACCTGCTGGTGACAGCAATCATGACTTGACAGAGGATCAATCACAAGAGTTACAAGTGCTTTGCCCTTTTTCTGATATGTGACAGTTTTGGAAAACAGCATCCTAGATAATCCTTTGTGGGACAACTTTTTGGATTATCTCTAGTGACCCTAGTTTTCCTACACAAACATAAATGTGCTTCATATTATTAGCCCCAGTTAGGATAATAGCCTTGGTAACAACGAGATGCAGAGTGACTAAGGAGCTTTACTGTGTTTGGCAGTTACAAAAGGCACCTTGAACAAACAGAATAAAACAACAACAAAAAATGTTTAATGCTACCTGCAGCTGCACTATGCAACTCTGGTGGGAACAGTTTTACAGACTGTGAGGAGTTTGATTCACTCCTTGCATTTCTTCTGTACAGCACAACTTTAATGAAATAACCAGTTTAGTTTCCTTCCAAAATTCACACTTACATTAGTTTAAAATTGGAATATCGCAGCAATGAGCCAGACCCCTTTTATTTGGCCTGTGTTCATCCTGTAACTACATAAGTGGCTCCTGCATTAGCAAAATCTTCCGTGCCCGATGACTAGGAGAAGATTTGAAAGATTAGGATACACAAAGTTTTGAAAGGATTTGCCAAGTTTGACATTTGCACCTGTGTAACTAGCAAAGGACAAAGTTTAGCCCTTAATATTATTTTATCCTGGCAGCATTTTAATATATCCTGGCTTGATTTTGCATCAACTTCTAACTCCTTAACAGTTTTAAATATGGTTGTGACTTACTGCTGGGGTCACTGAGCAATGTTAGCTAAACATCCAGAGTGTGATATTTGATTACAGTTAAGCTTTTCCAAAAGCCAAGAGGAATCCAAGAGGAAAATACTAGAGATGGAATTTTTAAAGAGTCTAGATGGCTCCAAATTCATATAGCATATTAACATATATTTTAAGGATATTGATTCCAAAGAAGAAATGCACCCACAAAGAGAGACCCAAGATAAAGGCTAATGTGTAAATTGCTTTAAAAACTGTAGTTACTGTAATTACATGGAGCATTTTACAAGCAACTAGGGACTGCTTTGGATAGATGACTGAAATTTAATCAGTATCTGGCACAGATTGCCTTTCTTCCACACCTCACATTTCTGAAGTACTATTCTAGGGAAACCTGCTGGAATTGTGAGCCTTTATTATCACATTTGATCTCTCTACGCAGTTTCCGAAAGAGTGCCTTTCCCAGATCTCACAGAAGGTATGGGTCTGGAATCTTTCTCTCAGGAGCATATGCCTTTCTTTTCATTTTGGGGCATACTTCATTCAACTATCCAGGCTCAGGTTTGTAATCACGTGAAACATTTTGTATGAAATGCGGAAAATGTTGGTTTGTTAACGCCGCCACCCGAGACTACAAGAGAAAGGAAGCATACACAGCCCTTTGTACTCAGAGGACATAAACATTTGTGCTAAACCTTTTATAAAATACAACTTACTTCTTCTACAGGCTTTATTTTGTTATTTGTATTAGCTGTCAAGAAACTGTCAGTTAAGAAAAGGGAGCCCCAAATGATCTATGCCTTTTAAAGCAAGAAGGAAACAGAAAATAATTAGATATGGTAAATGTGAAAATTGATCTATCTGAAGAGTGTGCAGTTTACAAGCAAGAAATCAATCAGTTTACACCAAACAGATTAAAATCATGTATCATTATTTTTAATGGTTCAAGATGTAAAGGTCTGAAAGTCTAAATAGAATTCTTGATGATTACTTTTATTAAAATCCCAAGTATTGGAAAATATACAATGGCTGTCTAGATTGATTACTATATTATCTGCTTTGTAGAAAAATAATATCCTTGACTTGCTGCTTGTTGCTAAAATCCTCATTACTATGCCTAATATACTCTGTCCCTGGAGTAAATTAAAGCATTTCCTTCTTTTGTACTGTAGTTTCCTTAAAGTTGGATTCTTAGAAATACTGGGACTAGGCTCTGACATCTGAGTTCTGGAGATCAATTTATAGCTGTTAAAGATCATGAAGAATTGCCCATTAAAACAGTTACTATTTGACAAATAACAACATTTGTGTTTAGCCTGGATATTTATCAAGCAGACAGAGCACTTATTCCTGATGCCTGAATGAAGGTCTGCATGAACAAACTTATTAATCAGTTAGTGCCTGGTTTTAAACCATGTGTCTTATTTAAAAAAAAAAAAAAAAAAAAAGGAAACGACCCGCACCTTCACATGTATTAAAATTGCACTCCTGATTTGATAGCACTGGGAAGTGCCTATGTCAAGGTGTCATAGCCATGAGCCATACCACCAAACCCCAGTAAAAGTTCTGACATTAAAAAACCCCAATTTTCTTTTTCTTGAGAAATGCTAACATACTGTTTTAATTTAAGACTAGGGATCTGATAGGTTATACATATGCATATTGCATTTAGGCATACAAAAACTCAGGCAGATCATGATTGCATTTCCTCAGATATAGCAATTGTGCTATGTTACTGAAGTCAATGGGAACATTCCTACTGACCTCATTAGCTTTTCAGAGGTTGGAAACTGATTCACAGAACACTTCGATATTTAAAAAGTTCTAAACTAAAAATGAACTTTCAACTGTTTCTTAATTATTTGTGAGCGAAAACCATTTTTTAAAGCAAATATTTTGACAAAATGAAAATGTTTCATTTTAATTTTGTATTGTATAAGATTGTGTTATCGAAAACATGTAAGCAAAAATCATTTCTAGATTTGTTCTGAAAACACCAATGTGTAACCAGTTTCTCTCCTGGTTTTGTTTCCAAAGAAAACACCAGTTAAATTGACACCATTTTGTGGGATTTATCAGCACTGCCGGAACTGCATTCTGTGAAAGAAGATGGTTTCATCAAAGCTGTTCCAAGCAGCTTAGTTATTGAATCCACAGGGAAAAAAGCAAGCTTTACGTAGGTCCCACTTACAAAGAGTCTACTGTTTGCTAGTAAGGGATCAGCATAACTAAAATAAAGAGGTATGGACAGGATAAAAGTTTCTAAGGAAAGCTTTGTGGTTCATCATCCTACTTAATTTCTCTGAGGATTATGTAAGAGTTGTTCAAAGTTGTGAATTTCTGTTCAAATTAAAAGCAGTATACGACTATTTAATTTCTGTTTACTGTTCAAATTACTGCAGGTATAGCATGTATTTTAACAGCAGATTATGAATTTGCCCCCTATATTTTATTGGATGTATTCTATATGCAGTATCAACTCTGGTTCTTAAGGACAGGTTCAAAATCCAAGGAACTTATTTCAAAAAGGAATGAATAATAGCAATATCATTTTCTTCCATGAATAATTGTATTCTGTGTTCATAGAGCATTTAGTTTCAAAGCTGTATACAAGTACTAACTAAACAGTCATCACAACATCCTTGTGTGCCAGGTTTTACACATAAAGAAATGAGAAAAAAAAAAAAAAAGAGATATAAAATACAGTGCCTAGCACTTCAATCCTATAACTGGGGTTTCAAGCTCCTAAAGTAATGCAAATAACAATAATGGTATGGGAGAAACCTTTCAAGTTTGAGTGTCTAACTGGCTTGATTTTCATAGGTTTAGACTTCTGAGCGCTCACAACTGCCTTTGAAGTTGATTGAAAATGTGAGTGTCAGCACACATTAAAATCAGACCACTAATTTAGATGCTTAAATATGAAATTTAAATTCACAACTTAAAGTTTTCAAAAATTCACCTAGGTGACTTTTCCAAAGGTACCTTGCAAACCAGTATCGGAACGAGGAGATTCTTAATTTCCAGCACCTTGTTTTCACAGAGATTCCAGCCCAGATGCTATGGGTTAAACAAATCACTTACAAAATGATAGATCTACACAGCTAAGGGAAGTTCGTGTGGGCAGGGACTACTGCTCACTACCATAGTCCAAAGATTTGTATGAGATACTGCAAGAACAAGATAAGAGTCCTCTTGTCCCGGTGCAGCCCAATTGCAAAAATAGTGGATACAATACTGATTCAGGGAGAGGACTCTGAAGAAGTCTGGTCATTTTACATGAACTCCTCCTCTCACCCACTTGCATGTTACCTCCTACCACGTTACAGAGAAAGCCCTCACAAAACTGACTGGAATGCTGTGTTACCGTCTACAAAACTCCTATGGTTTAGCTTTCTTTACACTTCTAAGAAGTTACGCACCAGATCGTCCCGTTCAGTGTCCTAAGGTCACTTCCTCAGCTTCAGTGGAACATGAAGAATTTTTCTTTCTATGTACGTAAGACCCAATTCTAGTTGTTACTGTGTGGATATTAGTGAGAGAAGAGAGACTATGAAGAGCATCTTCCTCAACCGCTGACAGTCACAGGAGATGACCACAGCACAGAATGGGTGTTCCTTGATCTGTATGACTTCCTAGCTTTGATGAGGTGGCCAAAGCTCCCTTTTATGTTATGTCTGCAGCAAGACCCAAGATGTAATGACTTGGATATGCTATGACTCCCTAAAATTGAAATAAGGGTTAGAGCTGGTGAATTCTGCCTAGTGGCAACTCTCTGTGTAGATATGTCTCAGGATATGTCTAACTTAGAAAGTACTGCCACTCAATAGAAGTCACTTTGTAGTGTGAATCGTCAAACACTGAGAACCCAACATGCATGTCAGGCATATTTCATGGTATTTTAATTCGGGCTAGTTCTAGCTTGGTCCTGTGGTCTGAATGCCCATGACTGGTCAAATCCCATCAGAGGCACTCCTGAAACACATCCTCTAGCTTAGTGATATCCAGAAGGAGCAAGGCTATTTTTGGGTGTGGGCCAAAGCTCAGTGCTTTGGGAGGATAAGGCAATTTCCTTCAAGAGCGCACTCCTAATTTATGTGCACCCTCACAGAGGTACACCCTCCATGCGCTCCCGTGTAGCTTGGTTCTGTAGCTTGCTTTTCCCAAGGCCAGCATACATCAGGAGTTTGCCTACAGCAGAGCTCTGTAAGGTGGGCACTAGTCAAACAACTCAGGCCTATAAACCTGTGAAACAGAGGAGAGGTAGAAGCTGGGAGTTACAGTCAGCTAAGCCTAGTTATTACAAAAAAGTTGTTTGATCCTTTGAATGACCAGGACCAGATACTACAATCTCACTTGCTAAAGCCCCATCTGAAAGTCCTGCTCACACCCAACTGACCTTGAAAGAATGAAATAATGGACTAGTGCTGTAGCTGTACTAAAACTGCATAAAATTCAAAGAATGTCACAAATAAGGAAAGTTTACCATGGTTCAGTGTATTTTTTTCCCATTACATTTTGGGAGAGAATGAGGCATATGAACGTCAGAAAAGAGTCAGCTTTAATTGTGATGCTTACAGCTTTAATTATGAGCAACCCCGAGTCTCTGTGTTTACAGGAGAGATTACCTACATGTTATTTGAAAACCATTGGGTGTAAGTTTATAATGGTAACAGGCAAGTCTAATTTTCTTTCATATTTAGGATTTAATAGGTACAGAGTGCTGCCCAGGGGAAAAAAAATGAACAAGTAGTAACTTGATATTTATTCTACATAGATGTGAAGAAAGCTTAAAGAAATACACAATGTCTGAAACATTGACATGTATAACTATTTTAATTGCAATGTTGCTTTTCTAATATACTTTTCTAATATGATACAGGTTGAAATAGTTGCAACACTTTCCAGCCAAAAAAACCTACCCCCAAACCCCAAAAACCACCACAAAAAATCTGTTTGGAAAAGCTTATCGTAAAATCATAAAAACTTCACCAAGTTAGTACACCCTGAAGTTAAGAATAGGGTATTATCATTTTGTATAAACAATGCTGTCTTTCCTAAGCCAGATAACTTTGTAAATATGGACTCCTTCCACTTCTGATATTTCTCATCTATCCTGGAGAATATTACTGAAGAAACCTCAAGCGTTTTCAAGTGGAGAGATCCACAGCCCTGCATTTTGACTGCAGTAAGTGACCGGGAATGTGGTGTAATGGACAGGGCAGTGGCAGAAATCCTAAAATCTCCTTAGCCCTCCTGGTAGATCCCTGTCTGTAGAAATAGAAACATTCCTACAGTATAAACACTGTTACTATTTTTCCTTCTTTTTGCAGATGGAAGTGGAGGCATAGTCAGTGTAGGTGGTTTGCCCAAGAACAGGTGGAAAGTTTGTGGCAGAGCCAATATGTGGAGTGCAAGTTTATCCTTGCTCTTAGTTCATGCTCACTTACATCTGGATCTCCTCCTGACACTAGACCTTGAGAGGCTGACTCATTATAGGTTCTTTAATATGCTTAAGCTAGAGCCTATATGAAACATACGGGCCATTATTTTAAATTAACGTATCTATTTTTACAGTGGATAATTTTCATTTCATTGATATTTATATTCATAGCAAGTGTATTTGGTGCCTTAGTTCCTTTTTTAAACACAAAAATTGTCATTTGTGTTGCATTTTAAGCCAAATTAAATTATAAAAATACTCAGTTGTGTAACTATCAACACCACAGTATTTCTTCTTATTACGGAGACAAACAAGGAGTACATTGGAAAAAAAAATTGTGAATCTCATTTCTGATCCTAATGAAGCAAGTAACCCATTATACCAAGGTTAATTTGTTGACTCATGATTTCCACTTATCCAATGATATACTGAATCATATGAACAAACCTCTACATCTAATCAGGTTTTTTTATTGAATCCTGACCTTTTATACACCTTCTTCTTGATTATGAATGACAGTGACCTTTATCTAATTTAAAACACACATACTGATGCAAAAATATGCAAAGTACACATGTAAATTCTGAATTAAGATGAAGATGTGCATAATCTTCCAGGGAGAAATTGCTTTAGAGAGAGATGTTTATATTAGGGCCAATTGAGGGTATGTGGGGAGAAAAAGTGAATTAGCCAAAACTCAGATGGGTTTGGAGGAACAGCTGTGGAGATACTGAAGTCTGTTTAGATTTTCTCAGCTTCTATTTAGAATCCTGAAATGTCAATATAAATATCAATTTTTATTATGCTATTCAGAATTTTACAGCATTCATGAAATGATCAAAATGCAATAAAGTCAGACAAAATACCTCTTCACCTGAGATTTGGCAAACTGTACCTCAGTATTCCATTTATATTTCACTCAAAATACATAACATTCATTTTCTACAACACCAAAGCTGGGTCAAATTCACAACATTCTAAAAGCTGGCTGGTTCACTTTACCATTTATCTCATTAAAGAGGAATAGTATGAGCAACATCTAGAGATGGTCTTTTTAGTTCAGGATGTAACTAGGAACTGCTGTAAATGCTGAAAAAGAACTGAACAAATACAAGAGGAGTGACTCCCGGGGAAAAAGAACTCCCTAACTTTCCTTTTGCTCTTTACTGCTCATCACTAATGGGTCTGCACTGAAATTACTAAAGATGAACCCGGCCATGGGCATAGTCTAAACTGCTGTGTAATCCTATAATCCACCCTCTCTTTTCACAAGTCATTCCTTCCTCTGAATTGCTGTGAACCTAAGTGGTAGATCAGCAGCTTTTCTCTAGCCTCTCTCTTAAAAAACCCACTTAAATATACATATGTGTACATATATACAGAAAATTTGCAAAACTCGCTGTAAAGACTGTCAAAGCAAAAATCTAAGAAACACATTCCTCAGAGAGACTCTAACCAAACAGTACCTGGCATTAGCATGTACTTTCATGATTAACAACAGGGGGTTGTCAGACCGCTATTTCTGAAATAAACAGATTTATCCTGACAGATAATCAGCAGTTTGCACTACCTAATACATGTTATCATCCACCACTGACATCATTACATTAAAAGCACACTTAGCATAATCTTTTGTAGGAAATTAAACAGGTTTTATGATACACTTTTGGTGGATTTTTGGGGGGGACAGAGGGAAGCTGGGGGAGGGACTGGAATATGAGAGGAAAGATACATGCCAAACAAGATGAGGAAGCTCCCCAGAAATGCCATGCTTTATTTAGTTTTTCACAATCTATTAATGTAATTTCTAAGGAAATTAAACCCAAATGTTCTGGCTGTAAACCCTGTCTTGTGCTTCTAAGCAGCCTTTTCTAACGTCCTTGGCTGTCCCTCATATTACCTCAATACTCTTCTGTGTCTGTCTGTCCTGCATACGCCACATAATAACTAGCTACATAACACACATTTGTGAAACACTTCTGATCTTACCATTTAGAGACGTATTTTTGAGGCTGGTTGGTGGACTTTGGAAGACCAATGCTATCGAGCGTCGCCTGCATAGTTTTCTGGCAAGCTCAACATTTATCTTCTTTAATTTTCAGGCATCTCTCCGTGGACCACCCTCCCTCCCCTGAAAAAGGAGACACCAGGTTACACATAACTCACTGGACAGGAAGAGCAGAAGCTACTGAGACTGTGGCAAAGTTTGATGCAGAGCAGTTCCGTGACCTGCGAGAAATGGGGAACAAGGTCACTTACAAATGGGGTCCCTGTGGATTCCCCCCTCCTGAGCTGCTCGCTCACTCCGCTGGCTCTTCCGGCAGTGATCAAGTTTGGACTCGACATGGACAATGAAGTTTTAGTAAGAAAAACTTAGTAAGCCTCCCCTATATCCTCCAAGTAAACCATTCTTGCCTCAGCTGTAAAGGTGATGGGAATTACATAGCCTCAGGTTTACCGGAGCAAATTCTGCAATATCGTTCCTTTTTTAACTTTCAGGTTGTCAGTCAACATTATACTATTGCTGTTCGACGAACTCACCTACCGCAGCTAGCGCAAAGACCAGGTAACAGAAATTGCATGGGGGCGGTTACTTGACGTTAACAAGTATTTCATCCTCTCCCTCAGAGTGCAGTTTTTAAGTCATAGACTATTCTTCAGGGGCAAGTTAGATATCAAAGTCCTGGCTCCAGTGGCCTGCTGTGACTAGCTTTATTTCTCCAGAGACACAGCCTGCATCCCTCTTCCAGTCCTTTGTCACACGTGGGATGCATTTTTGTCTCTTCTGCCTTCCTTCTTTGTAACTTGGCAGGAAGAGAAGTAAGAAATAGTGGCTAGTTACTGAGGGATTTTTATCCATTCACGGTCATGCATTTTCACGTAACATTCCCACTAAGGTTAAAAAAGCCCACCCCCCACCCCCAGCCAAACCAGCAGAATTAAAACAGTGGGAGGGATGAAGTCCCTTAAATGACAAATGAAACCTTTAAATAAAGAAGTGGCAGCATCACACAGAACTTAAATACATCTTCATTCCTATGTACTCTTTGTCTCTTGTAAAACCAAACCTTTGAGAAATATGCATGTATTGGCTAAGCATCTCTTACTCTTCTTTTTCCCTTTATTCCTCTCCCTAACATTTTAGTTGCAGTTCTTAAAACTAATACAGAATTTTGCCAGAGATCTTTTGCCTCAGGTGCACTGGACAAAACCTCAACATCTGATACTCTGATGTGGAATGGAGAAATAAATGCTAATCTCACCAAGTGATTTCAGTGGTTTATTTTATTTTTATTTCTAAAAGTGTTGAATTTCTACTGACCCACATTCTGCATATTTCTGGTGCTCAGCGATGTTTGAGGTTGCTTAGATTTTCGTTTGCATTAGATATTTTGTGTTCAAAGGTCAAATGAGCATTGCTTTTGAGTCAGACGCCTACTGGCTGCATTTCTAATAGTTAATCTTTTCACACTGAGAGAAATAAAAAAGCGGGAGACAGTTCAAGCTATCCCAAATAAACAGACAGAAGTAAAGCAACAATTACTTTTCCTGTGTGGACTGCTTTTGCTCATTTCTCCTCAAGAGATAACACTCTCTGACATAATGTCAGATAACTATGTTCAATGTTTCACAGACTTGCCATTTAAAGATTCATTTCCACTCCACTTATTTTCTTTTTATCTGCCCCTCTCTTGGTGCATTTCATCTCTGAAAATTTTCATGTGGACTCCCCAGCACAGGTTTTGGGGAGAGAGGGAAGCAAAGGCTCTAGCTTGACTTGAAACACCTCTAGAAATTATAAAGGGAGTACGACAGGCCCGAAAAATGAAATGTTCTCATGAGAATAGTTGTTTGCATAAAATTCTCAACTGTTCCTAAAGCTTCAGTGCAGTTCCTGGGGAAGATGGATACATAAAGCCTCAGGTTAATTTCAGTCATTACCAAGCATTTTACATCTGCTGAAGAATTCCAAACATATAAAAGGCTGTCAATCTCAACCTTTAGACCAAAATAAATAAATAAGTAAGAGGCAACTTCAAAGGCTGTCAGTAGGCAAGTTAGGGATCTGATTCAGCTTTTAACCCCTAGAGGTATAAGCAAGCTTTATCTGCAAAAGAAATGCAAGGTCTGCGCTCTGCAACATTACGTTTTAATAGTCTACTCTACAGTAGAAGGCAATGATACAAAAAGAAGAATATGATATAATTGTGTGTGTACGTAATTTGATGAGAAGCCGTGGGGAATGTATTCTTTCTATGCAATTACAGAAAATACTAATGACAAATCATTGACTGAAGACTTTGTTGACAATTAGATTTCCCATTTATAGATGTACATTTTCCCAAAGGCTCTACCGCTTACTTTTTAGGATTCTCAAATTTTCTTCCTTCTCTGGAATTTATTTAAGGTACAGTTCAGCAAATGTACCCTCTTAGAGCTGAAAACAACTAAGGCCTTTAAGAAGTTGGATGGAACTTATTAACAAACTTGCAGCATCCTTTCAAGATGTTAATTTATCTTGTTAATGTCTGCTGTAAAACCAGCAGAAAAGAGCGCGATGGGACTAAGAGCCCTGCATTATATACAGCTACAAGGTTTACTGCATCCTATAGATTCTGCTGCGAGGCACTCTACAGCGGAGTATCAGGTAACTTCTCTTGGAGAGATGGTTGACTGAGTTACTATAGAGATGGCAAGTTTGCAGAGGCAGAGGGAGAAACCACACCAATAGAAAAAAAGCAACTGGCTGGAGAAGGACACTGACAATCTTGTTTAGAAAACTGCACCGTATAAACTAGCCTGAAATGAAACACAAAGGTTCACTCCTTTGAGAGTTGCCCGAAAATACATTCAGAGGCCTCAGCAATATAAACACCTGATTTCTTCTCATTTATTTCAGTGTATCAAGGAATTAAACTGAGTTACGTCAAGTAAACCTGGTGAACCTACAAGGAGAATTGAGTACATAATTTGGAAATAACTGTATGAAATGCCGTTGATGACTCACTAAGGAACACTTTTGTCCCTGTAAGACATTGGTCATTGGGTAAGAGGTGGAAAGGAAGCAGGAAATAACTGTCTGCTGCAACAATATTTTAATCCACTTACAAAAAATCTTCCTTGGAAAGGCCTTTTTCTCCATTTTTCATATCTCCAGTGGCGAGTCATCTAATCTCATCTCTGTATATTGCTAAACTCCACAGGGATCACCTTTACTTCCCAACTTTATCCTGGCCAGAGATTCAGTCAGACAAAAGACCCTTAATGTCTTTCCTTAAGTTCAGCTCTCTTCTCTAAAATCCATTCCTGTTCTCTTTCACAAAATGAAAGAAGTCTTTTTTAGAAATGCCTTTTTTTTCTTCCTTTTTTTTTTTTTTTTGTCCTTCTTTCTTCAGGGGGAGGCAGGATGCCTGTATCAAATCTCTCTTTTCTATAAATCAAAATTGCTTTGTGTGGAGCAGGTTGCTGGGAAGAATATATTTCTCTTTCCCTGTCTAAAACGGATTCTAAAATTTTACTTTTAAAACTCATAGATCAAATACATGCTTGTTCTCCCTAAGTAACATTGATTTACTCAAAAAACTCTGCACTTGAAAGAGTTAATAAAAATTCTAATTACAGGATAAGAAAGAAAGGTCAGACTCCACTTACATCATTGTGAAGGGCTTTTATTACACACTGCTATAAAACATATTTCTTTTTTCAGTTGCCATCCTCACAGGGTAACCTGCATACCAATAGGATCTCCAAAATGCCATGAAGCAAAAGATATTTATCTGCTAAATTCTCTGTACAGTAACCTAACAAATGCCAGAGAAAGAAAGATTGCCCTCTGCACAGTAATACTTGTGTAGATGTCTTCTTTATGCTAACAATGACAAGGCTGTCTACGTTTGTACTGTACTCCAAAATCAGAACGCATTTTTTTCAAAAAGCAGACCGTATATCAAACAGAAAAGATGCACATTTTAGGCACTGACTTACTTAATATAGTGAGCAAGTACTCTTTCCTGAAGCATGCTAATCCAGAAAGGTAAACGGAAAATGTATGCCTCGAGTGTTCTTGAAGAAATCAGACAGGATATATTTGGGAATATCTCTCTCTCTCTCTCTGTCCTGGCTGGTCATCTCAATTTTCATTTTAAATGCTGTCTAAAGCTCCTCAGAACTGTTACTTGATTAACTTGGGTGTGTTAGACAGTAAGCCTACACAAAAGCAGGGTGGCTCCAAATCTACTAATTGTCATTTCTTAACTCCAGCTGTGCAAGACAACGAACCAGAACTTTACTGTGGGACAAGTGTAAGTCAGAATAATTCTAATTTTTTCCATATATTACACTTCAAATCCATTATTTGTGATTTAACACATCCAAAGTTGTTTTTATAGTTTTAATCATTTGCATCCCTAAATTCTGACAACAAATTCAAAGAAATACACATAAATAAATGCAAGATTTGCTCTCTGCTTTCAGAAAACCAGTGTGTGCTGTCAGATGCGTTAGTTCAATATTTCATGTGATGTATGCTCCAAGTTAGAACGTAACTAATGAAGTAGCCTGGGACTCCCCTTTTCTTAGGGAGTTTTTTAAGAATCGTATTCACATAGTTGCTTCTGAGTTGCACTTTGTTTGCAGAGCAAGCGCTTCCCGTCCGACCTTTCTAAACAACAGATAGTACCAGAGAACTGTGAGGGTTCCATTTCACCACTTCTGCTGGCAATTCTATTAACTGTATGTTTACCTTGCGGTCTAAATTTATGACAGGCCCATTTGCAGCGAGGCCTGGAGTTTCCTTGTTTACAACACTGCAAAGTAAAAGGTGACCCTTTTATTTTTGTTTAAAACCTTTCAACAGTTTGTTCTGCTCCAAAGATAGCACCTTAATAAGGTTTCAGGCCAGAAAGCTCTCTTGATACTGTTTGCCTCGGGGGGGTAGAGAGCACAGCATTAACTTACATAGCCATTAGAAAACATTTTTAAAAAGCACATACAAACTTGGCTGAGGATTACATTTGTAGATGAGAAAGCTGCTGTGCTAAGATCCTACCTGCCATTATGAACAGAAAAAGAAACCGGGGCGGGGGGGGGGGGGTGGCGGTGTTGGTACCT
>JANZLQ010000095.1:15241279-15271987 GCA_026212715.1 Elanus axillaris | reverse complement strand
GGGGGGGGGGGGGTGGCGGTGTTGGTACATAGCTGGCTAAATAAACAGTAAAACAGCCATTTAAACAGTTGCACCTATACACACAAGTAACAAAAGCATCAGGCACCTGGCGCAATTCTATTAGGACCTAATTCTGACAATATGCATCATTATAGTGGGATCTGATAATTAGCAAACACTGGAGGCATTACATGTCTTTAGAAGAATCAGACTTCCTACCTTAGTAAGACTGATAGAAGGTAAGTCCCCCTTTAAAGAAAGTTGTAAGTAAAACCAGGCAGCAGTTGCAGTAAATTGAGTCCTTTCAGTCACTGTATACATGCAGCAGTTCTGCAATAAGGGAAAAATATAATGGGAGGAGCAGCTGTGAACGAGTGACCTCCTGAAGCTGAGTTCTCTTTGTGAATCAAGCACTGGGAGCCAGTGCCTCTGATTTGCATGGATTATCTCCACTTGAACAGATACATTTAAATGAACTGGCAACAGGGGCACAGGGATAAAAAAAGAGGGGGAAGAAAAAGGAAAGAAAAAAGGGCGAGTGGGTGAGCGAGCGGAGGAGAGCGGGGAAGGGGAGCGAGCTGGGCGCTTGGCTGGGTGCGCTGGTGCAGGCAGAGCTGCCTCTCAGAAGAGCTACAGCTCCCTCTTCATGTCACAGTTGTAAGATGAGGAAGGCTGTCATCATGGGCGAGTTTAGAACAGACCCCCCCCCAGCTTCTGATGGTCCATTTGGTCAAATTTCTATAAACACTTAATAACTCAGCCTGTCGAGCAGCTAGGGTTCTGTATTGCAAGCCTCCGGTGCTTAAAAATCTGGTAAATCCCGCTAAATGGTTTTAAAAGTGGAAATATTTTGAACAGAGTAACTTGTACAAATGGAGATGGGATATTTCCAAGCGTGCCTTGACAGATTTATTAGTCGTGAGTCTGCAGGTGTCTTTAAATTAGGTAAGGGAAGGCAGCATTCAAAGCACTTCTGTGCAGGAGGATCGCTAACAGGATGATGGTGTGTGCTCCAGCCAGTCTTTTCAGTGTTATCTAAAATCTATCAAGACAAAAGAGAGGCAAAAAATTTGCATTCAACCACTTCAGAATTTCTCCCTTATTACCATAAATACCACAAACATTACCTGTTGCACATTCCTGATTTGATTTAAATGCAGTACTTAAGCTGATTAGAGAAATATGAGAGTATGTTCAACCCTCTTGAACCTGCATCCAATCCAAGAGGAACCTGAACAAAACTTTGTTTCTTTTGTTTAGACTACTTCAAATAAGTTATTTTTACACCATGGTGTAGAATTTTGTGAACGTCTACGCGTACTCATTCTGCTCAGAAATTAGACCAAAAGTCATGAAAAGAAAATAGAATGGCTGGACACATGTCCTTTCATCACTGGCTGAAAACAGGAATGGGTGCAATTAACATTCTTTGAGAATTATTATCTGGTGAGATTTGGTGGGACAAAATGTCCTATATTAGCAGTCAAAACAGTTGAACTTTGTCTTGTAAGAGGCCTGTCTTACTGTAAAACACTGCTTGTTCAGAGACCAATAGAATGAAACTGTCTACAAAGATAACCAGGGCTAAATTCTGTTTCTGGCTCATTTGCAGATCAAGCTGAGTCCAACGGGAGTCTGTTGTGTTCTTATTCCTGATCCACATTTCTGGGCTAAAGCCCTAGGAGTTCTCTGTGTAGGATCCCAACATTTACTTGTAACGCAGACTCCAGAATGATGCCTTTGTCTGAACAGAATATGTGGTAAATACTATACTTAATCTAGTCATGAGAAATTGCTTCTTGGAAATAATCACATTTACAGTAAAATTTGCTGCAGAAAAATGATCACATAGATATTGGACAAAGTAGTGGAGGATATATTTGGATTTTCTAATAAATGCTATGCGACATAGTTATTATTGGTGTCTGCCTGAGCCCCATAAAGTTCTTCCTCTCAGAAATTGTCTTGGTTCACTGAAAATGTTTGGGAGTTTGATTATTTTATTATGAGAGGGGGAGAATCCTTCAGCTAGACTGCATATCTGAATATTTACCCAAATAATATCTAACCTGACTGAAATCTCATCCTTCCCTGTGCACTGTCCAGAACTTCTCAACCCTGTTCGTTGGTTGTATCTTACTTGTATGTTAGACCCCAAACTTTGTTCCTTATTTTCTCGCTCCTTCTTTTTCCAGTGACCACTCACCAGGTAATAACAGATGAATTTGACTCCAGCAGGGCACTCAGAAGTCTAATCTCAATATCAAGCCTGTATATGATAGCTGTGGAAAGCAGCCTCCTGGCTGGTAGATGGCTTTGAAAAAGATGGACTGTGAACTAAATTTGCTCCTATTACTTTGCACCCTGCAATACACTCCTCAGTCCTGCGGTATGCCAAGCTGATAATGGCATAACTCTTCAGTCCCACCAACCCGTATTTCACCGGCAGCAGGGAAGCCCAGAAAAAGAAAGAAATATCCAGCAACAAGAGGGATTTTCACCTTAAAGGTACAGGTAAGAGGAAATGAGTATGTAAGGAATCGAGACAGCCGTGGAGGGTACAAGACAAACTGCAGGGACAGTGTGAACTGGATGCAGCAGCTGTGGGATGTATCTTATTCTCTGGAAAGATATGTATGCCTGAAGTGTCATCTGCTAAAGTCATGAAAAGAAGACCTTCCTAGAGATGTGCCTGGAGGCAATATTCAACGAAGATGTGGATTTGAGGAGATGGTGTAAGAAAAAGCAAACGGAATGGGCAACTGGGGATTTACGGACACTTGTTGAGCGAAAGGTCATATAAGAGATAGCTCAGAGGAGACTGGTGGGTCAGGAAAGTCTGCAACAAAAAGATCAAGTGGAACAGTCTGGGAAATAGAGGAAAGCTAAAGAATATGCTTGCCATCTGGGAGACTGAAAAAGTACAACAGACAAAATGAAAACAGAAGGTAGAAAGAAAGTGGAAAAGGTAATTCCAGCAAAAACTGTAGGAGACTAGGATCCAAAAAGCAGTGAGAATGGTAGAAAAGTTTGTGAGGAAGGAAGAACAAAAGGCAGGATCATCTGTGAATAGAAGGTAAAATGGACTAAGAGAAAAAAATAGTGCCTACATGAACTGGGAGCCTACGTTAAAGAGAAACAACTAAGCTGTTACTAGATCAGTTCCACAGAACAGGATGCGAGGTCATCTCCCAAGAAGGAGGATGTGGGATGTGGGTGGAAAAGGCAAAAATGATTCTGCTAGGAATAGAGAAGAATCTTTTTTTTTTTTTTAATTTAATTTTCTTCACAGTGGGAAAATGACGCTGTGAAATTCCCACTGGAATAAATCAAAGATGATTACACTAACTCATTTCATTTTAGGTAGGAGAAAAATGCCTAAAAAGTGAAGACTCATGGGAATGATATCTGGCTGAATATCCATGGAAACAATTGGGACTGAGATCCACATTGTTAAAAAAAGAACCTTAAGAAATACAAGGAAACCTTGGTAGAGGTTCACATCATCTTCATGCCTTCTTACTGTACACAACAAGAAGAAAATCTGGTCAATGAAAATTGAGCTATGGTTGAGGAAATACCAGTGGATGAAGGTAAAGTTATTGATTGGGACCACAGTATTGAAGTGTACAAGCTACTCAGGAAAGATGTGAAGAAAGCATTAAGTAACCTTGTGTAACTGCCTTCTAATACTCTGATAGATTAAAAAGAAATAAGAAAGGATGACATGCATCAAACAGAATATGTTTGGGCCAGATTAATGCAAATGTTTACCAAGCAGTCAACAGCCAGTAAGAGATGAAACTATTACTGTCTTTGTTCTAATAAGCAATACAGATAATATAAGAAAACTGGTCCAAAACCTGATCACGAGTTAAGCTCATTTAAATGAAATGGAACAATTGGTAAAAATAAGGCTTTATAGCTGAAAGAGCAAACTTTGATAATGTGAAAGGTTTTGTTAGTGAAATGAGACTGATCTATTCGAGACCTTGAATGTGGAAGAACCATGGAACTACTTTAAATCAAAGGTGCTACTCCTATGTGGAACGCGTAGCTGATGGAGGGGAGAGAATGAGTGAGAAAGCGGTCAAGCTATTCCATGCAAAGGAAGAACTTCAAGAAGATTATTAGAGATGTGCAGGGCAGAGGAGGAAACACAAAAGACATATCACCAGAGACATATCTGGTTTAGAGGTCAAAATATAAGGTAAAGCAAAAATTGTCAATAGTCAAACTGAACGACAATTTGGAAGCGATATTGAAACAAACAGCAAAACAATCTTCATGCAGATAAAATGAGACCATATAAAACATGGGACTTCAATACAAGGGGGAGTTAATGGAAATAAAGGAAATCTATCTCCAATTAAAAACTAAGTGACTACTTTATGTATGTTTTCGGTAATATTGACCAGAAAGGAAGGAATATAAATAATGGGAAAGAAGTCATGCTGATAGAAATTACCAAACTGGAAGCAGAGCTAAAAGCACAGTGCACTCAGGCCAGGGAGAGAAATCAAATAAACTCCATTCCATAATTCTGACAAGAAAGGGAACATGAAATCCCAAACCTGGTAGGAAGCAGCTCAGACATGATACTGGCTTACTGGAGAATAGCAAATGTATTATCCATTTCTAAAAGGGAGACCTATGCAGCTACAAACCCATTAGTTTGACCTCAGTTGCTTTAGAAGAAATTTTGAAGGAAAAAATAATTGAAGACAGGGAGGTAAATGGAAAATGGGATAACATACAAAAAGGATTTACTAAAGATAGATCGTGCCAAGTGAATTTGTTATCTCCCTTTAATAAGATAACTGATTTTCTAGACAAAGGATTTGTGATACATCTTATCTGTATCTGTGCTGCATATGATACAGCATCACATAGGAAACGGGGGATTAGGAGAAGAGTTGTAAAGTGGATAAGAGATTGTCTAATGGATAGATGGCAACAGGTGGTATTGAAAGTAGCAGCATCAAATGGCAGGAAGTTTACTAGCAGGGATCCTCAAAAATCAGTCTTGGGATCAATCTGTTTTTAAGATATGGGCATAAAGGGAAGAAGTATGAAATCTATAGTTTCCATTAAACTAGGAAACAAAGTCATTACAAAAAAGGATCACTGTTTGTTTGGGTTTTTTTTATTACATAAAATACATGTACCCGGATATTTTATACGCACACATAAAATATGGTATTATAATTTTCTATAATAAAATAAGAGAAATATTCATGCATCCACAGGCCTGGGAGTGTGGCCTTATTTGAAATTCTGTGCACAGTCTTTGTCACTTGGAGTCAAGAAAATATGCTAAAACTGGAATAACTTCAGAGAGGTGCAACTGCAACGGCTGGCACGCTGGAGAGCCACCACTCAGGGAGGAGAGTGAAATACTTTGCTGCTTTTGTCTGGCTAAGCAGAAAGCTGAAAGGGGATATGGCTGATGTCTATAAATGTATTTATTAGACACCAGGCTGGAAAACAGCCATATAAAGCTATAGGACAAGGCTGACAAATGGAAAAGCAGCTCATGCTTAGATAAGAAATGCAGAGATGATTCCAACCATCAGAAATGTGAATTTTCCAGACTCCCAACAGCTGTAGTAGGGGTAAAAAAAAAAAAGAAATTAACTGCATTTTAGTGGAGAATGATTCTTTTATTAAAGAAGTCATCTCATCTCATCTTGTTGCCTATGTAATTAGAAGACTAGACTTGAGAGATTTCTTGCCTTTTGTTCCCAGTTTCCGTTATATATTCCATTGAACTCAGTGACCTGTCATGTGTCTTCTCCCTCCCCCTTTTTTAGTGCCAATCAGTGTCTTTGGTGTTGCTGAAGAATCGAGCAGATTCAATGGTGTATCTGTCACGCTTCAGAATATGCTGTCCGTAGATGCACTACGCATTCTTTCCGCTTTTGCTCTTCATTTTGAAACATGCCTGATAAAGAAAGATTATGTCATAGATATAACAATTATTTTAGCATCCGGTACAGAATCTGTTAGGCCCTCCATCCAAGATAACTAAGAAAAAGAACATTGAAAGGAATGAGATAATCTAGCTGGAAAAGACAATAATGCAGTTTACCAGGAAAATATTACTGGAGAAAAGGGAATGAGAAAAGCATATTATCCTTTAAGCATGACTGAGATCACAGAGCAAGTCAGGCAGAGTCAGAGTGAAGGATGCAGGCAAGATTAGAGAAAATGGACAAAGAAATTCAAAAACATTTTTTAACTTTACAAGAGGCTTGATTTTGATTCACTTATAAGCGAGGTTCATTTAAATCCACGTGAACATCCTTGCTCTGCATTTGTACAACCTGTTAACAATTCTCTGTTGATTAGACAATGGAAAAGCAGAAAAAGACCAATCATGGTTTTAACAGCAGAAAAGCCAAATACATTCTAACAACTGGCTATCATGTTGATAGGACATTGCCACATCCTGGAAAGTCCAGCAGATAGAACTCAATACCTACAAAGCCAGATTCATGTGCAAAAGCACGAGTGTGATTGCTGTTGGTGATATTTTTGTTTATTCCCATTTCCAATATGGGCAGATGTGAACACCAACAACAAGTGAACATATTCAGATAAAGTAGGAGCTCCTGGATTTCTCGTCACTTATCATAAATACATATACAATCTGTAACTAAACCCCAAATATCCCAAATAGCCAATAGCAAAAGGTTCTACCTGAAGTACTTCAGGCAGAGCCAGAGCTGACTGATTCCAGAAAGAAGAACCTATGATCTACTTTCCTAAGGAGAAAAAGTAGAAGAAACTAGATCATTGGTGACCCTCAAAATGAAGCCTCTGAAGGAGGCCGAGCCAGTCAAAGATTTTCTGGCTGAAGAAATTTCATTGAGAAAAGCCACTTTGTTAAACTGGAAACCTTTTGGCAAAGTGTTGTAGATTCCAAGGAAGGCTCTGAGGAAACCTTTGACCCCTCGTAGGTCTTTTTGTGGAGGTGAAGAAATGTGATGCAGCAGTGGTGCAGCTGGCTGCAAATTTTGGACGCTGTCTCAGGTATGTACCTATGGGCAATATATTCACTGTTCTCCTTCAGATAAACTCACTGATAATAGCAAAGATGTTGGCAAGAACAACATCATTTTCACTGAGAAGCTCTAAGGCCAGGAAACCATATAGAAAAATGAAAGTCCTTCTATTAATTTAAACAAAACACCAAACAATGCTCTCTTAATCCTGTGAGGTAGATACCCTGCTTTTCAGCTACCTTTAATAAGTCCAAAGAGCCTATTCTGTGGAGCCCTTTATCACAAAGCCTGTAGGTCCAGGACAAAGCTAGAAAAGAACCCTACAACTAAACCTTCAATTTCCAAAACTTTTTCTTTTTTTTTCCCCCAACTCATACCAAATCATCATAAAAGACAAAAGGAACCACCTCAGAACTAACCTGTCTGAACAGCAACCAGTCTTCAGGTTTCAACCTGGAGACAGCTCAGGTCTAACCCGCCAGGGAGCTATTAGGTCATGCATGTGGAATTCACCCCCAAACTAATCCACTCGGAAGCTGAGAATCCACATTCCAACAAAAATTTAATTGAAAAAGTTGTTCCATAGATCTTCACAAAATGTGCAATCTATGAAAAAGGGAAAGTTGGTATCTAGTGAGAAACTATTTCGTTGGTAATTTCCTGTATGGCTTTAATCTTCTGCATGCTTGCAGATATGTATGGTTTTTTTCCTAATTTGGAGAGAATCTCTGAAGTAGTTTCATAATTTGTATTAAAAAAAATGGAAAAACGGATGCTCTGAATAGTTTGAGGTTTACCTATGATGTCTGTAGGTGATCAGATTGCTAGTTCAGCCTTTCAAACCCCACATAAAGAAAAGGTAGAAAATGCATTTTAAACATATTTAGTAACAGAAGAAAAAGGAATAAAATCGAACATTCCAGAGAACATTGAAACTATTACTGGTATTTTACTTGTAATGACAGCTTTCCCACACTTTATACAAAGCATAGAGTGCCTGTTAGGCCAAAATGTGGTGGATAATCTTTATAGAAGAAGGGTGAAATTTAAATCCAAACTCCAAGACTGTATAGTGTAATGAGCAATAGGCAGGCTATGCATTTAATTCCATTAAGTGAAATGTATTTCATTAACAAAGTGTCAGTAGAATTAAAACCTCACACTAAAGGAATGTGAAAATCATCAGTGGCAGCTAAAAAACTACTACAATATGGCACATATTGCAGAACAACTGAGACTGATGTGGGATTAAATACATATGAAATGAATAAAAAAAAAAAACCTGACAAAATTGTAGCAAAATTTGAATGCTAATTTATGGCACCTACTGAAAGAAGCAGGACAGCAGATCTTCTGCATATAAATGGCCTCAACACATTTCTCGGTGCCAGTCTGTTACCCTGCTCAAAAGGAAACAAACCACATTTTTTAACCAGACTAAGGCAAGAAATGGTCAAACAAGAGATTAATTTAGTTTCATTAGTTAAAGAACAGAAATAATAGTATTAACAGTTTTTTTAGTATAGCCTAGTAAGATTAAGAAATGGCTGAAAAGGGGGTATGGAAGAGAGAAGGCAAGAAAAATAAATTAATGCAATATCCCTCCATATTAAAGACAGAATGCCTTCACACAGATACCACGTTATGCATAATTATGCTAACTGACCCTCTGAATTATAATGAGAAACAGTTTTATACCTTGTAAGGCTCTGACCATCAAAAAGGGATCTGAGGAACAACACATAGGGAAACAAAATCTACCATAAATACTGGGGGACAGAATAAGGTAGAATACCACAGACTTCCAAAGCCCAGTATGTAACAACTCCACCCATAACCATCATAATTACAGAAGCAAAAAAAAGACAATATGGGAAAGTTTATTCTATTAATAGTTGTATTCCTATCCACTTCCCAAAACATATTTTTAAAGCAAATCGAAAACAAATACTACAAAATGTATGGAATCTAAACATGCATATTTTTTTTTCACTGTTTGAAACCAACGTAATTTTAGAATTTTCTTTTCTTTTCATAAAACTATCCTGTCTTTATTATCCATCTCAGAGGGCCAGCTATTCCTTGCAACAAGAATTATGTCAAATTTCTATAGTGCCTGAAGTTTTGCTCTTTAAAGTATATAAGTGAAAAGTTGCATGTATATAAGTAAGTGCAGCAAGAAAGAATTAAAACGCAGCATGTGCATTGGTGAATGATAAATAAAAATCTAAGACATTTGATTTGTTTAATGTGGGATTCTGTTTTACCAAGATTAGCACAAGTTTCAGAAACCCTCTATTTCAGAAGTGTTATCTGCCAGTATTCAAGATTATGTATCAGAATTCACAGTCAGTTCTTTAAAACTGTAGTCATCACATCTGATTACATGGCTTGATATTACAGTATGACATTCGGTACAGCTTTATCACACCTTTTTTTCAAGTGGCCAGCTGAAACACATCACGTCTGCTAAACCCCATGAAAGAAAGGGATTTGGGAGTGTTCATGTAAGCGTAGCTGTATTTTCAAAGCTACTTGGAGCTTCTTCCACTCGTGCCTTATGAAAATAATGGCCTCAAACAAGACAAAAGAGTCAGTCCGTCGTCATTATGAAGGATCGAGCGTCTCTTCTCTCTGTAAATAGAGTATTAGTCTTTCTGCCTTTATTTGCTGCAATGGCTCAAGGGGTGAGCCGGGTATCTGATAATTCCCTCACACGCTTTTTGAGCGGCAGCGAAATCTGAACTATCCTGCCCGGGTCTTTGCGTCCTTGCCCGTGCCAGGGCTTCCCCGCCATGTCCCCGGTCAGCCCCTTGCCCTCCGCTCCCTGCTCCCAGCTCTGCCCCTCGCCCCGGAGCCGCGGCGGCTCCCTCCTGCCCGCTGCCCTCCCTGGGCCTGCAGCTTCCCACCGCGCCGCTTTCCCACCTTTGGCTTTGCAGCTGAAGAAAGAGGGCTGCTAACGTGCCAGAGAGGCACTTGCAGCCACTGATTCACGTGGGGACTTCTGGTATTTCCCCGGCGCACGTTGTTTCTTTCCCGGTTTGATCCCCCCCAGCAGACTCCCTTGGTTTCGGTCCATGCGGTGCCACAGAAGATTAGCCCAGTGAACACAACAGGGTTTGTACCAGCACCGCACAGCCATCTCCTCTCTTCGCCTCAAATGCCAATGCAGTATTTTAATGTATGAAATGTTCATTTTGCAAGTACCGTTTTGAGAGTCGCTATTTAATTTCAGGAACAATATCATAATCAAGTATATTAAGTAACACTCAGCTGGAACGTTCCCATTTCATACTGTGATTTCTGAAAGGTTTAGGCTATTCTCTATTTTCCTATTTTCTAGTTCTAGTAATTTTAGTGCAACTGTACACAGTACATAAAATTAAACATATCTATTTATTTCATGGCATTAAGGCCAAAGATCTGCATAAAGAAATATATTTTTAAAGACTAGGAATTTTAAGTTGCTTGCTAATTCTGGAGCATATTAACAAACCCCAGCATTAAATACTTAATTTCAATACAAAACTGGGAGCCTCATCTTTCTATCTCTCTATTCAGAAGGGAGAGAGAGAAAGAGCTATTCCTTCAAAGAGCAGTCCAGGTCACCTAAGGTAGGCAGGAGCCTCAACCCCCCATTTTACCTTTAAGCTGAGGTTCCACCTGTGAAGCAGCGACAGCAAATTTCCAGAGGAGATCAATTAATTAATTATTGCTGTGGTCTTTTATTCTAGGTGAGTACTGGGAGCAGTGCAGGGATTGCGGTGTCAAAGATGAACACAGTTGTTTTGAGATCTTTTTCACAAGCAGCTAATGGATGTTGATACCCATTTAGCATTACAAGTAGTGGCAATTTGGTGTGTACAAAATGGCATTTTTTGAGAATCTCATCCCAGCAGTTATGAATGGAAAACCTAGCTGCTTTTTTTTCTTTTGACCAGGGTCTCCTGTTTCCTAAATTACTTTTATTACTTCCTCTCACTTCTTGTTTTAGGAATCCAAATCCTCTTCTCCCTTTCAGAAGTGAATGAAAATAGTTTAGGCAGAGATGAATTTTAGCACCTGGATGAGTTAAATCTTTCAGTTTGCTGGTTGCCTTCAGGAAGCTCTTTTTCATTAAAAGTGATTTGCATACTACCAAACTGTGTTCCCTATAAGCCTTGAAGCTGATTTGAAACAGAGGGCTGATGGGCAAAAATCAACGAAATTGCTAAAGAGCTAATAAGGTCAAACAAATCAGTAAATCAGTTTTTCAAGAAATATTTCTGGGTTAGTTTTCTGTTTGCTCAGGAATTCAGGCAATCCTATTCTTCATGCAAGTCTTACTTTTTAATTCATAACATTTATTTTTGCGGAGAAGCAATATTGAAGATTGAACTTAAGCAACCTCTTTAGCCTTTTCCGCTGGGTTGCGTAATGCGAAGAAATTACTCCATGAAAAGTGTAAAGCTTATCCCCCTTTTTGTTACTGTGTCACTCTCTCGTGACTCTTTGTTGTATGCTTTGTCCTGTTATTAATATTCATGCTTTTATTACAGTACCAGCATTTTATTCAGCAGATCTGCTTTATGCAGATATCTCATCCCTTTGCAAAACCTTGGGAAGGAGTGAGCAGGATGATCTTCATTTGGTCTCACCTAGAACCCTTACTTATATTTATCAGTGCAAATATAATTTGGATTATTTTGGGTTAGACTGTCAAAGGTGCTGTCTCTTATGACAGGGATGAGTAGCTGGAAGAAGCTGAGGGCAGGTTCAGTCGTGTCACATCTAGGTGCTGTTTCAAGCTACGGAGAGAGCGCGTAGGCTGCAGAGATCTCTCCTCTGCCAGTCCCGGCTCAGGCTGAGAGAACCCAGCTCTGCTTCTCTCCCTTAACTGTATCTGTAAGCAAGTCTCTGCTGCTTTAGTGGGTTTGGCTCCATAACTCACCGTGTGGGAATAATACTAATTTATAAAGTCATATTGGATGTACCTGGCAAGTTTTAAAAAAACGTGCTCTCGGAGGAACGGCAGCTGTGAGCATTGACTGATGTGGGGTGGCTGGGAAAGTAAAGGAACATTGCAATTTGCGGAGAGCGGAAATAAGTTTATTGAAGCGTTTTCCTTTATGATGACAGGGACTACTTCAAGCTGATGACAGTTAGAGGCAGCTGGTTTCCGCTTTCGCAGAAGGCAAGCATTGTGGGAATATAAATATCGCCTGCCCCAAAACAAACGCCGAGAGACAGAGGCGTGCACGTCCACTCTGCGCACATTCAGCCTTGGTGCGCAGCATAAGTTGACGTCTTACCCTCCAAGAGACCTCTAAGGCCCGGTTTGTATTTAGTGGGCACGATTGCGTGAACAAAAATTGTTATGTGTGCATGAGGGAGAAGGGAGTGGAGAGAAAAAGGGTGTCAAAAAAACCAAAAAATGAGCCAAATGCAACTTTTCACGGATCTATCCAAAACCGCTAAGGCTGGCTCTGGCAGTTGGCTAAACTCAATATTTGTACTATTCAAAGTATTTCCTAGCGTAATTATGGAGAAATACAAGGAAATACTGTATTTAGAGCCAGATATGCTACGAGGTAATGAGTGCTTCCTTTGAAGCTGGTTTGAGTTTAGGGCACTCAGCACCTTGCAGAATCTGGCCTGTGCTGAGAGCTTATTCATCTTGAATCCCGCAGACATGACTATGTATGACAGACGGGAGATGGAAAGAAAAATCCATGTCATATAGAGACAGCTCTGTTGACTTCAATGGTATGTCACACAATTGAATCAGGCTGAATTTGTTCTTGTATCTATAGACTGTATTTAAAGGAAACATATTACTTAAAATCAGGTAGAAAATGGAACAAAAATATTTGTTATAATTAAGAAATAAAATTCTTCTTTTGCCAAAAATAGAAAGAAATTCCGTCATTTTTTTCTGCATTTGCTTCTCCCAGAGCAAAATGAAATAAAAATAGCTTTTGTTATAGTTATTTATGATGAAAAAACATTAAATATTTTTTTTTAAATTGGGCATTTAATGACAATTAAGATTGAAAAGTCTTGGAAATTTATTTATAGCAGATTTCTATCTTCCTTGTCACATAATATTAGAATGAAACAAATGTATCCATCTGTGTTCAGCATCCCTGGAAAAGGCATTTAAAGTGAGGCAAATTCCCTCTCCTCTTTCAGCAGAAGTATACTACATGGAGAGGAATTATATAATTTACACTACGTACAAATGCTATCAGCTTTCTCCTATGCATACTGCAAATTGTTCACTCAGAAATGTGCTGCATTTAACATTTTTGCAACCTCAGTTACTCTTTTCTGGCCAGAATCTTGTACATCTTATTTAATGAGAAATACATTCATTCTCATGAATATCATGTTAAATTCATTAACGTCTTTATGAAATTGCTGTCAGTGGTGTTAGAACCTGACACAAAGTCAGTAACAGTAAATGGGAAACTTAAGAGCACTTTTTGTTAGGTTTTTGGTGTTGATATTAAAATGTATATTAAAAATAGAGTTAATAAAATGGACTTTAACATGCAATAAATCAGAAAGTATATTATTAATATTATGTATAATTATATAAACACATTGTTTGGAAGCGTAATACAAACATTATGTATGTATATTCTTCATATAACTTTTTTCTTTAGAATTTCTCAAACTTTAGAATTTCTCAGAAAAAAAGTAGCTTTAACATCATTATTCCCATTTTACAGGTAGGGAAATTTGGTATTTAGGAAAGGCCTCATGTAGTATTCTTTGTACATCTCAAATTACTATACACCATGTAGGATTCTGGAAATGATTTAGCATTGTTACTAAATTAAACAAATTTAAAACAAGAAAAAAAAATTGGTATCTGTTCCTGTAATCTTATTAGGTAAGTGAATTGCAGAGAAAATTCAGCAGCAGGGTTGGGGACCTTTTATCTACATAATCCTCTTTCCACCAAGAAGCCACTCACATTTTTGCAATTCTCAAAAGAAACATATAATTGCTATCACTGGTCAAATACTTTATTTTACAAAGATTTTGTTTTACAGCTCTCTGGCTCCCTTATTGGTCTGAGTTCAGAGGGGTTGAAAACTCATCAATTAAATAGTTTGAAGCACTGAAATAATTTCAGAGCTCTTGATTTTAATTCACTCTTTTCCAGATGAGGAAATGAGTCACTAAGTAATACATTCTTCTGGGTCTAAACCGAAATGTCAAAATATATACATACTTACATAGGATTCGCTATGAACAGAAGTTGACTTTAGACATTACAAGCCAACGTTAGCTGTGAGAGGGCACTGGGAAGAATTGACTACCCACATATGGGGCCCAAAGCATCTGTTACCATGACCTATTCCTTAGCTCTCAGTAGTGTGCCAGCACACAGCAGCCTTGTAGTGAGTGTAGAGGTGCAGATGGCAGCTCAGTGGTGGGCCATATCCCAGCTCTTACACTTGAATATCCAGTCTCCAATTACGGTGACAAATTCTCGCTGCACTGAAGGAAGGGTTAAATAAGAATAGCATAGCAGTTAAAGACGCAGAGCGGTTTCTTTTACTTTTCCTGCTTGTTTGCTGGCTGTACAGCTGGTGCGCTGGAGGTGACTCTTTTCGCTCCGAACAACCCCTCTCCCACCTCAGCGGTGGTGAGCAGTACACGCTCAACAACACCGCAGTGCTGAACAGCATCTATTTTTGAAACAGCACAGACTCAGAATTCCTTTCCAAATTACCTCCCTTCTAATGAAAAAAACACACTGAAAGCCTTCAAAATCAAGTGTGTATCATCTTAATCAGCCAAATCCCACCCCTCATCCCATCCAAAATTCAGTAATTCTGTAACTTCCCATGCCACATTTCATTGCTTTTTTGTTTGGTTCTCTTCCCCACACCCTTTCATCATTAAGTATTGCTGAGTAACAAAACTCTGGGTGATTTTCTCTCTATCTTCATCACTGTCAATACAGACTACTTCTCCAAGGGTCCGCAGACATCTGTGTCAACTTTTGAAAGAGCTTATTCCTCCCTGAGTGTGCAATGAATTGCTCCGTAACCCTAGACTGTTCCTGAATGTCCAAGGAACTGTACAAGGAAAGAAAACTGCTTGAGAATCAAAGATCCAGAGACCTGGTGGCACCTCCTTGCCCCTTACAATTGTTTCTCCAGTCCACACATGCCCATTTGCGCTGATCTGGAGAGTCTCGGCACTGGCTTTCACGTCAGAACTGCCCCTCTTGCCCCAACCACATCCTTGTAGCCCAGCTCTGTGACTAGGATGGGATTTTCTTATATGGTTTCTGATGTTGTACCCTGGTTCCTGGGGTAGAAACTAAAGATGTCATAACCACTATTAGTTAATTTAATTTAATAAACTTAATTTAATTTTATTCCTTGGTTAAATTCTCCCCATTTTCCAATTCCTTTTCCCAAAGAAATCACTTTGTAGTTAAAGATCATCCACTAACATAGATACACCTCTCTACACCAGTAAATATGAGATTCAAATACATTTTGTGAGTCCACCCTGGTAGCTGAAGCTGCAACAGTCACTTGGTGTGACCCTCTCTTCTTTAAAAAAGGGGAAAAAAAAGCAGTAAGCTTTTGTACTAATATAACCACATGGATAATGCATGAATATGGTCACAAGCTCTGATACAGATATCTACTACGCTGTGAAATGGAAGACTGTGTAGCATTGTGCTCGCTAGGACAGGCTCATCCTAACAAGCATGTTTCGCATCGCAAGCCAGTGAAGTCTCCAGCTCTACGTGGTAAGAACGATAAGCTTACAATGTCTAGGTCTCGACCCGCAGCAAGCCCTCTCCTCCAGCTGCGCAACGATAGCCTCACCATTCTTAGTGACAGAGCTACGGTGGTAGACCTGGTTGTAAGATTTCAGTGATAGTTATGCCAGTATAAATACCAATGGAAACTGTCACCTTATCCAATGGCAACCATTATTTTGCAACACAGGTGGAATCAGCCCCAGTTGATACAAGCAATAAAAAGGTACTTTTCTTGCAGAAAAAAGTTATCGGAGAATAATTTCTATTAATCAGTAGTTTAAATGCACACCTTCAGTTTGTGAACTGATGATACAACGTTCTTGTGTAAACGCATCCAGGATGACAATGCTGTGACTATAACCAATGGGGATTGTCACCATAACCAACAGGGAAAGCACTACCTTCCTACTGCATGGATGAGGAAGTTGAAGCGATGTTTGGGATGATGTTTATAAAGAGGGATGTGCAAAAAGTACTTGGAAAATAAATACATTAATGTGAGATCCTTCTAGGCATGTGAATACCAATGGAAGTTAGGAAACAGAAGTAGAGGGTTGTGGGCTATGTTTAATGTAGGTTATAAAAAACTTTCAATGATAGATGTTAGGTGGTCCATCCTAAATAAACTGTATTCTTGTTTACTTCTGATAGATTCAACCTAGATTGGAAATTAGTTAAAATCTTTCCACTGTTTTATGTCCTCTTCTGAAAGTCAGTTTAAGAAAAATTTATTAAAATACCAAAGCTAAACCAAAATGATTAGATTTAATGGCTTTCTAACTGCAATGGAGTAGAAAACCTAACTCATCGTTACTATATCCAAAACATTTTAAAAGTACAAGTGAGGAATGCATCTCTATCATCTGAGTTTAATACAAAATCATGTTCCTCTCCTGTCACACACAGAATTTGTTATAGATTTTATCTGCAATAAAAGCTATGTCAGTAGTGCCACATAATACATTTGTAAAGGTTAGAGATATTTTAACCCACATCTGTGACCGGAATTTTAATGACAAGCATATCGTCTGAAGCAGTACTTAGAGAGGAAAACTCTTCTGTAGATATTAATGCAAATCAGTGTAGAACAATGCCTACACAACATTGCAATAGGGTCATTGTGAATCATGTCCTTGAAATTACAAATATGTGACATAAGTAAAAATATATTATTACAAATTCTGTCAATCTCCTGTCCTTGTCAGGGGTTTCTGCTTTTGCAATCCAGAGAGATTAAACCATTTATTGCTTAAACTGTCACGAAGACCTGCAAAACAGAACAGCAGAATTACTTTAATGACTTTCTTTTTGAAATATGCATTCTTACAAACCATGCATAATGAACAGTGAATTCACAGATGTATTGTTTCTGTCCATTTGTATTTCATTTTCAAAAAATTCATTTATTTCCACCCTGAACTTCACTAATCAGGGGAAAAAATTAGGGAAGCAAACACCCCACCAACAGCAATTTTGTTCACGTCCAAGGGCTGGAAGGATCAAACTTTATATGTGAAACTGGAAAGAGTTTGACATGGGAAATTAAAATTTTGAGATAGAAAGTCGGCACTTCCTCATTAATCAGCCTCTCTACTGGTAAAAAAGTTTCTGTGGGAGTACAATGTCTGGTTTAATTGTTCTTGATTCTTTTAGTTGGTTTGGGATGATGAAATTTCTGCAAGTGCAGCTCAGCAATGCCTTCTTAGGGGAAAACCCACCGTAGCTTAAATGAACAGGACGTCTATCATGATGGCTCCACTAAGAAAATGAAATTGATGATTTGGACTTGTTTTGCTTAGGTAGAGCAAGAGATGCGAGTAGGACTGCTTCCCTGCTTGAAAAAAGATACATATCCAAAATAAATTCTTGGGTTATAGGTCTCTGACCATAACTACTCGTACTACTTAAGGCTTGTTTTGGCATCTGATCATCTTTATTGGAACTGCAAGACTCATTTTGGGTAAATGATAATTTAATTACTGGGCTCCATACAAAGTTTCAGCTTTTACCTTTTCCCCTTAAAACAAGATGTTTCTAGAAAGCATCGGCAAAAGTCTTGTTTTGATTAACCTTTTATCTTCAAGCCTTAGATCAGTATCAGGACATTTTTTTCTCTTTCCATTCATAATCCGTTTTAGAAAACACTATTGATGTCTGCAGCATTACTGAACCTCCATGTTACATTTTGCAATTATCCATAAGATTTGTGTAGCATAAAGCAAAACTGCTTGCTTTTAGGGGACATCTGCTATAAATAAAATGATACCATAAATTTTTCCAAGACAGCCACCACCTACCTAGCTGTTACAGAGGGAAAAATTCTGAGCTTCTCAGAGCAGGTTCCTTTTCGGCCTCTTGCCGGGGAGGTCAACAGCATTTACTTTTGTGCTTTTTCTAGGTACCCTCCCCCACTTTAATGAAATTAGCATGTAATGCTTTCGACGCCTGCACATATCAGCTTTCACTCTTTGAGGAAACATGTGAGCATCATTAAAACATAGTTTCTCCCTCTCTTTTAAAAAATATTTACTTAACAAACTTTAAGAAATTCAAACTCAGGGAGTTCATTCCGATGCTGTCTTTAATAAAGTGGCATTTGCTAATGCTGGTAAATGTAAGCATCTGTTATCATTTCTGGTAGGAACCTCTATCTTCATGAGTAGGGAGATCTCAAGATGGTCATAACATTTACTATAAAGGTGCCACCTCTGGAGCCCCGTTAGGTATTTGCTTTATTCTTAGGAACATTCAAATGTTCAAATCTGTTCATCGTTTGCTTTGCAAAGTAAAAGAAATGAAAGGAATTTTTAATTATATTGTCGCTGCCACTTACTTTTAATATTAAATGCTACACTGCAGCGTAAGGAAGGCCATGCACAGCTCTTGTCTCCTGAGAAGATTCACAGCACAATGGCGTTGCCGTTGATCTCTTTTTAAAGCACGCTCTTCTCTGTAGTGGTTTGCTCTATAAGCTTGTTAAAAGAGGTATGAGTTAGGAGTGAGCTGATGACTTGCTCACCTCAGAGAGGCAAGAATTATGTTCTTGCATTCTTTGAAAAGTTCATGGGCAGCACCTACTCAGGTTCTCTGTGTGTCTTTTCTTCATGAGGCTCTCAAATATCTGAACTGTGGTAGGCCTTGGCATTTTTATAGTGTATTTACCTTCCGGTATGTAAAGAGCAAAGGTACTTTTCAAGTCGAGCAGGATATGAGGGCTCCTTCACTGGCAAGATAACCACAAATGGTTTTGCAGCTGACTGAGACTGAAGTAAGTGCTTTTGATGAATGAGGCAAAATGACATGTTTGGGGATGAAATAAGGTGCTAGTCACAGGTTTTTGAAACAGCAGCCATAGTAGGTTCTTGAAATATAGTTTTTTCTACTAAATTTCTGTAGGGTGAGCTAGTTACACGTCTGAGTGGTTGCATTTGCTATCAAAATCCCTTACTGATATTAGATAATAACATTAAAATAGGTAAGAAACTGTACCAGCAACCCGAGCTATGAACAGTCATGAATCAATTCTCACCCCAAAATAAGTGCAAGAGCATTTTTTTTGAGAGTGAAATTTGGGATTCTTGTATAGGCACGTGACTACTACAGCAGGTACGATAAGGAAAACGCCAAATACGCTGGGACTTGTGGTATCGTAGTGAGAGGTGATAACAGAGAAATAATAGTGTTCCATGCGGGACTTCCTTGCTTTTGTTACTGGAGAAGTATCTCATGCTAGCAATGAACAGGCAACATATCTTTATTCTTTTTTACCTTTTTATTCTATAGTACCTTCTTTGTACTCTGCTACAGAAGGAGTTGTAAAACTGCATTTTGCAGTTTTCTGTATGGCGTACAAAAAGGGGCATGCTTAATAGTACGTCCCTAATGAGAATTCACTCTTTAGGCATCTCTGATATCTGTTTTGTAAGGTACAGCTGCCCAGGACACTTGGGGGAAATAGATAAGATAAAATTAATTTGGTTTAATTAGGCTGCAACTTTATTTACTTATCTCATTTTGGAACTACTGATAAAGGAGGGCAAATGCTAATACTTTATTTAATTCTTTTCATTAGTTAAACCCTCTTCTATGTCCTCTGTTCTTCCACAACAGTTTCCTGAATGGGAGGAATTGGGAGGCATAGAGAAGTAGAAGGGATTCTAGAGAATTTGGGAATTCCCAAATGTTAGAACCACACTGAGAAGTCCTGCACTGTGCAAGGGGTAGAAAGGTTGAAGGACAAGGATGGCTGCTTGCTTTCCATAGAAGATAAACCCCATTTTCAGCCTGTGAAAAACATGCATTTCCAATTGCACATCAGGTCCCAAATTCTCTGTAGATTTTTGCCTTCCTTTTAAGTTTTCTTCAGAGGGAACTTGCTTCAGATTGATTGCATCCTTTTCTAGCAATAAGATGCTTTTCAACAAAGTATTCTAATTAACGCATTTTGTTCAAATATATGATTTTAAGCATATTCTTTTTAGCCTGAACTACACACAAACCTGAAAAATCACCTTTTGTGTTAGACTATAGAATGATACCAGTTTTGAGTCACTGGAAAATTCTGAATTGTGCAAATTTATGGCCTGATCTTGGAAGGATGGATTACTTACTCGTATACTCAATGTTCAAATTATTCACATACTTGGATGCATTTTCTTAGAATGCAGGCCTTATAACATACATAGGTCTTCGTGAGGCAATCTCTAAACAAACCTTGATAAAATACAAGGGTTACAATAAAAGTTTTAGATGGATCCCTTTTAGAAAGCTGTTTAGGCCTCATGGTTACAATCTACTATAGCCAATATTTGTGAGCCATTTATGGGGGGGGGGGGTGGAGGGGGGGAGAAATATAAAGACAACGAAGAAGCAATTTTTAACTAGATGCTGCAAGTAATCTGTTTCTCAACCAACCCAAACATTGCAAATCTTGAATCTTTACCACCATTTAGATCAGCAGAGCTTTTAGCAGTCATAGGGTTAGTAAGAATAATGATGTGAATATTTAAAGGCACAACTGAGAATTAAAAATAAATAACAACATAGCTAGTTGCTGACAGTGACTATCCAGCGTGCAGTAGCCCACCTATACTGCCGTGTTTATCAAATGTTATAACACTTATTTTTTAAATACACAATTCTCTTTCCTTTTTTTTAATAACATTTTATATCTGTGCCTTGTCCTATATATAAAATGCTAGAATATATTTTACATACAAAGTACTGTGCACTCAGTCTTATCATTAGGTTTGTTTTTTTTTTTCCCCTTCAGATTATATTTCCTAATGGCATAGGTGCTTTAGTATCAGCAAATCCAAGTCTTGTTCTCAGGAGACTTGTCTTGCTTTGAGGCGTTAAGCTGATAACCCATTCAATGAATGGCTATGATATACCAATAAAGAATTTCTTTCAGCTACTTTATGTATTTCACAGACTCTTATCTTTAAAAATGTTATTATTCTTTTATGAGTTATATTGTGTTTTTATGACAATAAAATGTGTTGTTTTCTTTAACTGATTTTCCATTATGATACCTCTCAACTTTTAGCACATTGGAACTGTAATAGTATCTTCAAGAGAACGTGAGCAAATTCTGTATCTAACTTCTTGAATTTCAGGGATAACTGAGCATTGGTCACGAGCACCAGCCTTATAACATGCTGTTCCAGTTTTATGCATATCTTTCTCTGTCTTTTCTAGCAACACTTGGGGACAGTCTTAGAAGGAGAGACCGCTACACTACTCCTAGAGAGTTCCCCTTTGCAGGCTGTGTTACACCTTAGTCACGGCCTTGTTGGTGCAGACTGCAGCTGTGGTACCCATGGTGAGGACAACTTCAAGACTTAGCTCATAAGAATAAATATAAAGAGGCAGATGATGAAACACCCTACACTTGGTGAATACAGCTGGTTGACTGGTTATTTGTGTGTTATGTATACATTGACATTTGCTCACCCACTGTCAATCTCAGACTACAAGGCTTGAAAGGTTCAGCTTAGGGTGAATTATATAGCCTGGCCAATGTTAGCATGAATAAAAGTTTTATACCAATTACTTTCATGTAACCTGTGCTCTACATATTTGAGAAGTGTTTTGAAGAGGTTTTTTTATTTTTAATGTATTGGTACTTAACCTTTTTGTCTCCCTCATCTGTAATACAGCTCTAATTATAGTAGTTAAAGGTGAAGAAACAATTAGAAATGTGGAAAAATGCATCCAACTTAATTTTACATAAATCTAAGTCACAAACTTGGGTCAGTAATAGCAAGAGGCTTTTTTTCCCTATGGGAAAAGAAAAAAAAAGTTATTTTCAGCTCCAGAGTGATATACAATGCTCTAGTCTGGCTCAGTGGTTTATAGTATACAACCTTAAGCCTGTAGCTGGTCAAGAACTGAAGAATGATTTGGAATAAATGGTTTTGCTTGCCAGTTTAATTTCTTTCTTACAAAGGATCTGTCCTTTCAAAAGAGTGGTCCCTGGCTGATACAGAAACAGAACATGGAGCGTATGAAATATAACAAACACCCTGACTAAAAAAAAAAACATATTAGCTGGCAACTCTATACATAAATAATAAGTTTGAAAATCATGTTTTTAATAAGACAGGGTGTTTTGTTGATCCCTGCAGTAGGAACATTGTAATAATTCATGCACAAGCTGACTAGGGAGAGGCTGCCAGACTCCAGGACAAATAGTCATGAGGGAAGTCCCAGCAGTAAGGAAGATGGAGGGTTAGTACATTAAGTAAAAACTTTGGGAGATCTGGGAGATCAAAAGCACATTGTTTGGAAACAAGTCCAAGGAGCTTGAGGCACATGCGGACGTCCTTCCTGCATCCATCTGCAACCGCAGCCTTGCAGCTGCAGCTGCAGCTCAGGTAATGGGACACACCTTGTTATTGCTCCTTTATTTTCAGCCAAAGTTAACTGAGCTCATGCCGGTTTTAGCTAAGGTTTCAGCAGCCAAAGTTTTAGTGATTTTGGATGAAGTGGAGTGCTTACGTAGTCCTTGTTTTAGGGGAAGCAGAGTGAGCTTCCAGCTGGCTGAAACAGAGTCTGGGGGCTGGAGCACTTTGATGTTCCAACCAGTTGCAAAGTGAATGCATCTATATGCCTAAGTAAGGTTGAAGGTCCTATAATACTTAAACCCCCTTCTGATCTGTGGCCCTATAAGCCAAAAAAAGTCTTTTTTTTTTTTCTCCATCCCTGGAACATCTTTAGGTATACACAGATATGCACTGTGCACATGCTTCGGACAGCTATGGTAAATGGGGAATCTCTGTAAGTACAGTCAGAAAGCAAAAGTTAGATAAGGAAGCACTTAAATTCTAGAGCAATGTTCATTTCCACATGTCAGGATGTTTACAAGCCATAACCACCACAATGAGTGAGTCAACAGATTTTCTGGAATTAATATCCATCTCCTATCTTGATAACACTATGTCACAACAAATAATGCAAACAGCACATACAGCAAGAGTAGCTTCACCAGCAGTAAAAATAAAAGGGAAAGAACAGCTTTTAATTTTAGCAGGGCATTCAACTGTGAAAAGGGGGAAGTGTTCTAGGTTGTACTCCCAACATTTTATTTCAGAGGGTTTTTTGTCAATAATTGTTTAATAGACATGTATTCAACAAATCCTCCAGCATCTCTTTAAAGAGAATGAGCAGTTCATTCAAGGAATACAAATAAATGCTTATGCCTGGGAGTTGCTTCCCTCTTACCTGGAGTTTGAAGGGTTGGTTTACAGACTTCTTTATTTAGTATTTCCTAAGGTATTCCTCATTCATCTACTGGGGACCTGATGAATATTTCCTTTGGCATTTCTTCTGGTGAACCACAAGCACCTCCTGATCTGAAACAACTCTGTGTGACAATGTTTGTGTCATGCCAAGCCTGAGCTAATTAGACACATTTCCCAGTTATTCCCAGTTATTCATAAAGTTTTCACGAAGAAAAAAACCCAAACAATCCTATGAAATGGTCTTTTCCTCAGTGTCTTGTGTAAGATTTCTCCTGTTGGCTTAGCTCAAGGCAGTGCTCTTGGTTTGTTACCCAACTAATTCCACCTGAATATTGTAGTGAAAAGCTGAACACTTAAATCTTGTTTTGAGATCTCATTCTACATACCAGACACATAGCTGTTAAAATTTGAAGTCTCTAGACCTTACAGAGGCAACAAATCTTTACAGAATATGACCTTTTGTCTACTGGAGTCCAAGTTTCCCCTCTACAAAATGAAACAACAGGGTTTTTCCTACGTCATTGAGGTGGGTATTAAAGTCCTCCCTTAATGAATGAAATCTTGGCTCTGTCAGAGTCAATGTCAAAACTCACATTGACTTCAATATGGCCAGATTTCATCTAATATTTAGGGTGCCCTTATCGCTGCCCTGTGTGAACTGTGACAAACCCTGAGTGTTCTGCACATGGTGTAAAATACAACCTTGTGCACTCATCCGCCGACTCCCTCTGTGTCACTTATTTTGCCCCCTTCCTTCCCCACATACAGACATTTAATGTGTCTATAATTTTCTTGATGATTTTCATCCCTTGTTTTAATATTGCAACCATATTTGCTGGCTTCCTGCCTGGTCTCTTGGACTCATCTGACAGTGTGTGCTTTCATTTGTTATTCAGCTATTTTACTATCCTCTATGATTTTGTTTCATATCCCTTCCTATATTCTTTAAAACTTTGCCCTTGACCTCCCTCTTCCTTTGGCAGAACTAAAAACCAAAAACTTCTTGGATTAATGTGGTTTGCATTTCCAGCTGTAGTGTGTCTCATTTGAAAGTTTTGCTTTGCATTTGCAATATCTTTATCTGCTCTGAAGCATAATAGAGTTTCAGTTTATATACTGCTTTTAACATCAAGCAGTGAGTTCAAAGTCCTTTATAAAATGGGGAAAGAAGAAGCTAAACCTGAATAGTCAGTGCAAATAGAAAAGTTTTCAAGCTAGATTTAAATCGAGATAGCATAAGGGCATTCTACATATTATCATGTTTCTTTACTTCCAGTGCTCCCTACTTACTTATTTTCTGTTAAACATTACACTAAGTGATCTTTCCATTCTTCTGCATCATTTTTGTTGCTAATTGCTGTACATACTTGAGGGAAGTGTTTTTTTCTTACAGACTTTCACGCATACATTTTTGAGTCTTTTGCTATGACTTCACCGTTATTTTTAGACATGGGCCAAAACGAAACTTCATCAGATGGTTGCCTGGATGCTCAAGTTTAGCATCACATGTAAGTCTCCAGGGCAGCTTCTTTCTCTGGCAGGAATTCAGCCACTATTCACTCTCAGGAATGTTAATTTACCACAAATTGTACCTCATTTCTTGAAAGTGATTTGCCTACAATAGGCAGTCCCTCGAGAATTAGAAGAGACTTTTCTTTTCTTTTCTTTCTTTCTTTCTTCTTTTTAAAAAAAAAAAAAACAAAAAAAACCCAAACCAAAACCAAACAACTGAGGTTATCAGACACAGCCAGGATTTGCAGTTCTGGCTTGAAGCTACTAGAATAATGCAAACTCAGTCTGATTTGTCTAATGTCATGATGAGAGGCGTTATTGAAGCTTGACATGGACAGGAGGTTGTAGAAAACACTTTGATTCTGTAACCCAAAGCATTTCCTAGACATGCTGTGTCACTGTAAGATGTTCTCCTCTTGTGATTATCTCTCTGTAATGTGACATTATTGTACTGGAACTCTCAGTGACTAATTTCCCAGAGTATTACATCATTCTATTATAAGGAATCCTCCTTACTGTCATTCCTAGATCAGGATTATGCAGAAAGGCTAATGAATACTCAGGGATTAATCATTACCATTACCGTAGACGGAGCTCTGGGAGAGGATGAAGTAGGAAAAACATCCACCATTTATCATTCTAGAAAGATTCACAAGGCAACTCTTTACCCAGAGTAAAGTGCAAATTAAAAAAAAATTAACAGACGATAACAACACTGGGTTATTATTTCTGTTTGAAAAAATTAACCTCCAAGTTCCCAGCTGCTAGTTTGCCTTTGATAAGATACTGCAGGGGACTTCTGGCCACAATGACCAATACACATGCACTGGGGAACATGAAAGTCAGTGACAGCTCTGTGCCATGCCTCATCCTGTCTTTAGGAACTGCTTGCCAGTCTTCTCCCCTTAAGAATGTCATCATAGTAATGGTGAAATTGATAAAGGAAAATAAAAGATATTTAAACAAAGATGTTCATTCTGCTGTTGTTGCATGAATTGTTATTCTTTTGCGGGAAGCGTGATGCATCTCCCCAAAGCCTATTCAGAGATACCTGCTTGTCCCAGATTTGCAATTCATCATTCAAAGGAGTTTACCTGCTACTTCAGTGCAAGCTTCTGAGGTATAAAACGGAAAATATTTGCTTTAACATACATCAAAAAATTACCTTAAACCTTTACTGCTTGTTCTCGTTTGTCTGTGACTGAATAGTTACTGCAATCACCTCACTTTGCTTTTACATCATACTTAGCAATGAATGGAAAGCATTACTAGATTCTATTTCTCTCAAAATCATTCCTGAAAAGTTCTGTGATTACCTGTCTCCTCAATGTATCAGTGGAAGACAGAGTAGGGACAGAAATACTGATGGAAAGTAAATACAATGAGAGCCACTTGTTGAATCACTGATCTTGCTGTTCGTAGCATCGATCAACACACGTTTCCAAGAGCTCTGTAAGCCATGGCTTCACTCACTTTCTCTTTAGTAGTGTGTCTCACTATGGTGTACTGCATGTCAAGCTAGTTTACGTGGAGTACTTCATGGGTTTTGACTCTGTTTCCAACCTAAAGCTGCCTCTTCTGGCATAATACTTACAGTTCTTTCCAATCAAGTAATATTGATTTCAGGCTTTTTAAGTGCTGTAGCTGTACAATTCTCTTCTCCGCTGAGCGTGGTCTGATTCTCTCTTTAAAGAGGCTGGCTCATTCTACTCTTCATCAAAGGAACTGTTCTTAGCTCTTCTTTTCCTCCTGATAGAGTTGGCTCACACTTCTCTTCCCACTGCCAGCACTATTGGCCTACTTTGTTATGCTCTGATGGAGCCATCCTACCCTACTTGGCTGCAGTTGGCCTATTCCACTCAGCTCAGATTAAGCTCTCTAGCTCTGCTCTTTTTCGCTCTGATACGGTTGTTCTCCTGTAATCCTCTCTGCTTTTCTATAATCAGTCTGCTCATCATTTGTAGAAAGCTGTCTTGATAATCAGATTCCTTCCATATGGAATTTAATCCAGGTATTTGCTAATGACCACTAAGACTGGTAGCTGCTTTTTCCTGGCATGTTTTCGATAGCAAAGCCATACTGTCTATCTGCCATATGTTCTGTAAAAAATATACATTTCCATGTTAATGTAAAATGACCTGTGTGTCTCAGTACAAAGTTGTGAACGGTCCTCGTACGTGTCTTGGGAGCCAGACAGAAATGGACCCATGTAAATGCTAGTTAAAGGCTATTACACATTTTACAGAGGCATAAAGGGATCCCATTGGTGTTATTAAAAACCACTTGACTAAATCCTCCATAGAGTGTATCAATGTCGGTGCACCTGCCCCGGAGGCTGTGCAGAAAACTTTCCCAAATGTGTATAAACTTAGGCTAAGAGGGTGTCTAATCCCACAATGTTTACAAGTTGCTAATTATTTCACCCCTGATTTGTATTAAATATGAAAGAATTTTAAGTACCCTTTTGCATGTTACTGTTGGCGTGTCTTAGCCACAACTGTTTTAGTCATTTCTGACAAACAATACGTTACCTTTCTGCTTGTTTGATGTCATCACTTCTCAAAATGTGGCAAAGGTTGGTTTTTTTTTCTTTTTTTTCCAGTAGTTACAATAATCCAGAAAAAATACCCAAGAATTAAACAGATGAGAAAGCACAATTAATTCATGAAAGTCCTTTTTGAAAATTTTGGCCCATATTAATCTGTCTTTGTCTGTGTTTTCATGGCATCCTATTTCTTAATTCACCTATTCTGCATTATTAAAAATCATACATTCATTACCGTGAACATTTATTTTGACTGAAGCAACACCAGTTTTAATCAACATGTTTGTACGAATCAGAGCATGATAAAAAACATTTGACTTCATAAATCTTTTACTTCTGAATGACTGATGAAAAAAGAATGCGTCTATAAAGCCACGAATACCTTCTCGGTAAATGATGCAAAAAGTTCTATAAAAAATAATTGATAATTTTGAGATCAGTGAAAAAAATTATAAATCTGTCTCCTTTATGAAGTCTCTTGTGTGAAATATGGAAGGGTTTGGGCTATAAAATATATGCTTACCAGCAGGGGACTCAATCAACAGCTTTAAACAAGATATTTACGGATGAAAACAGAAGCCAATGTTATAGATAAGCAATTCGGAAATTGTATTTGTTTATATTTTTATTCTCTTGCTCATTCTCACTTAAAATAAACTGTTACAACATTATACACAGTTAATTACTTCTGCTGGAAACTAAAATATTTAGTTCCAGCGCCTTTTCTCAATGGACTTGCGAGACCCTATTTAGAATTTGTGTATATGGTGTGTTGCACATCTTAAAACCATAAAGACCATGTCAGGGGCTCTAAGGAATAATAAAATATTAATTTGATGGCAAAAATTAAGTGGCTTACAGAAAGAAGCTGTTGTTTATCCCATGAGTGGCTTTTAAGACATTGATGTCTGGTTTTGAATGTGTCTATTCTTAGCCAAACTAACCACATGTAATGAGACCTAAGTAACTATCTGACTTCAATCAAGCAGCTCACTTACTTACACAGAACCACCAATTTTCTCCCAGTCAGATCCTCAGGATGAGAAAGGACATTTTCCTCTTTCTGGACCCTTCTGATTTTGGCAACACTATAAAAAGGCTTATTTCATCCCTGTGAACTTGCAGAAAAGGCATGTCCTCAAAGAAGAGACACTCTCTTTACACATAAAGAAATACATGGAAAGAAGCACCCAGAAAGTGTACATCTTATGTGTGATATCCTAATTCCCTGAGCGAACAGAAATACCTAACTGACCATGGATAGGGAAACAAATAAATTAATTATATGCTTGTTAAAATAAATGAATGGTTCTGATGCTCTGCTGCTTCAAGAGAATTAATTCAATTTTCAGCGCCTAAGGTTCCAGCCTATAGTTTAGTAGTGGTATATATTGTGTCATCAGGTTTAAATAAGAAATCTGGGGATGTACTTTGCTTTCAATGACTGCCAGAGCTACTCATAGTAGTATGGTCAAAATTTCCCAAGGAATACTGCACTATAAACTGGTTTGCAGTCAGCAAAAGGCTACTGACAATGATTTCTAATAACTTTTAAAAGTAATCACAAAACATGACAATAATTAATTTCTTTTAGTATGAAACAAAAACATTTAAAGGAAAAAAATGACTTCCGGAGCTTTTTTTTGTAGTGCTTACAGGGAGCAACGGCAACTTCTCATTTTGTTCTCTTGATTAATAACATTCAGAGGAAATCAGAGAAAATATAAACTCTGAAAAGGAAATTTTTCAAAACTGTCTTTTGAATATTCAAGATTCCTGACCATAGCCTATCTTCTTCCTCCTTCTGTTGACACATTCTTCAAAGCAAAGCAAAATGCTGAACACATCCTAAGGAAGCACCAGGTAGTCTAAAGTTTTTAAGCAATATACATAATGTGAAAGCATTGGCAAAAGGGCAGAAGGTGGGAGAAGAGCCAGCAGAGCAGGGAGATGGCAGCACAGAGATGAGCAGAAAAGGGTCTATTTCACAGCTCAGAGAGGTGCAAAGAGCAGAAGTCACCGAACTTAACCCAAGACTGTAATTCTTTTGAGATGTTCTGGTGAAATCATTCCTCTTATCCCTTGAAGTTAACGATCAGAAGGACAAAATGAAACTGTGACCCATGGTCCTTGAGGAAAAGAAAAGAAAAAAAGGAAAAAGGGATGAACTTTTGCGTTGTGCAGGGGCCAGGACTCTTTCGAGGACAGAACAGCTGGATGTATTTTCTGCTGACTCATGTCATTGGTATGTATGTCTTAGCAGGCTTCATCATCCTCACAATTAGTATTACAATTCTTTTTAGAGACAGTTGGCCTCTGAATGCAGACGTGCTACATACGGTTGGTTATGCATACACGTCAACTATTCCAACAGAAATGAGAAGAAAAGTAGACAGACTTGGATGTTTTGTTTGGCTTTTACCTTTTAGACACTTCGATGCTATGCGTCTGGTACTCACTCTGTCACATAATTATACTAGGTCTCTCTCCAGTTTAGAAAACCAGGTTTATTTATTTTTTTTTTTCAGGGAAGAGATGACAAGTGCTATTTTAATCTTTCCAAGCAGTTTCAATATTAAGCATTCCTATCACATATTAGTTTGGGGAGGGGGGTGGGTGTACGACTTTGAGTTACTACATCTGGAGTTTTGTCTATTCACAGGTAGACATGACTGCCAACAGCAAAAAAGAGAGAAGAGTTTGGAATTGGACCTCAATTAAGGTTATACAGCGTCAACGGTGTCAGGCTCAAGGGAGGCATTCGGCAGCCTCTGTCTGCTATGCAAACCACCAAACGCCTCCATCTGACAGCTTTTCAAAATAGCTACGGTTGGCACCACTTCTTTGGGCACAATATGTCCTGGATAATTTATTTAGTTTATATATTCAGCTGTGTACTAATTAACTCTTTCTCTTTTGGAGTTCTGATTTCCTGCTTAACACATTTAACATTGTGCCATTGCAGTCCAAGGGGAAAAATCCTTTTGGCATTTACCTGGGCTGAATTCAGATGGCTTCAGTGGACTTATACTGCCATTAGAGAGCAGAATTTGATTCTCTCAGAGGAATTAACAAACAGCTATAATTAGCTCCATTAAAAAAAAAAAAAAAAAGTAAACA
>JANZLQ010000095.1:15217081-15241145 GCA_026212715.1 Elanus axillaris | reverse complement strand
CCCCCCCCCCCCCTTAAAATTGCTCAAGGGGCAGCGAATTTCAAGATTTTAATTTTTAAATTTTAATCTGGAGCAGTGGAATTAATTGAGTGTAGTTTGTTCTGAGAGAAGGGTCAATGTGAAGGAAATAGAGTTAGGGCTCGCATTGTTTTGCAGGCCCCATGCTTATTGAGTTAATAGTTAACGTTTGCAGGAAATTTCAGTTTAGGGATGTGGAAAACCCTGTCACTATTAGAAGCTAGTGTTTGAAAGTAATTTGTAGCAAGTTAGATAGATAGAGCAGCACACAGGATACTCAAAAACAAGCTGAGAAAGGCCTAAGAGAAGTTACCTGTGCATTCCAAAGAAAAGAACTGATACCTATTAAACTTCCCCTACTTGTATTCAGGTGGTATATTTCTCCTATATTTTGTTTTCTTTTTCATTTTTAACAATGGATATGAAATCTTTTTGCACAATGTTTTTTGAAGAGGTAGATGCCACTTAACCTACATTAGATACGAGATTTCATGCTTGTAGTACGTGAATGCATGCTTGTGTATGTATTTACCTTTTTTGTACTGAAATATTTAATTTAAACTATCAGACTGCAAAATAGGTAAGGTTGAGAAATGCTGAAAGCTTTGGGATGTTTTAGGATCTTTAAAAGCAGTTGGTGGCTACCTGGGTTTTGTTGCAATAGGCATTTGACTTTGTTCTTTATTTAGACTAATCTAGTTATTTTGATTTGCATTCCTTTTATGATCCTCAATACACTGTATAGCATACATTAAACAAAATAGTAACAGCAAATGCATTCTATCAAGCTTATTATTTCCAGAATATTTCTACCTTTTTATCAGATCACACAGGAAACATTAGACATGTGATGAACATGTGTGGCAGACCACACAACAAGGTATTTCATTGAGACAACTATTAGAGGCCTCTCTGCCTAGTGGTGTACTGAAGTTTCCTGTATCACATGTGGACATTCTGTCTTATAAAACCATTTTCAATTTAGAAAGAGGTAAGACATTAAACCTGAATGTTCTGAAATTCACTTTACAGAGATCAGTTACTTTGATTTTGAGTTTTAAATTCGTTATTATAAACAAAACGTTTTGAAATAAAAACTGTTAAAAATTAGAGTGCCGTAACATTGTCAGAACTGTATTCCAGGTTTTTTTTTTGGAAAGCTACTTCTGACAAAATTAGAACTGACCTTGTGCTGTGTTGACAGAGCTAGATATTCCAAAGGAATATGATTCCAGCTACATTTCTCCGACCAGGGTTACTAATAATTAATGGAAGTTTTTGAAGTTCCCATCACAGGAGCATATGAACTGCTGAGAATTTAGAAGCCAGAAAAAGAGATAAAGTATAGACATTTCATCATTCAACATATGGAACAAGGAATTTGATGCTGTTTGTTGGCTGACAAACTCAGTTCTCAGATTTTGAGAAAGGCGGAACTTTGTGGCAGGATTAAGCTGATATGCCTGACTGTGGAGTGATGGGCTTTGACTGACGCAGCATGAGTCTGAACGATGTTCCCATGCACAGCAGAGGAAAAATTGTTAAAATTTCCCTTCTCTTAGAGAACAGGGAGGAGAGAGAGGGCAGTGGAGGAGAAGAAAATACATAGGCGTAGCATATGTTACACATTTAAAAGAAAAACTGCTTACTGAAGTGCATAAAAGACCCATTAGGTTTTTTTTTTTTTAATTTAAAATTCACTCATGCGGGGTGAACCCATATTGTGGCAGCCAAAGCGCTAGGGTGGAGGTCAGGCCTTTGTTGTCGCTACTGCTGAATGCTTGGTAGCCCCAACTGCACAAGAGACCACAGGCAGAAGCTTCACACCGACCCAGCAGTCTGGCTCGGAAGCAAAAACATTTCCCAGAAATTTACAGTCTGGCACTTCCTACTTGTGTGTACCAGCCTGCTCAATAGCCAGGCTCCCTGCAAGCTACTTTTCACTTTGGGATTCACAGTAAGCATATTGAAAGCAATGGAAAAATTCTCATTGATCTTAGGGGCCTTCCAGACAGACCTTCTGTGAGTGCAACTGCTCCAAACACCAAGTTAGAGATGTTAATGTGAGTTTGTCATACAGTGAGGTTGTTACAGAACTGTATGTAAACAGTGTTTTAAAGTGTGGAGCCATAACCATTTAGTGAGTGAGATGAAATGGGGACATGTAAGTCACAGCAACATATTTTAGTAATTTGTTTATATGAAAGCAAACAATTTGCTATGAGTTTTAGCAATTACCATCAATTTACTAGCAATTAATAGCAATTTTTTTCCGTATTGGATTGAGGGGTTCAATCTATTCTATTTATTTACTTGTTCTTTGTTCTTTGTTTTTGTTTTATACCTCTGGGATAATTAGCAGAGAGACAGACAGCAGAGAATGGAAACACCCATTGACCTTAACTGCTCTTAGAAGCAGCAGTGAGGAGTGGCATATGGGCCAAAGGGAAGACCTGGAGCAGTTTGGAGTCACATTTTCACCCATCAAGAGGGACAGGGGATGAGCTGGAAGATTTGGGGGTCTTTTGGTATCCTACAAAGAGAAATCCGACTGACTATGATGCCCAAGTTACGAATTTTTGGGCTTTTTTTAAAGTAATTGCACTTTACCAAATCTGATTATCAGGGGAAAAAAACCCCAAATGGTGAAGCTCCAGTTCTCAAAGGTTTCCAGTATCCCCGGGCGTGTTTGTATAACGGGGAGTCTGCCCCATGTAACAGACACCTCAATCACTCTTGAACTTCTACCATCCTAAAGCAAACACAAGCCTAAACCAGAGCCATGTGTATACATAAATGTCTAAACAGATTAGCTTACTCAGAGACAGTGAACCGAACAACAAACAAACAGAAATTAGGATAAAGGAGATCAATACCCAGCAACACAAGGGGAAAAGTTAGCATCTAAATCTCAGATTGCTGACAACCAGCAGATTCGTTGCACTTTCAAAGGAGAAATAGCTGGTTCAGCACCTGGAATGAGAACATAGGCAAGAATGGCATTTACACTTTTGAGGCTCACACGGCAATCCTGTGAGAATGGATTATTGCATACTGGTGAAAATAAACATAAGCCAAGCTCTGGGATCGCCTTGTGCTGCTAACTACTTTTCAAAGAAAATTTAGACTATAAAAATCACAAATAGAACAGGTCCCACATCGCAGTGACAAACACAGTATACAAACACTAAACCTGGTGACATGTTTAGATAGTCCTGATCAACCACACCAGACTCCTGCTATCATGTTTTCAAAGGAAATTTTCTGAGGGATAATAGAAATGTGTCTACATGAGAGACAATCAAATATACTAACATTTTTAAAGTAGCAGATTATTGCCTTATGCGTTCCGCTTGAGCCTTAAAAAAATATTAAAAATTACCAGGTCCTACACTGCATCTGTTTTCCTCAACAGTCCTGGTGGCATTAACTTCTAAAAGTTTAATTTTCCAGCCAGATACCAAGCATACCTGAGATCCCTTATTATGGACTTTATTATCCATGCCTGATTGACATGGTAACCATGGCATCTTCCCTGTGATGAGGAATTCAACTTAAAAAAAAAAAAAAGTCATTCTAATTTACAGCTATACAGATTCACACAATGTGATAATAAAGAGGATACATGATGAAACCTGACAGGATGTTGAGCTTATTGCACAAGTGTGGACAGCTGAAAAGGCAAGAAATAATACAGTTGTCACTGGACTGTTTCACCTTAACACCATATAAACAAAGCACTGTTGTTAATTGGTCCAACTCTTCAGCTGCATAATCCCAGAGTATTAATGCTAAATGTGGAAACTGTAAACCTCCAACTCTGCTGGGTACATAAAACACATGACTGTGCAGTGTCTGTTTTGGTCAAGAAATTATTTTGATGTTTGAAATCAGGACATACACATACGGAATAAACACTTACATAATGCTTTACATTTTCTGCGCCTTAATGATGCTCTTTCTTTTCTGTAATACTCAATTTCTACTAAAACGACAAAGAATTCAATGGTACACCAAAGGTACAGAATAGACCCTGAAATGATATGAGAAATGGCTTACCAGTAAGTGCGCTACTTGATTTTTCCACAGACATTCTCTTATAGAAGAAATATTAAATCTGCAACAGCTCTTAGAAAAGAAAAACCTAAACACTTCTTAAAGTATGTGATCTTAAAGAGTAACTTATCTTTGAAGAATTGCATTTTCATTCTGGCAATGCTTACTTGAATCTCACCATTTGTAAGAATAATTTATCTTTCAGTAATACCTAGCCATGCGCTTCTCTGATATAGAGTGTACAAACAGTCTGGCACAAGAATGATACTGAGATGGTCTTTAATATAATGTCAGTGTCCTAGTCACAGCTGTTTATCCTTAATATTAATCAGCTTATATTATTTTTATACATACACAGAGATGTTTTTCTCACTTTTTCAGAATAATAAGGAAATCCATATTTGACTTTAAGTTTGGGTTCTGAATTAAAATGTAAATGTAATGAGAGGCGCTTAAAAAGCAGTTTTGCATCAATCAGTCACACAGGTTTTTTTCTTCAACAATTATCAAGTAGAGAACGATATATGATGGATAACAGTATGTTCTGTATAGTTTAGCCCAACCTAAAGGATTTTTTCCCAGTTGTAGTTAGGTCCCTTCCATTTCATATTTTTCTACATACTTTGTCATGACTAATTGGGGTAACATAAGCTTGCACTCTCTTGGATATTATTCACTGTCAGCTTTCTCTCCTGAATAAACTGATCTCCTGAAAACTTACTTACGTAGCACACAGCAAGAGAAATGGAGGAGAAGCAATCACTGTCCAAAGAGAGGTGGAAAGAGGAGGCTGAATGAAAAATAGATAGATATGAATCACACATGACAGATGCTGAAGTAAAGCCTGTTTATCCCTAATAAGTTGGTGAAGTTGCGGAGAAGAGTTTATACGTGTGAATATAGGACTCTTGTAGTATTGCCAAGGTCAGTGATAAGGGATGGTGATCAGCTCAGGAAATGCTGGTTGTGCAAGTTAAAGTTGCCTAGGGACTGCTTTAACCTATGCACCCAATTTTTTTTCTAAGCCTCCAAAACATTTCAGAAATGAAAACACACGTAACGTGCCTATGTGGGCCCTGTGTTCTTTGTTTCCCACTTTCCTAAGTAAGGCCTTGTTTCCCTCTATTTTATGTTTTCTTTATGCCCTGGCTTCTTGAAGATGGATGTCTAATTGTAGTCTGAATGACAGATTGGGGTAGTGCCTTTCATCCACCTCGCACAGACCTCCAGGATCCGCAGGGTGCGAGCTGGGGCAGAACAGAGCGCTCAGCTTTTAATGGATGGTTAAGAAGTAATGAAAGGAGAATCAGCTTATCTCAGGGTGCCCTGTGGGCTACATTGTTTTCAAATAGCTTTTAGCTGGGACTTCTCTTTGCTTTCGAAGGTTATATATTGTTCAAGTGATTACCTCAAGAAACATGACTGTTTCATGTTATACTTAGATACTACAACCGTAGCCACAACTCTAAATTGGGTTAGAACCAGTTTGCATTGGACTGATGAAGCCAAAACCCGCTCCTGAGCTCAGTTTAGAGCGAAAAGCGTTATAGTCCTTCTTTCAGCAAAGAAAGTGGTTCAGATGTGAGCCGCTAAGGTGCTGCATGTGTCCGGCTTCCAGATGAACAGGCTAAAATTGCAGCAGATGTGGGGATTCGCATTTCATGTCTTGGGACTGGCAGTCCACCCCGGAGAGGTTATCCACTGCTCCTTCAAGGACATCAACTGTCCAAGACTCTTTAGATTTCTGGACTTGGTAGAAGCTGCGCAAAATGGTGTCTCTTTCTCTCTCAAAGTATCACTTCAGTTATATTTATGCAACGCCCACACATGAAGTTATTTTGCTGGACAAAGTGATCTGTGGCAATCTGAAATCATCCAGCTGTTAAACTGAATACTAACTGGAACTTAAAAGCATTTCTGGTTTCAAAATACGGTGTGCTGAGTTAAAAGGGTGACGTTAGGAAAGAGCATTTGCATAAAGGGAAATTTTCACAGGAGAATCAGAGTTTTGAGGCAGACCCAGAACATTATTACAGCAAATGGAAAGGCTGCCGTAAAAAAATAGGGAGCTTTCCTCCACGGTTTCTGGGAAGGAGATTACACTTACCCTTGCCTCTGTGAAGTGGGCAGGATGGTCACCTTCTGGGCTTTATAAACCTTAGAAACTTGCGGGAAGTTTCTGAGCAAATTCCTTAGAGTTTTCAGAGAGCGAACAGAGACAAGGTGCCCATATCACACCTGCCCTCGCCTCCCTCGGGAAGCGAGAGCCCCCGGCTGCAGAGATGTTTGGTTTTGCAGAGGCGGGATGTGTGTGAATGTGTCCCCCCCCGTGCCCTTAAAGAGTGTGTCTGCACGTGGAACTCTTAACAACCATATGGGACCTTTGGTATAGTAAATGTTTACCAAGAGCTTGTTTTCTCCTCAGCATATGGAATCCCCGGAATAGTAATGGAAAAAAGTGTCCGAATAAAATAAGAAATATCAAAATGCTTATTGGAGGCAAAATTGAACAACTTTGCAATCGTTATTTTTAGTTTTCACATTCTATTCTTTTTGTTATCCCATAAATTCTCATCTTGCTTATTTTCTTGTCCAGCCTAAATTTTGACTTCCAGAGTCATTTAGTGCCCAGAGAATTAAAGGAAAGGACGTGGTCTATAATTCAGGCCAAGAGACAAGCTCTCATTCGAGTCCCATCTCTTCCAGTGACTGCCTTCCTTAAAATTGGAAAGCTAAAAATAGGGAGCTTAAAGTTACCTGGTTCAGAAGATGTTATTAACCTTATTTACACAGACCATAATGGTCCAAATTCCACTGAAGTCAATAGGAGGTGTCCTATTGATTTTGGGTCAAGTCCCAAACACGTTCAATCGTAATATTTAGGTAAGCATCTGAGCTTAATACAACTGCTGTACTTTTTGAGGCTTGCCCAAATCATCTGACATTTTATGCAAAACATTTTGGATAGCCAAGGACTTAACCTGCTTCTGTCAGTCAGTATTTCCTTGTCACAAGTTTAATAACAGCTTTGCAACTTTTTCGAGCCGGTATTAACAAAATCATTGCTTTAACTCACTCAAAGGTGTATCCTGTGATTGACTTTTGCTGAGTGGATTAACCAAGTTCATCAAGACAAGGATCCTGAAGTTTCAACATGTCTTTCCAGTTGTATTTTTATACTCCGATGTCAGTGTTTAATTCTGGGAAATTAAACTTTGAGTATCAAAACTATTTACAGTTCATATGCCAGTGATTGTTTTGCAGCAGACACTATGGAAACACAGAGCAATAAACAAGCTGAACACTAAACTGGAGATGTTAGGAGTTTATAATACATATTCTTCTTCAACCCTGCATTCCAACAGCTAATATACCTGAAAACTTAAACGGTGCATATATACACACACACACACACACACACACATGCCATATGTGTATACATGTATAATGTTCTAGTTTTCTGCATCTTGGCAAATATTGCAGGTAGTTTACATGAGTAACTGAAAGAGTGTTTATACGCGCACACAAACACACACATGTACACACACCCCACGCAGCTTTCCAAATGCCTCCTCCCTTCCTCGAAGCTTTACAAGAAGGTACATATTTTTTTAATGACATTTCATTAAAAATATGCTTCCTTGGAAAGTGGTCAAGAATAAAGCCATGCTTCTGCTTGGCAGCAAAAGCAGTACAGCAGGCACCGTGCTGCAGCTAAAGAGCATCGCAATCTGCCTCACTACAGCTGCAAGTAGTAGTCACAGGCAATTCCCAGGATAAATCACTGGCACTCCTTCCTTGACTTTTGATTTCCCATTTCTTTCGTCTGTCTCGTTTCAACGTTTTCGGTCTATGTTCCTTTTGTGAGTGGATAAAAGTGGAGCAATGGGAAATATAATTAGGTTATTAGGAAGACAATCTTCGACGGAAATAGTTTTCTTGTTTTTGCTTGGGAACTTGTTTTCCTAGAGTTTGGTACCGCAGTTAAAGAGAAGGAGATCTCATTAAAAATAAAGTTTGGGTGACTCTCATTTGTTAGGAATAAGACAGCAAACCAACTGACCTTCAGTATCTAGTCAGGTCACTAGATAAACGTCACAGTCTTGCTTTTGAAAACACTGATCCGTTTTGCTGTTCAAATAAGCCTTACCAGGGCTCCAGTTTTTAGAATACATTTCCCATGATTAAGACTAACTGAAAGCTGTCAGCAGCGGGTTTTTAAAGATGTATTTTAGGCAGCATAACAACAGTACCTTCGGATGTCCCTTATGTTAGCATTTCTGAACAGGTATGAGAGTTCTACTTCAATTATTTATTCCTCTCAAAATCTAGCCTCTCTTTTTATTAAATATTAAAACATAAGAAATTTTTGAAAGATGCTGTTTGCATTGATAATGGTGGTTCTCTGAATTACTTTTAACTAACTTACTAATTGAAAGCTGTGTTTGAAAAAAGTCAGTTAAGCATCTTCTGGGAATGGGATTGTAACTGTTTTTCAAGGTTACTTTCTCTTCATTAAAAACTTTGTAAAATAATAATGAAAAGGAAACCATCTCATTAAGAAAAGAATAAGATCACTCGTCAATTTTACTGCTCTTCTCATCTAAACTTTATATCTCTAGGAGTGTAGCAATGCCTTGCATTTCTTAAGAATTCTTTGCCCCATATTCACTGTAAACAGAGAGGAGCCATAATTATACTTCATTTGATCCATATCAAAGCTACTGATCCATGTATCGATTTACATAAAGCAAAGCACATAAAACATTTTTGCTTTTCACCCTTACTTCACCACCTTCTAACGAAAGTTTTCCTTTGCAGACTTCATTTGAATATAAAAATCTCCCGTTGAAATTTGCGATGTTAAACAAACCATACCAGTCATTCAACTTTTTAATTAAGGATTCAGTGTTCCATCCCTTTTCAGACATTAAAATTCAGGTGCAGTCATTAATCTTTCTAAATGAATTCACCTGTGGCTAATACTGATGTATTTTCTATGAGGCTTGTCATGGACTGCATACTGCATGCATAACCACTCTACAGTTAATTACACAAGGGATTATCATTAGTGTCATAAAGATAAAGCCTTGCTAGAAGCATTACAGACATTTTTTGAGCAATGACTTATTTCATTTTTGTTAACAGCTACCTAAGTATTTAAGAACAATAAAAGTTTGTTTATGGCACGTAAGAGCGAACGGCAAAGTTCGGAGAACTCTAAAAATCAGCAGTCATGTCCAGAGCAGCTGACCACCTCTTTCTTCTCTTGCCTGTGTCCGTTTCACACCTACTCTGCCAAGCAGCAAGAGAGAAAATAATGCAAACACTATACTCCTTTTAAGACTCCTATATTAGAGTTCTGTGTCAAGTATTCTCTAAAAAAAAGATGAATAGCACAGCTTATGAGAACTGTAATTTCTAGCACTACACACCAGTCTGCTGAGGAAGAAAAAAGTTCAAAGGTTGTTAAGGAACAAAGCAAACTCTGAATAGCAAGCAGTGTAACTTACAGGAAAATTCATGAAAACGTTCATGGCACGGTGTTCCAGCACAAAACGACTTCAGTGAAACCAAGGGAATAGCCTATAAAGCGCATGAGGTTTTAGTACTCCAAGGTCTGAATTTATTAATTAGATATTATCAATTACAAATGCAATTCTGTCTAAAACTGTTGTGTCTTGTAGCAGACAGCAAAGTGGTGGTAAAAAAAAGACTTGCCATCATCAGCAAGACTGGAAAGCTTTTCCTATCAGTTGAGCTCATAGGCACCGCTCCTGTTATAACTTGAGTCAGCTTGTCTTACCCATCCAGAGAGATCTAATCAACACAGAGCAAACATGAAATAAACATATGTAGTTAAAAACAAGAACAACAACTTCATTTAAAAGATAATACAGTAGAGAAAAAGATTTGATTTTCAAGCCCATTGCATCTGTTTTAAATTAACTTCAGTTGATTTACTCCTGATTTACACTATTAGAAGACAATCCCCAAGATGTTCTTAATTTATTGAAGAATTTGAAATCATATACATCAGTGAAAAACACAGAATGAGAAGAAAAACATTGTGAAAGGCTCAAAACAGACAAAATTGTGACAAAACTGTCTTTAAAATAATAACTAATGGAATAAAAATGAAACTTTCATTTTTATTTCCTGATATTTTTAGTGGAGAAGAGGAGAGATGGAAGGAGAGGACTAAAACTGTGTGTTATTTTTCTGATTCAAATATTAAAACTTCCAGTCGAGAGTGAGTAATATTTAGTCCAAGTGGCATTGTAACACGAAATAAAGAAAGAGAACCAATCAGAAGTCCGGTGTCATGATTTACTGTGTGAGCTTCACAGTGATTTTTTTTTTATTTATTTCCTGTAGTTTTGAACACCTGGAAGCTGAGGGGCAGTGGAACAGAACCACCCACTTCAAAGCATTTTTTTTTTTTTTCCACACTTTGCTTTCCTGTCTGTTAAATCCCTCAGGGCTCGTTTCTATAAACAATAGCAGATAATTAGATTTATGCATGTAATTTGATTTAAATTGATTCTAGCAGTTATCCAGTGATGTTGCAGAAGCTGTTGAGCCAGTCAGTGGACACACATGCACCAGCAACTTCACAAATGACGTGAAACAAACAAGAATCTATTTCTACATAGAGCTTTATAGGTGCCATAAAAAAAAAAATCTGTAAATTAAGGCACTTTATTTATGTAAGAAACCTAAACTTAATTAGAGTATGGAGTTTTCCTCATGGACCCCTTCCTGATCTATCTAGTTTATTCTGCTCTTCATTGTTACAGTATCAAAATTACATGGATGATGTACAGATAACAGCAGCAAATCAGTTAAGAATTTGCCAAAACTTTGGATTTTGGGGTAGGAGTCTCAGCTGGGATAGTTTTATGGAAAGTGGCTGTGTGATGTGTTATGGTGAAGAGGGCACAGTTCTTGCTAGGGTGGAAGAGCTGCTAGTGAATATTAAAGTTAATTTGGGAAGTAACCTATTTTCTTGCCCAAGGTCAGCCATAGCCACTAAAACATACTGAAGAACTGCTCTGCTTCTATGTCACCAGTGGAATAGATTCCCTTTTCTTTAAAAAAAGAAAAAAAAAAAAGAAAAAAGAAAAAGGGATATTTCTAGTAACCTTTTATAAAAAATAATGTGCACATGAAATTTTCATTAAAAATTAATGGAATATTGCTAAACTACAGATTCATCATTACAGAAAGGTAGTGACTTCCCAGAGTAGTTGTTTTCCAGTTTTTCATGTTTCTTTTTTTCCGTTTTCTTTTTCTTTCTGCCCAAATAGTTTCATTTATTATGGCAAGGTTTCTTCTCAATCTTGAAAGTTTTTATAGAAAACCAGTTACCTCATCAATGTTCTTTGCCTCTAGAAATTTGAATTCATCCATCAGTTCAAAGAAATAATTTTTTTTATTCAAAGATAAGTCCAAAGGGTAGGGAACAATTCCAACTATACAGGATTTATTGTTCTCTTGCCCCTTTTGATTTAATATGATAATAGTGGTCACCACCAAACTATAGTGAAAAAAAAAAACCAAAACCTCCCAGAACAAGAAAAAGCCTCAAACCACAAATTTTACTTTGTTTCCTGTCTGCTTTCCTGGTTTGGAAACAAAAGCAAACAAACAAAAAAAGGCAAATTGTGTTATACTGAAAAGTAAAGAAACTTCAGGCGTTTTTAATGTTTTACTCTTTCTGTTTTTGTTCTGGGGCAAGGCATCCAGAACAACTATATTTCTTAAGTTGCCCTGTAGGAGAAAGAACAATAAGATGTTATATTTTATTACTTGGGAATATCTTAGGCATGCTGCAGGAAGTAAATAGTGCTGTCACAGTCTCTTATTTATTTAATTTTGAGAATGAATTTGGTGCTAATGAGGTTGAGGGGCTGATAGCAATGTCTAGAGTCAGGCACAGCATGGGCAGGTGCTCTGAAAGCTTCTTCAAACAGCTCTGTCAGCAAGTGCACTTTAATCCTGCTTTACAATATCCCTGCTTGCCATCAAAGTGCCAGTTCCTGCCAGGTGCTGAGTGCCCTCGGCTCTCACCAATGACAACAGCAGAAGAACTTCACGTGGCGAGCTCAGTGCTTGGCAGAATCAGGATCAGGGATTCAAACTCTAGTGCAGGGCTGGAAATGAATCCGAAAATGAACTTTGTCAAATACAGACTTTTGTCCTAAGGACAAAGATGTTGGCTCTGAAAAATCTTGCATTAGTGCTACAATTAATGTTGAGATCTAGATTCTCCAGAGGTCAGCTCACTGCATTTAACAGTTATGATATTTGCTATTACACAGATACCTAAGTGATGTAAAATTTAAATATTAGAACAATTCCCTACCACATGATAACTAACCATACCCTGCCGGTTGATAAAGCAGAGAAGCCAAAACGTTTGTCTGAACACACAAAAGTAACGGACTTGGATTCTGTTCGAGGGTAAAAATGGAACGTTTATGTGTGCATGCATTGCACAGGCCAAAAACGACGGGACTCCTGGACACCGAGTTAGTTACCCGTGCATGGGTTTGCACTTCTGTCTCAGAATCTCTTTGGAAAGAAATCATCTGAATCCCATGCTTTAAAGAGCCAAAAAATTTCTTCAAGCTTTCAGGTTTGGCCCGAGGCATTCATTTTCTTTTAAATACCTTATAGCTTGGGTTGTGGCCTTCTAGCCCCAGTCTTGAACAACGCTCAGCTTCCCAAGGTCCTACCATGTTCAGCTTCTGCTCTGCTGTAAGTTCACACTTTTGGAGTGAGGCCCTGAAGTCTTCGCAGGAACGTGCACACCCACTGAAGAAAGCGATGCTCTGGGACCTGCAGATAGGACAGCCTGGATTCCTTACACATTAGTTGATAGGGATGTCCAAGTCAACATGAATCCTGACCGAAGCATCTCCCAGGTCTGGACATCTCTAAATCTCTTCTTTTTATGGATTCTGTGATGTCTAATATAGGCTCCACGTGATCTTTCCCTCCAAGGAGTTGCTAATAGACCCTCTCTTCTATCTGGCCTCTTACCATCACAAGACCTGTATTAACTGACTTTTTCCATCCGTAATTTTTGAAAACATCTGTCCGTTTCAATCAAATTTGCCAGGAAGGTTTAAGAAAGACAGGTAGTATAACTGTACTAAGCTCACTTCACTCAAAACCAAGACCAAAGCGTGGGCTGTTTATTTAGGATCTTGCATTACAAGATGTGCCAAGACATGGAACTGCAATAGCTTCAGCAAAAAGGAACAAAGCTGGAGATAAGCGTGGGAGCATAGAAAACCATATACTGCCTTATACTTTTTGGATCACATAATAGACAAGGAAGATGTTTGGGGAAAAAATTAAAACAGTTGATACAATTATGCTTGGCATGCTAGAGCAGAGGCAAATTACAAACCTCTCTCTAAAAACTGCATTCGAAATCATATAAATGATGATACGAGACATGTAAAGGATTTAAAAAAAAAAATTAATGTTCAGAGTAACATCCCTGGAGAGGCATAGTTCCATCCTCACTCTGGTGATAACAAGTAGAAATAATGTTGCCTATCTGTGTTCCTACAATGCATGAGAGTGGATTCATCACGTTAGCTCGTACTTAATTTCTAGTTTTGGTGTAAACATACAGGTATACAGTCCAGTGATGTTACTCAATGCATGCATTTGTATGTATTAACACAATCAAAATGAAGCTTTCATGTGGACTACACAAAGGCGGCAAATGCTTATGTCTTAGCCTCTCTTGCCAAAATATGAGTTTTATCGTAGTTAGGTCTCAAATGTACTGACAAGAGAAAGCCTAACTCCATTACGATGCACTAAATTACTAGTAAGGTTAATATAACTCCTGCAATGCAAATTGTTGACCATTTTAATAGTTAGATTATTACTCCATTACTCTTCTTAAACTCTAGTTAAATTTGGTTCCCATAATTTATTCGAATTAAATATCATTTACATAATTAATCTGTTAGTGTAAATATGCAGATTTCTGAAATACACTTTTTGTGATTCAATAGCACAACTGTTGTTAAACTGGGAATGTTATGCTTAAACTAGAATGGCAGCACTTTGCAAAGCCTTCCTTTGCATTTCTGGACATATGCTCCAGTTCAGCTCATGAGCAGGCTGGTTACTGGCCTGATGCAACAGCCATGAAAGGCTTCGTTTCTCTCATTTAATGGTTCAGCAACATGCCTTGTAGAGTATATTTGCAAGATGTCATATTCTAACAAGCATATAAACAAGGCATGGAGTCAGGAGCAAATTTCACAAAAGACAAGTTCCTTTTTGTCTGTGGGCTCCAAAGCTAAAAGCCCAGCAGGATCCATCCAGTTTACAAAAGCTCTTCCTCCTTGCATGCAGGGTGTGCTTAGATATACCCACATCATCCTTACCGAATGTCTTTTTCTGGCTGCTCAGTTCATATTTGTCACCAGTATACAAAAATGTAAAGTCTAAAGAAAGCATGAGCAGCTTTGCATCACTAATCTCGTTACTGTAATGGCTATGTAAGCGTCCAACAAAAAAGTAGCATATAAGCCAGTTCACACATACATACTATGCACAGCATGTGCCCCAGTGAGCCATGGATGTTCTCGGGCTCCCTGAAACAATGATGAGACCCAGTCATTTTAATGCTACTCCTCACATCCAACCACAAGTGACAAATATCTCTCCTAGCCCAGATGAAAGGGCTGCTGACAGTTCTTTCTACCTTAAAGACAGATGAAGCACTTTGATGGGAATAAGAAGTTCACCAACCTCTCAAATCCAATTAAATATTTTTATCTTTAGAGTCTTTGAGAAGAAGAGAAGAGGGATTCCTTTCCCTCTCTCCCCTTTTCAAGCTTCCCACTTGTCATTTATCCCCTCTTTAATTTGGCATATAAAACCCCCAAGACTTCAACCCTAAGTCTCTTGAGACCAAGATTACATCATTACTGTTATGGCATGTTATACACTAATCATAACCATTACCACTTACAAGTTCACAGCTTCATTCAATTAACTGCCTGACATGGATTTTGCAGTTAATTCATAGTGAAGGTCACCAGTGGTCAGAATGGCAGGTGCATTCTGCTACCTCTCTGAATGCCAATTACCAGTCTTAAGCAAGTACTGGGGAATGCTGAGTCTCAACAAGTTAATCAAAAGGCTTAGAACTTCAGACACATTTTTATAGGTGTGTCTAATGGTCTGTAAAATAATATAGGATAATTAGCATATTCAAATGACAGCCACATCATTTAAAACTCTAATTTACAATGAAAGGCAGAAAAAAATATTATTTTACTTTATCTTTCCATGAGAAAAGGAAAAGATGAGATTATACGACTATATTAGAAGCCATCTAGTACCATGCCTAGACTTATCACAAGCCCTTATGTGCTGTAATTAAATAGTAAAAGGTTCACTGCAGTAGCAAGTTACAAGTACTTCTTGATCTACTGTTAAACTCAGGCCCGCTTGCTTATATTGCTGAATGACAGATGTTATCAAAATATATCATGGTAGAAATGCACGGGTATAAAAATACAATCTGGCTTTCAACTTGCAGAAGAAATTCCTAGAATGGTTGCACCGGAACACATGCAAGTAGGCTATCGTATAAATACAGAATGCCTTGAGAAGAAGGATATAATAAAGATACGGTGCTTCTCCGGTAGAGCCGTTTCCAGCTGCAGCTGGCTGAACCGTTTATGCAGGAAGCTGGAGCTGCCACACCTGGATGTGTCGGAATGAACCCAGCCATCCAGTGGGTAGAAATCAGTCAGAGAACACAAACCTCTCCCTTGAGCATCCACAGGAAGAGGGGAACAGCTGTTTCGGAAGAATATCCTGAGGTCTACTGTCTTGGCAGTTCATTTGCTTTAAAACAGGAGCCCACATACTAGGATGGTGGACAAACATCTCCATGTTTATTCAACCCTACTTTCACAGTCTAGACTGAGCTGTAAAAGAAGCTCTCTCTAATTCATTGAGCCTAAACTTCCCAACATGGCACCAATCTAACTATATAGCGCCACAATAATATTATGTATACAAAATTATATTCTATATCACAGCTACACACACACACAAGGCGGCAGAGTAGAATTGGATTAGGAAGTTCCAGTATAGAAATTTAGATACCCTATTTAAAAAAGTTATTAGAGGTTTGAATTGCTGAAGAAATTCACCTTGCTGAAGGGGGGGCAAATCCCCACAGCCTTATATAACAGTTCTAGTAAATTTTCCTACCAGTGTTAGCAAGCTGCAAGCTTACCTAGTGCTAATATATAAAATTAATTTCATGCTTGTCTACCCTTGTAAAATCACCGACAGAATACTTCACTTTTTAAGGTAAAATTGGGGACTCATATAAACTCAACATTATTTTGAGATAACTAATATTTGGGTTATATGGCTGCCCAATTAATTGAAATAATAAAGCATAAACCAAGCGAAAGTTCCTGCTAGGAAAGCAAAAGCTTGTCAACAGATGCCAATGCTTTTTTTGTCTCTATTCCCTTGCTGACCAACACTTGATGTGTTGTTTTGTACAGATGGAAAATGACAGTGAGAAATATGTATATTCTCTCTATGTCTTATACAGAGTGATAAACACAAAAGCACTGAGAAAGATGCCTTAGGTATAACATTAAGAGGATGAAAATCCCACCAATAATTAAAGTAGAACATTTACATGAGTAACAATTCACATATTTTATTAAAAAAAATCGTAAGGCCCAAGACAGTTTCCTCAGCAGTGGAAGAATGCTGGATCCACCGGTACCCTGTGTCCAACAATACAGAGGAAAGGGGTTTATATTTTGTGTTCCCAAGAAAATCGGAATAACAGAGCAAGCCACACCCAGGGAAGAAGACGAGATTAAAGTATTTTTGTGCTCAAGAAAGAGCAATCTTACTTAATGTTCCAACCGTTGACTAAGAACACAACAAACCCCCCAAACCAGGGGATTATTCAGCAGAACTAATCATCAGGAAGCTGTACAAATGAGAGGGAGATACAAGCAAACAGTAACTTGGGAAACCTGAATAATTAAGATTAGCAAATCTCCCTGCCCCAGGCTATTCCAGCAGGACAGAGATGCTGGTATACGAGATGATACGGTCTTCCTCCTCTGGTTAATCTTGCCCGTCGTTCACTGGCTCTGTAGTTCATATGCCTGTTAAGGACATGGAAGTGTTAAGCAGGATCTACCTGGAGCTGCTGCAGTGATCAGAGCTCTGCAGGGCTGCGGGGCCCCTCCAGCGTCCCTCCTCTCCGCTGCTGAAATCAGCCCAAGGGACCTCACTTGCTTTCCATCTCATTTTTTGTTTCCTCGCTGCTGTGAGCTTCACCACAACTGTTCCCTTCCTTTTCTCTCAACAATCCGTACATCAAGTCCATAGTTATTTCAAGGAGACGTCAGCGACGCTCCACACCTTCTCTCAGTTCTCACTGTAAACCACAGAACACCTGAAAGAAAACTCTTCCATTGCCCTTTTCTCACTATTTCCTTTCTGCCATCGCTGAACACTTTGATGGAGCTTTTGATGACCCCTCTCTCCCAGAAACATTGTACAAACATTTCCAAACATGAATACAAACATCATGCTCACTCCAGGGTTACCTAGAGCGACGTTTTAACAAAAATGTCACAAATACTCCATATCCATCATACAAATGAGGTCTGGCATACCCCGGCAGCTCTCTGTGCTCTCCAGCACACTTCTGTAGAGGACTTCCCCCCCTTAGGGCCTCCTGCCCATCTGACCTGCTCTTCTCTCCACATACTACCAAGGCCAGCAGTAATCCCACTGTTCTTTTGAAGATGCCCAGCTGCGAGATTTACCTTGGATACACCGAGAGTATCAGCTAGGTGCCGGAGACGGTCGCTGACACAAAGCCAATCCACGTACTAGCCCAAATAAGCTGGGTTATGCCCAGTGCCACCGCCAGCACCCGGCAGCCCAGCTGGCCTGACGGACAGAAGAGTACGGGCTGTGGAATCCTCCGCGAGAAGGAGCCGAGCCGCTCTCCTCGGGGTCGCTTCGCTTCAAGGAAGCATCATTACTCCTACCTGAAGTTTCTCTCGGGCACCTTGGGGCTCGACGGAGCCTTTGAGAGAATAAGCCATTAAGCTGAGGCTCTCCGGCTAATATTAACTGCAGCAAGTGAGAGAGTGGCCATGGACCAGTTTGCGTGCGAGGGTCATCTGCAGAGGAATCTCCTCAGAGGATGGACTACAGGTTACTGTAATTGAAGAAACAGTTTTCCTTTCATAATCCTGCTAAACAGCCCTTGTAGTAAGAGCCGATTTATCTTAACCCCATTTTTTCCTTTAAATCGCAATTGTCCCGTTACATGATGTTACCTAGGCTATGTTGCAATGTAACCCTAGCTAGTGAGCTACCCCACAACATCGTGAGACAGGGACATGTACTGTGAAGTGATAGAAGCGGTATAAAAGAGAAACTCCTTTTTCCTTAGATCAGTTACTTGCTCTTAGTTCAGACAACAAATCTCTGGTATAGAATTTATGTCAATAATTTAAATAGTTATGACATAAACATGTTATACTTTTCCATTTTTTTCCCCCCAAAGTATTCTCTAATTTACAGTAAGGAATAACATAACAATTTCTATATTCAAAACCGATTTTGGCAGGAATCAACCCAAAATTTCTGCTGAATGGCTCACAGTTCATAGCTCATTCTACCATTTAAAAAAAAATATATATATTTGTAATAGAATTGAATCTACTTTTCTTAGGAGGTGAATGAAATATATGTCACTGAGTCACCTGCCACCCTGCTCACTGTCAGGCTCACTTTTTCTTGTCTTTGTGGTATCATCCTTTAGAAGAGAAAGTTACTGCCCCACTCCAGGGAAAAAATCTTTCACCTTCGTGGTTATTTAGAGAGTAACTTCTCATGGGATACTATCTCACTGCTTAACTATAGGAGATGAACCCATGCAGAGAAACTTGGTGGTGGGACCGCGTGCCTGCCAGAGCTCTGAGTGGAACTGCCTACCCTTTTTCCTTAAAATAAGCACATAAACCACCTAGATGGTTTCCAGGCTATAAAACAAAAGGCCACTAAGAACAGACAACAAAACTATAAGATAGAAAACACTTCAGATAAAGAAATCTCAGACATGCCACAAGGGAAAGACTAAATAAGAAAGACAGGAAACCAATCTTTTCCCTGTCAGTCCATCCTCACGGGACCAATCCTTCACTCTTTCAGTGGCTTTAAAGGCTGCCCAAACTCTCCACAGTATTCACTAAGTCCCTAGAAAAATCTCTCCCTTGCTATTACCTCGTAGACTTGGCCGTGTATCTTCTCCCCGACTCTCACACAGCAGCTTCCCTGCTTGCTCTAGGAGAGCCCCCTCCGCACGTGCACTGCTGCGTTTAGGGAAGGAGCGTTTTTATTTCTCTCCTCCCATCCCTTGCAGGGGCTTTCTCCCTCAGCTCCAAGCACATTCACACAAAACATAACATGCCAGACACATGCGCTAACCTGGCCCGTACTCGGTTGGCTCAATATAATCACTGACCCCAGTCACTCTCATTTCCTTTGTCAGTCATTTTAATTTCCACAGCAGATATGTGACATCTGGTCCCAACTAGTGGCTAATTACTAATTGCCAGCTAGAACAAAAGGCATTAATGTTTGGTTAATTGTTAATTGCTTTTGACCAATTCCTCCAAAATAGTGGGTTCTGTTCTCATCGTAATTCAAAATTCTATCAGAATATATTTCAAAATAGCAATACTTCTCTCTTCAGTTGTGATTTCTTCTGGTAAGAAGAGATGGGTTTTCTTGCTACTGTTGTGTTAATTTCCCAACTGAGGCAAAGTTCTTCTCTCTTAAGAAACAATAAGGATTATATTATGAACTTAAAGTAAGCCTGTGAGGATTCATAAGCACACATGATTGCAAAAGAATTAGTTAGGCCTTGCTTTACATGGATGTATGTTTTGGTTTGGTTCTTTTTTCCCCAGCAAGGGGATATTTAGAGGTTACAACAAAAAGGTGTTCCGAAAAGACGCTCACATTCTTCGTAAGGAATTGTAAAGGATGCAGCTGTGGACATGATACGATCGATCCAAAACATATAAAAAAAAGCAAAAATAGTAACTTGGGCTTATTGAGCTTCCCTCATGCCTTTGATCAGGGCATTTTATGGAGTTGGCTAGATGGCTGATAAATAACCAAAATAACACATTCTGTGTTTGCTCCCTCTCCCCAGCTTGCACTGGTTTAGGCGGCTGTTGCCGCAGCCTGACACACCGCTGGGCGAGGGGCAGCTCCTCCCTCCGCCTCAGGATCCTTGTTAAAACTGCAGGAAAGTCATTTGCTCTCTCCATTTCAGTTCCCCGTCTATAAATTGAAAAGAATACTATTTCCAGGACTATGATAAAGAAAATACTTTCCATTACAGACTGGGAAGTGCTTAGGTGTAAAGGTGCTGATATAAGTACCTTAGATAGATAAGTATCTGGGGTATAATACAGGCAGATAACAAATAGCTTAATCCAGCTCCTTATCAAGCTAGTCAGCAACTTCTGCAGAAGCAGGTTGTTGGACACAGGAGAAACCACTTGAGACTCAGAGTGGAATCTATTAGAAAGGTCTGAACTCTACATTAAGGACTGCTCAAAATAGTGAAGTGCTATTAGTCCCAATTTACAGATGAGGCACCTGTGGTAAGAAATTTCAGGAGTGCTTCTTCTGCTGCCTCTGCCTTTCCAAAGGCCAGGGTGTATAGCTTTGCAGCCCCAGCTGATACAGGAATGAAAGCAGCGTGGTCATCAGCCACGTGCGGTTCCTGTGATTTCTGTGCTGCCCTGCAGTGTGTTCAGAGTTGGCATAAATTAAATGCTGATAAATTCAAACGAGTGACAGAGTGCAGTTTTGCACAAATCCAGCATTACATTTGAATGGAAGCTCCAAGCGTGTAAAAAATGAGGATCAGGCATCTAGAATATACTCTACAACAGCTATGAAATTTCAGCATCATGTTTTTTTCATGCATTCAAATGGGATCTGTCTCCCTACGCCTACTCTACATCATCTGACTGGACTGCCTGCTGGGAAGCAACAGTACCATGGCAGTTCTCACTGAGAGATCACTCAGTCACACCATTTACAGCTATAGAGACTGTAAATCTCTCAGGGAGACTATAAAAGGGTGACCGTAAAAAAATATGCTGATTGTTTGTTAGATTTGTTTTTAAAGTACAGTGTTCATTCCTATTTAGTAAGCGTTTCACTACAGGATCCAGGGTATTAGAACTAATCTTCCTTCAGAAAGCAAAGTTGCTCCTCATGGGAGGGTACGTTTTTCAGGGGTTTCCCTCTGCCATTCTCTTTTTCTCTGAACTCCTGAATTGAAACATAGCTGCCTTTAGTTTTTAAGACCACACTGTTATCACTAACCTGACTGTGTCTGTCTCTAGTAAAGCAAATTTTACAAGCATGTTTTGCAGCTTTTTTTGGTTTGAAGTCTGTAGTATTTTGCTGACCATACTGCACTTTAGTGCCTTCACTGTATATGTAATTAGGTCAGTTGCTTTCTCCTGAAAGTTATTTTAAGGTCCAAACCAGACTAAACTGAGAAACTGTATTATTCTTTTCCAGTTTTGTGTCTGAAGTACACCAGAATTCAGAGAAGAGAAAGTAAATGAAAAATGTGCTCACTAACAAGAGCTCAGACAGCTGCAAAAACAATGTTTTATAATCTCCCGTTTAACATGCACAAATCTTTACATTTCACAGAGAAAACTTCCTAGATTCACTTAAATAGGAGCCAGGAATTGTGCAGAAATGACTTAAAATGAGTGAAAATCATATATCACTGTTTAAGCTGCCACTAGCCAAATAGCGTTTTGCTAATGACTTCTACTTTCAGACTCCAAATCAGACTTGCTTGAGTAGCTAAATTGCTCCTGCTCTTATCCATCATGAGCAGATAGCAAAGTACCCTGGAAGATACCGCTGCTGGGTGGGAAGGAGGAGGAGGACTAAGTAATTTCTTCAGTGGATGCAGAAACTCTTGAAAAAATTCTCCAGCTTATTGCAGAGGTAATTATTTTTGAGATTTGGGGAACTTTGACCAGTCCCAGAAGCTTTTATGTAACAGCATGAGTGGAACACACTTCATGGGTACTCTAGTGTAACGTTCAAGTCTCTGGCTTAAAGACTTGATTTCAAAGATTTCGTGTGCATATACAGATTAAAAAAATGCCATTCTACAAAGACAAATTATTATTATTATTATAAGTTTAAACAACCACTACAAATTCCAACAGTTTAGGAGAAATGGAAGACAGGCAAAATGTTCTTCAGTTAGTGTTAGAATCAAATTTGAAATGAAAAACCACATTGAATTACTACTTTTTCTGGTTAATTCATTGATTGTTTCAACTGATGTCAGTAAAATAGGAGTTACCTATGTCATAGCTAAGCCAGCTTGGCTTTGGTTAACACCTGTAAATTTTTCGCTATGAACTTCCTGACTCATGTATTTCCTAAACTGGCTTTTAAGGTGCCTCTGCATGTTTAGGATATCCATAGCATGCTAAGTACAGCTTTGTAAATTCTTGTTTGGGAAACAGCAGAAACACAATATTTAATTTTTTTCTATAGTTAAGAAAAGTGCTATGACAATATCTCCTCTTTCTGTGTTTCTATCAGGGATCAAAGAAAAGCATTAACTTTTTTGAACTGAAAAAACTTTCCTTTTTTTAAACAATTATTAATCACTTTTTTCCTTAGCTAGTAATCATTTATTAATATATAAATTTCAATAGGGTTTTAGCTCATGTTTCTATCAAATAATTAACACTTCTTACTTATTTTCAGAAGGAGCTATTTAATTTACAAGAGGCCTATTAAGAATTATGTTTTTCCTCATTAGATATAATTGAGGGATATGACATTTTGTTCAAGAGAAACTTTTTAGTCTTAATTAGTCAAACAATGCAATGTTTCAAGCTTCCGCTGAAGTTTAGTGTGACATTACTTGAAATTCTTACAAACTAAAAATAGATAGGGAAAACAATAAGAAGAAAACTGGGAAAATGATCAAATAATACAACTGTTTTACCTTCTGAAAACTGAATTTTCATAGCCTGACACTGAGACTGTGGCATTGCAAGCATTAATGCCTATGCTTAATTTTAAAGCTGTATTGTTAAACTGTTCATAGGATTGGGACCCGGTGTAAAACCAACTGATGACAAGAGAATTGTGTCAAATATAATTGAGATCAGAACTGATGTTCCAGATTTGTGATTTGTATGTGTGGGCGAATGTAAAACATGAGACCTGAAGTCTCCTGAAAGGATGATTAATGTTTTTGAAATGTTCCCATGAAGCCACATTCCAAAAGCGTGCAAAATGTGCAGTTTCTCTCACTTTTGACAACAGGCCAGAGAAAACTCATTGGTTTTGATGCTGTTTCGCTTTGCAATTTTAAGTTTTCTTGAACTCAAAACCTCATAGTCAAATTTGAGGGTGGAAGTGGGTGTGAGCCCACACAGGTTGAAACCTGGCTTTCTGCTTGCACAAAGCCAGAAAGTTGCGCAGAGTCCTAATGCAAACGAAAAGTGGGTATGCATGAATATGTATGCACATGCAGCTAGATCAGAGCAAAAAATCATAAAGGCCTTTGTCAGTTCATGTTTGATTTCGGTGCAGTCCCTGATTTCAAGACATGTAACGAACCTGTGTGAGTTACAGCTCTTGGACCCTTTTGCCTTTCCTCCCCTGTTTTGTAAGAGTTAACAAGGCGATTGGAGTTGTTGAACACTCTGAACAGTACCCTCTGAATACTCAGCAAGTCAGGAAGGTCTCAAAGGTTGTACCATGTAAAAGTCAAGTAATTAAACACTGATTACTTACTGTAAAAAAAAAAAAAAAAAAAAAAAAGGAAAGAAAGAGTGTGTCTGGGGGGACCGGTTGG
>JANZLQ010000095.1:15197481-15216981 GCA_026212715.1 Elanus axillaris | reverse complement strand
TTACTTAAAGTAAAAAAAAAAAAAAAAAAAAAAAAAGGAAAGAAAGAGAGTGTCTGCTGGGAAAGGTTGGATTCAGAAGGTCTAATTTAACACAGAAGGTTTCAGTGGAAATAGAGCCTTTAACTACATTCTGCTTGACTTCATCCAAAAGAAAGGGATGAGAGAAAAGATTAGAAAAGCTATTCAGAACGTTCTTTCAGCAGTGGTGCTTTGGGAGGTGACAACAGCTACTGGTAATTCTTTCCATAATCTTTTCCCCAAAACAGCATTTAGAATCCTCTTCAAAATTTGGCTCTGGATCTATGGCTTCATTATTTTTACAAAATACAAAGCCACCTCCCTTCTGCGCTCTTGGCTACAGATTAAATGTTTCAGTTCCCCAGAAACATCTCATTTAAAAAAAGCTGTTGCTAAACCAGGGAACTCTGTTCCACCTGATGCTATTGCCTCCTCGCTCGTTAGAAAAATCCTGCCTTTGCCCTGCACCCCCCTCAAGCTTCTCCCCTCAGCGCCATCGAAAGCTCAATCGTGTTTTTGTGGCTGGCTTGTCTCTGCAGTGTCCCAAGAGAAAGAAAAGGCGACTAAAACTATATTCTCTGCTATGAGCCATCACTCCCCTACCTCTGCTCCTCCTGCCACTCTGGCACAATGGCTCTTTTCATAGCATGGGCACAATTAAGAATTAACCATTAAAATCTTTTGCATGACATCCCAACATCAGGGAGTTGGTCTTGCGAAACATTGTCTTGGGTTTCTTTTACCACAAAACAACCGAGAAATAAAGATTTTTCTCTGTAGAAAATTATCCGCTCCGTGCTTCTCAAACACTTATGCATTAATATTGTTTATTGAAGATGGCAGAATGAAGGCCTCATTCGCAACACACAGCAAGTTGATTACTTACATCAATTGTTGTGATGGGGAAAAAAAAAGTGCTTCATTTTCTTGGCACTGAGTATTGGCTGAGTTTATTCACACCTACTGAAATATAAACAGGCTTATGTTTACATTAGGTACTTTGGGGAAAACATCCTGCAGCCAGAACTCTGGAGTGCTTCAGGAATTTTAAATACAGCTATGATATTATACTCTAACTAAATAGGCTTTTCTATTCACACTTCTCTTTGCAATCACATTTCACATGTGCATTGTACTCTCCGAAGGTTAAAATCCAGAGAGAAAATGCAGTATTTAACAAAATGATGCACATTTTCCCCACACCCTTCATATCATTAAATTTCATCCTTTCCCAGGGTTCACTGTCAATGTAATTATAACGCACTCAGGAGGTGAATGTTAGTTGGGGAACACAAGAATTCATCTTCTGAATTGTGTTCTATTTTGACAACTTAAATTAAACTGTTTTCATTCCCATTAAAGGAAATTCTGACTCCTCATGTAAAAAAGCTACTGAAAGAGCACCTCTGTTAGAAAGCAAGTATTAGAAAGTAAGGGGGTCAAGGTAACGAGGGAGATGAGAGAGGTGTAGAAGAAGAATCACACTGCAAAGACTTTAGGCTGAGATTTGGGGGAACGCCGTCCCTGCCTTTGTCATGGAGTTTCCCTACATCAGGCAGTTGCATCCTCTTACCATCGTCTCCTCTCCATCTCATCCCCATCCGTTCCCCTTTACCTGGTCCTGCTTTTCTCTTTGAACTGCAAGACCTTCAGCTCGGAGAGGCTTTGCACAGCCCCTAGCATAGAGGGGCTGCTTGCTTAATTATGTAGATTTTAGATACTATTTTCCTTTCAAGCAGTTAACAGATTTCGTCATCATGGACGCGAATGTACTCCTAGGTGAGCTTGTCACGGTATGTGGAGACTTTTTTGTAAAATGTAGAGCTGTCAACATATCACTGAGGCGTGACTGGTGCGTACTGGACTCAGGTGGTCAATATGCTACTGAGGAAAGAATTAGAATCTTTTCAATACAGACAGAAACCTCTAAGAAAAAGCACCATGCTTGATGAGGCAAATTGAAAAGAGGAGTGATGCAGGGTGACATGCTTAACTGCATATAAGGAACAATTAGCCGGGGCAGCAGAGAAATTGCAAAAGAAATATGGTAAGTGAGTGAGAATTTTCGAGACTGGTATATGTTTTAATTTCTACTCTGAATATTTTAAAATATAAAGATACAGCTTTAATCCATGTGGCAGTTTCAGTTTGACTATATTTTTTATCTGTTTTAAATTACTTCCCAAACTAATAAGTCTTTTGAGTGGATAGAGGCGATGTAGACCGGGGAAGAGGATAGATGCCTCCACTCCAGCTTTACTTCTATTAAGTCCATTCCTACAGAGAAAACGCTCTAAAGCACTTCCTTAATTCCTTTGGTCTAAAAGTTCTCATTAGCTCTTCAGGCTTAATCCAGGCTCTGACACTGACTTAAAATTTCAGCCTCAGTTTCCAAAGTGTTTTGACGATTACTTAAATCTGTAAGTCACATCAAACATATGATATAAGGAACCTTACCGTAGATCTATTTCACTAACACTAAAATATGATGAAAACATTACAGTGGTATCAATTTAAGATAAGTTTATAAATATATACATGTATATATACGTAAAAAAAGATTCATTGACACATGACTTGAGATATGTCCAAATAAGATTTGTCCTTCTTCTGTAAAAGATATTTTCTTACATGCACAAGAAAACCATTTTACTTCCCTATCTCATAATAGAGCATGCTTTATTTTTTGGCCTTTTTTTTTTCTTTTTTTCCCTCAGAAGTCCTTTTTGGAACGTAAAATCTCTGTCGAGGGGCATAGGTGATGGCCAGCTGTAATACAGTTAACAAGAAACTGGTAGGAAAGTGAAGGCTGTGAGAGACACTTGCTCTTTTAAAAAGTTTTACTAATCATCAGAGTACCTTAGACATTATCAGCAAGTTCTCTAAGGAAGGGCAAATCCTCCCAGCCCTTTATTCAGGCCGGTGGATAGTCCCAGGAAAACAACTTTCCCACATGTGAAAGTCTGTGCGTCTCTGCTTGTGCATGTACATTTTTGTCTCCCAGACAAACATTTATTGATTCCGTTTAATCCCCGAGTTGCAAAGCTGTTACATTTGAAAATGGCCAGTGGACAGCTTCATTTGCAAACTGTGAGGTCTGGGAACCGAGTGCATTACAGCAACCAGCAACTGCACAAATTTTTATTTGCCTTGTCCCCTAGAAAGGAGAATTTTCACATGATAGCCAAGGAGGCTATTTTGCTTTCATAAGTAGCGTCACACTTTAGAGCAATGAGGAAGAAAACCAGCATTCTCCTAAAATCTCAGTCTTGCCCTCTCATGATACTTGAAATTGTGATAATATATATATAAAAAAAAATATAATGTTATAATCACCATGGGCCATGCTGTAGACTGATTTCTCTGTTCAAAACATTCTCAAACAAGCAATTCCACCGAAATAAATAGGATTACTTGGATGAATAACTTCTCTCTAAGGACTTTATCGTCTCTTCCCAGGAAACAACAAACATTTTACTTAGAATTGATCAAATTTTTTAATGTCAACGTGACCTATATGGAAACAGAGCCTGTTATTTAAACTGTGCCCAGTCATGATGGTGTGGAGTTCAAAGTCACTAGTTAAATGAGCAAGAGGGAATCCTAGAAAAGAGGAATATATCTGACCAAATAATCTCGGGATTTGCATAGCCACCATTGCTAATGCAATGGTTGGTTTCACTAAGCAAACGATGAACGTAGTGACAAGAATGCAGAAAAATGTTTGGAGCTTTCCATGAAATGCCTTTCAATAGACTTTTGCTTTTTCTTGAAGATGGGCAAAAACCTACAGACCTCTCTCTTGAAAAAGTCCATTTGTTTTCACTGAGACCTTGACAGTCTCTGGGTTTGGCAAAGTTGGGAGCGTTAGTGTTAATGAGATGTCTGGGAAGTTTTAAATGGAGCAGTTAGGCAGTTAGGCTGCAAATTATTAACAAGAAAAACAGTGGCCAGTGTGTACCAGCTTGTCAAATACAGTGGAGTTGGAGTAATAATAAAAATAGTGAGAAATATAAACAGGTGTTTCACATTGATTAGGCTTCTCTGATTCTATAACATGAATAATATTTGTGGATGAATTTATTTTTAAATACATAGGATAAGATAACAGCATGGAGTAGCATACAGCTAACTAGCTGTAGCAGATAATAAGCAGAACTTTGTTTAGAAATATCCTGCAGAACATAAGGGAGAACAATTAAACTGAAAATCAGATTTCTGTCTAAACTGTGTTTCATTCTTTTGGTATAAGCAAACCGGGAGGTGTCACAGCCAGCAATGACCGGGCGAATATCAGCGCACGCATGTGCACGTGTGTGTGTGTACGTGTGTACGTGTGTACGTGTGTGTGAGCGTACCCAGGTAAGTCTTAAAGTTTTTTTTCAAATCCAGTCGGCCTGGTTCAGTCGTGCACAGGGTTACAGGCAAACATGCCTGACTCCAGTTTATGCCATCTATAATAATCCCTCTAGAAGGTGTAATTGTCCTATGACTGTAGCTTGTGCCGGTGGGCTTGGAAATCCCGGGATATTTCTTGGGCACGTCCTTTTCCATTAGCTGGCAGTTTTCTCAAGATCAAAGCACGGTGTAATGAACTGCACTTTACTCTTTCTGTTTCAAGTTTTTCCCGTGCTTCCATTTTGTACTTTTGGCATGTAAATGTCAGGCAGGTGTAACAGTGTTTAAAGGGGCACGTGCAGCCAACATTTCAGCGTTAACATCAGTAAGGACCTCCTGCAGTTCCATCGCCTGGCACCGTTGCACGGTGGGACGGCGGCACGGTGGCATGGTGGAATGGCAGCGTGGTGGCATGGTGGCACAGCGGCACGGTGGCACGGTGGCCGGGGCTTTGCCAGCGCCGGAGCAGGCAACCAGCCATTGCAGCAGATGGGGAGAAGAGGAGGCAGCCAAAAGACGAGACATGTATGAATGCGACTACTGAAATGTACCTCTCAGTTGAATTTTGAAATGTCGATCTGTCTCTTAATCTTATAGCCCGATATAGCTAAACAGCATCGACAGTTTGTATTTGTGGAAATCGATGGTCCAAATGCAATTCCATTTTTTGTATCAATAAAGCGTAAACTTTTGTTTTATCTGAAATTAGAAGGTTCTAGAAAGAGCTATAGGCAGTCGATGTTATCATATAAACGTATATCATAGAAACATATCTCATATAAACTTATATCATATAAACATATATAAACATGGCAGGTTTAAGAAAGAGTGCAGGTACAAAATGAAATAAGACCCCCCTGCCCCCCCCCCCCCTTTTATTTGTGTTTAAGGGAGTCCTGCTCTTCGCAACACTAATTAAACCCAGTGTACCCTAAGGAATGCCATCTATAAATTATAGAAAACAAAGTGGCAAATATTTCATGTCATTATATGAAGCATTGACAAGCTTTATGGTAAAACCTTTTTGTCACCTCTGTTGAAGAAGCTGAGGCAAAGAAGAAATAGGAAACATTTGGCAATGTATCTGAGGATAACTGAAGGCATGAAAAAAATCTCTGAAGGGAGTGAAAAATAGGACTGTTTATTTTAGAGAAAAGACAAATACAAAGAGGTTAGATAAAGCTTTATAAAATAATATATGGCATAGAGAGCAAAGAGTGGAATATTCAGTTCTGGCTTTCTCATATTACACAGACAAAGGGATATTCAGTTAAAAGATTAAATTCAAAGCTGAAGAGTGGAAATATTTGTCTCCACAATGAAGAAGAATTATACCATGGAACTCTTTGCCAAAAGGCAGCATTGGTTTTAGCAGGATTAAAAACAAATAAAAAAATCGTATGGGTGGTGAGAGTATTCAAAGTGATAGTGCTGAGATGTAAATCATATATAAGTCTCGTTTCAAACGCATTGCATTGGAAGGCAGAGAGCAGAAGAAAAACCCTACTTTGGGGTAAGGCATCCTGAAAATGCTTTCTTTACAGAGTCTTTCTCGGAAATAGCAGGCACTTGCCATACAAAGCCTGTGGGAGTGAATGAGATACTGGTTGGATTAACATATTAATTCTGTAATAATGAGGAGAAACAATAAAGGTTAAAATCGCTTTCTGTATTATTTTTCAGTGTTCCCACTTTTAAGTAGTGAAGAAGTGTTAAAAAAAGAATAACAGGTGTTATTTCACTTAGCTGAAGTTGTAGACTTTTATCAGAAGATAAGTGGCACAATAACAGTGGAAGAAATTCCAGATGAGTGCTACAGTTTCACACTTGGACACAGGCACTGTTTCATGAAATGGGCTGCTTGCCAAAAAATGTAAGTGGTAGTGATGGTGGTGAGGAGCCAGAAGAGAGTGGTGGCTGGGAGGCAACGTCTGAGCTGTAAGCAATCCTCACATTTACTGTAATTAATGGTATGAGTCAAAGACCCACTCCATCATCCAGCTCCTATGGGGAAGCATCGTCACTACAGCTGCTTAGGTAGTAAGGATAAAAGTATCCAAACTAGAGAACGGAGATAGACATTTAAGAGATTTAACTATTGAAAAGTAAATAAAAAATGGAAACAAAACAAAAGAGTGGAATATATATTAAGAAGTTTTCATATTCTTTTATGGAACTGTTTCTTTAAAGTTTGGAATACTTGCTTCAATCAAGGTCATCGCAGGCTACTGCTGGCGCGTGCAGCCCCCTCCCCACCCCGGTGAGAGCTGGTGCACGTCTATCTGTCTTAGACTTCACATCTGCCTTTCATCTCGGCAGACTTTGACTTTGCATGACGTTATAAGACAGAGGTGAATACAGATGTTGATCTCTGTGCCCCATTTCAGGTTGTCTTCCTGCAGTCCTTGTACCTGTGGTAGTTTCTCAAGGAAGTTGGAGTCGGGATTCCAGAGACGCTGAAGCAGGGGAAAGGGTCTTAAGCGTGTGTTTGCCGATGAGGTAGGAAGAGCGTTAGATCTTGCTGCAGCCCGATATACGCCAGCAGCGAGAGCCGCCTGCCTGTCAAGGTGACCTGCCGGAGCCGCAGCTGTGCAGCCCCGGCTCTTCTCCGCTTTGTCTCCCCGTTAGCTGGGGCTGCTGCTGCTGCCGGCAGCTCATGAATACGGCCCTTTTTATCTTGAGTTCATCAAGCCCTCGCAGCTGCTTTCACAGTATGTTCAAATTTGGTGTGAATGTTGTATGTAACTCTAGAGCCGTGATCACACACTAATATGCTAATAGGATTAGCATTACAGTTCCTGGGGAAGAAAATTATATCTTTAGATAAGAGGTTTCTTCTGCTTTGAAGATTTTGAGCTCTGTACCCCAACACTGCTGTAGCTGGCGGGGGGGGGGACACGACACGGGGACGGGTTGACAAAGCCCCATCCAACCTGGCCTGAACGCTTCCAGGGATGGGGCGGCCACAATCTCTCTGGGCAGCCTGGTCCAGCGCCTCACCATCCTCCCAGGCAGGGGTGCCAGATGTTACTCAGATTTTTTAATAGTTTTGCTATACATGTCACCATGCCATACAGAACGGCTTTCATTTGGAAAAGATATACCTGGTGGTACATGTGTACTAGTGAGGTGTAAATAATAATTTTCAAAGCTGTCTTGCAGTGGTATTCTTCCTGAATTTCTCCCAGTGAAAACCAAGATTGTCCTCAACTTTCTCAGTCTCCCTGAATTCAATAACCATGGCCGTGGGATCCAAAGGTACTCCCCGTTCTCTCCTTTCTTTCTATACATGCTTAGTGGAGAAACTTGCCAAATTAATTCTGCTGGATGATTCTTTCCTCCCAGGTGGGGAAAGAAGTTCAAAAAATGTGTTGATTCCCAGCTCAGGTCAAAGAACATGTTGGTCACTGGGGCTGAAAGCAAGACACATGCACGCAATACTGAAAAAATGAATGACGGTGTCAGTTGTGTCTGGCTATAGTACAGTATTTTTCTTTTTTTCCTCAGAATCAGTCATTTAAAATATGTCATCAGGACAGAAAAAAAGAGTAAAATTTACCTACAAGTGTTTATTGCATAAAAACAGAAAGAGAGATGGGGAGCTTCGACAGCTATCTAAAATTGCTCATTATCCTTAGATCATACAGCAGAGGGAAATGGGAAAGTTTGGACAAAATGCCCTTTCTTAAGTGATATTTCTTAACTGACAAAGAAACATGGGAAAGAAAAAAAAAAAGAGAAAAAAAAAAGTAAAGTTGTTCTCATTTTAAATGAATCCAGCTGAACATATCATGTCCGTCACTGTTTTTTAGGCAAGAAAAAAAATATTCTTTCAGGGTTATTTAACTGCAGTTTGTAACTAGGAAACCATCAGCTGGCTTGGTCTTCTGCTGCTTCCCAGTCAGCCTGTCATATCCTTGCCACAGCCTCACTTACAGCACCCATGTTATTTTGAAACATTTACTGGTTCAAAGGGTAGTTCATAGGTACAGGAAAAAATGTTCCAACTGCAGAAATACTCTTAGTGAGATGACAATGTACTCTTTATTGTCTGACAAGCAAGTAGTGGAAGGAACAAATACCAGAAGAGACAACTGTAAACAGAACACTTTAAAGCAGTCTAACAATGTTTTATATTAAATCATCTATTAAAACTTCCACCCAGACAAGATGACTCTCTGTTTTGGAGGACTGCATGAAATGATCTATTAGAAGATGGGAATGAGTTTGTGATTTCTTTGAGTTTCAGGATTGAGAAAGTAATTCTAAAATAATCCTGTACAGAAAACAGAAAATACTACTAGGCGTCTGCATACACATACACGTGACTCTCAGAGACAGGGAAAATTTACTAAAATGGTCTGGCCTATCTCCTATTATCCTGTTATTTTTCAGCAACTTTCCAAGCTAGCCAATATAATGTTCCTAATATTTAATATGATTCTACCTTCATTTATGGCTTCCTGGTAGATTTGCACTCCACTTTAAATGAGCTCTTCCTAAGAGACAGACTCAAAAGGATTATATTTGTGCACACAAGGCTTGAAATGAGACATACCCTAACCTTTAATTATGAATCACTGCGACGGTTTCTGAAAAGCAGCTGAAATCCTAGTGATGTTTTAAGAAGGTAAGATCCTGAGGTTTATTTAATAGGGTTCTGTTACTTTAAATGTCATATACTGAAAGCCCTTGTTAATAAAGACTGGCACAGGTCACACTGTCAAGGATAAACAATCATTCCTAAATCCTTTGTTTCAGGCTACAGTGAAACCTAATCCCCATGGTGTTCTTGCCTGGCCATGCATGCATGTAGATATGCACCACTTTTATAGTACTAGTGCTTTCTTTCAAGCACGTTGCTCCTGACTGCAAGGCATTTGATTTCTGGTAATTAATCAGCTCATCATACATGCTGTGTTTCTCCCTCAGGCCCAACTCAAGTTAGTGATCCAAATCTGGCCCCGGGAAAAAAGAAACCATTTATGTTCTTAGTGCACAGAATGAAACCCTGATAAACAGTGCTTGCCTAAACATTGAATTCAGATGACACATATATTTTTTTTTTTTTTTTACAAGTTATAAGTCTAGGTTTATAGGTTTGGGTTTTTTTTTTTGCAAGCTGTAAGTCTGTATTTTCTTTGTAATCTCTGTTTCCCCTGTCTGCCCCATTAGAATGGCAAAAGAACCCTGAAACCACCAAATGTGCCCCTAAATGAGACATCAGGATCACTGTATTATTTCTGAGGTTTTGAGCTTCAGCATCTGAAGTCATTGCCTGCAATATTAGTGTTCATTTTTTAAACAACACTTTGTCACATGTTTATCTGTCATCCTTTGTCTTTGTGTTCTTTCATGTTTGGCTTGTCTGTATAATAACCTGGTTACTGCTAATTTTATCAGACCCAGGAAACAACTTCAGCTTGTGCTGATAATTCTTCATGCCTAGAGATATGGCAACTCTCATTCTTTTCAATTACGTACCAGTTGGCCTTAACCGCCGTTTGAGGAGTCATGCATTGTTACTAAGGATCCACAAGAGCATTAGAAAACTTTGCAGACAAGCTCTCACTTTTTATTTCTTATGATTAAAATAATAACCTGTATGCCTACAAAGGCACCATGCTCAGCTAGCGAAGGCTGCTGGCTCCCACCTCTCCATCAGCTCATGGATTGTGGTACTGCTCCTTGTTCTGCTAATGCATAAGGATTTTGAGTACTTGCTTCCTGCAGTGATGAGACATACAACCCTGCGAGCATTATTTCTAGGCTATATTTTTTTTGGCACAAACTAAGCTCTTTATGCTGGTTCTTTTCCCTATGGCAAAGGCAAGAAACCGAAAGGAATTATTTCACCTAATAGCTCCTTGCCGCACAGGGCTGTTGTGAGACTTAATTAATTAATGTTTGTAAAGTGCTTTGAGAGCCTGGGATAAAAAGGTGCTATATAAGCACTGATACAAGTACAAAATATTGTTATTATTAATTCCCAGCCAGATACAAAGGCACTGAGTGAATGAAAAGCTGAACTGTAGTCCCCAGTGCAGAAGTGGAGATAGTTTGTCCAGCATAAGGAGGGGCACCGCAGTGCATTTTTGTTTGCAAAGACTGGTGTATAGAGATGTCTTTAAGCCGTGGGTCAGTTTGGCTCAGAATTCTTGCAAAACAGGAGAAAAAGAAAAAAGGCTTTTGAACACTACTACTGGGCTGTTTTTAATTCTCCGTCTTTTCTTGTTCTAAGCATACCAACCAGATAAGGAAAATAAACCACACTGGGCTACAGATTAAGTCAAATATCAAAATCATTGCATGCTGACCGTGAAAACTCACTCATGCTGAACATTTGTGGGTTATCAGGATCAAAGAGCACTCCAATATTTATCAAAAAGCATAGCCCACCATGGTTTAGTCTTCATTAACCTGGTGTGTATTTGAAGAACTCAATAGAGCTAATGCAGTCCAAGCTAAAGCTGACATTTTTTGACTTAGGAAAACATTTATCCTCTTGAAGAGATACGTATCAGTTTGTAAATGTTGTGAAAGGGCAGAATAACATAAGGCTCACATATGCTATTGGGCTGTCTGAATGCAATAAGCTTTATGGAACTGAATTATGCTTTGTACATAGAGTCAAGAATGAACTTGTCATTTCTGTAATACCAGTAAAGCTTATTTCACGTATAATGGGACATCCTGCTGTGCATAGATGATACAATTTTTCTAGCTGGATTTAAAAATATTAAAATGAAAAAGAGGCTAAATTAGGCTGTGAAAGCTTGAGTATGTGTGATACTAAGGGTGCGCAACCAGCTGTAGGGAGTTTTAGAAATACATGGCATTACTCCCCCTGCTACTTTTGGCTGATTGGGTTTCATGTCTGAACAAGACCTCGAGGAGTTTAGCTCATATAAAAGACTCTCCTCCTTATATAGAAGGGAATATGGATCGTAATGGGTGTTAGTTTTGATTCGCTGGCACTGCCTTTAGCCTTTTCAGTCTGTTCTTACTGTGCAACTAATGCTCATATCCGTGATGTTCAGCTTGAAAAAGATCATCTGAAAACTTGCCGTGCTAAACCAGTAAATTAGTATTTCAAAATTAAAATAATAGAAAGTCTTTATGCGTGTGGATGACATATGATGCACATCTATGTCGGGGAGAGAAATTGAAATGGACATTATGGCACAGGACCTAGAGTCCCAGCTCAGCTTTTCTATCAGTTTCTTTTCATAACTTGAGCAAGTTGTTTAATTTCTCCAGGCCTTGACAAGATGTTGTGAATCTTTTCTTTTTTATCTGTATGAAATAGCAGGAAGCAAAGCAAAGGGAAGCAGCTACGTGTGACAGAGAGGATCACGAGTGTCAGAATGGATAAAGAGAAATTGGGAGTTCGATGCTTAAAGAAAGTTGAAAGCCAAATGCCAGTCAACAACTACTCGTTGGCTGGAGTTCAAGCCAGAGAAAAGTTTCAGGCAAGGGGAGTTAGGCACTGTTTACTCCTGATTTGCTCCATATTCCCTTCTGAATATCTGAAAATTTTCTTCTCAGATATAAAGTCTTAACGGCATAAAAAAGACGGTGAGAATGGTGGACACCCATTCCAGTGAAAGATGCATGTCTTTCCAGAGGATCTTTAAAGTGAATCATAGTAGGATCCAGAACTGCAACTGATTCCTTCGCTAGCTCCTCACTGGCTGCTGAATCTCATAAGTATTGCATTCTTGTGCTCCTTCTTCAGCTGGGATGAAAAGGAAATAAAGTACAATATTTGGAGTGCAGAGTGATCACAGGTGGAAAGTGAAGCATTACTGTTTACCATTGAAGCATACTTTATATTTAACATGGTTTAACACTGGGTTTTTTTTTCATTTCATTTCTTTGCAGCTGAAGTTCTACTTTCAAATCCTGACAGAGACAGTTTAACCAGACACCACCAGTAATTGGCAGCCTGTGCAGATTTCCACATTTTGACTAAAGCCAGATTCTGGGGAGCTGCATAACGCTCTCATCCCATGGCAATTGCATAGTCTCTGTCTGCACTAACAAGTTGGCAGCATACGCAAGTTGCACCAGACCGCTTCGTGTCACAGCACTCGGTCAGGTGCTGGGGTAATAAGGCAAAGTAACAGCTCCTCATCCACAGGCTTCCCACCGTAAAGTCCTCCAGTAGCAGGGAGTGGGCTGGGCCACATGGAAGATGGGAAAGCTCCCTAATTCCATGTATCATTGAGGAGCACGTCAGAGCGCTGGTTGGAAAGGGATCCAAAAAAAAAAAAAAAGCTGGGCATTTTGCACCACCTGCAACAGAAGCCTGTCAAGGGAAGAAGAGTGAATATCTGGATCTGCCTGCATTTAAATGCAAATTAGAAGGAAAATACCAGCTGCAATGGGAACAGAACAGTGGCCTCTAAAGGTTCAGTGGTTCAGTTTGAATACCTCTCTTGTAACATCAGTGACTTACTTTTCAAAGGACCTGTGCACTTGTAGTTCCTATTGTTCTCTACTGTTTGAATTGTTTATTCCTTCCAAAAATTATTTTACAGTTAGACGTAAATTGGGTCTTTGTACAGCGCTAAAAAGGAAAAAAGTAGCAAAAATTATGTTGGGAGTGAAAGAGAGTGAGTGTTACTGGCAATTTGTAGACCCTTTTTTTTTTTTTTTCTGGTTTTGAAATAGGGTTCAGCTGGGTTTTCCCTACCACATTAGTTCCTCCATTGCCACAAGAGAAACTGGAAATCTAAGCAGCTTCCTGAGTTAATCAAGTAGAGGAGAAAGCACAACCAGAGTCTTATCTGAGTTTTCCCTCTGGCTTTTCCACCATACCATCCCTTTACTCCATAAACTTCCAGCAAGTTTAAAGGCTCTCCGGCAGCATAAATATAAGTGGGTTGCCTAAGATAAGGAACACTGCATGAAATGGAGAACATGAAAGCAAGCACACATCGAAACAGCCATCTGCTCAGCCTTGGAATAGGAACATTGCAGAGCTCATCTGTGCATTAGTGTTGCCATTTAATGCAGTTCCTAACAAAAAAAAAGTTAATAAAATTCATGGCTGTAGCTGACTCACATTATAATGTCCTTCTAGAAAAAGCCTGTACCGTTGCTCTGTGAATCTGTGCACAGAATAATAATACGTACCATAAAGCAAACTGAAGAGTCTCAGGTTTCTATTGCTGTAGATAGGTGGACTCTGAGTTTACAAGGCGGTTGGAAAGCCCTTCTGGATTGGCAGCAAGAAACAACCTGTTTTCCTGAAGCGCGCCACAGCAGAAGTTGTCCCCAAGTCTGGGAGCCATGTGTTCTTAATATTCAACAACTGTGCCAACAGAGTAAGTATTGAAGAGGAGGTATGGAACAACTGTTATTTACATCGCTGGAAAATTTTTAAGAAATGGGATATAAGGTCAATGGAGTCTTAAAACACCTCATCAGCATTATCTGTTTCTGCTCTCAGTTATTTTGCACATGGTGGTCCACAATGAAACCTTTCAACATTTACCTTTTACCTAAGAGTTCACTAGCTGTATTACTTACTGGTAGAGGGAATGGTAAGCAAAGTTGATGGCACATGGCAAATACCACAGTAAGGGTAATTACTTGCAAATAGATGCTGTGGGGCTGTTAAGAGCAACCATTGTATACGAACAGTACAGTTTAATAGCTTACCCTACAAATCATTGCAGTATTTTAAAACTGTCATTTTACAGAGAAATATTATTTCTATAGGCTGGCTCTCATTCTAAAGCCTTTAAGGGATATATTTGCTAAGAGCTACTTCCACTTCATTTACGTTATTAAATTAGATTTCTCAAACAAATATTGTCAGTAGTATTAGTAAGCAGTTCTTGTTTCATTTACTGAAGATGGAGCTGTGAATTCTCTGAAGGAAAAATTAGAGTGGTTTAAGATATGCAAAAATTTGGAGGGCACAATCCATTGCATCAACTATTTTCTTTGCTGCTGTAAGGTGATGCTTTTCCGTAGGCTTCCAGAGAAGCTTTATACTTTACACAGGGAGATAAGAATCCAGAAGTCTCTAAGTACAGAAAGACTGCAGACCAACATGTTTCACAGTTTACAAAACACATTGAAGATGTACTTTGTTTAGGATATTTGGAAAACAAGGTATTTAACTGCAAGATATATTAAGTAAGTGTTCGAAAGATATGAAAGAAAACTGCAAAATGCTGGAATGTGTCAGATTTGGGGGACTGATAGGCTTTGTGTGTGTCTGTGTGTGCATGCATGCCTATGCTTGTGACGTCTTTGATTCAACTGCCAATGTAATTAACACACTACCGTGGGAGATGAGGGTGGTGCTTATTTTCCAAATCACAAACTCCTTGTTGTTGAGCCCAGGACTGTCTCAACTGGGTGTTTCTAAACATCTCATGCTGAACTATTTTGTTTGGCATAAATAAGTAAATAATGTGTAAAAGAGGGGTTCTGACCTCACACTTCCTTCTTAGATGAGCTCCAAAAGCCGAGGATATTGGGCTTGGACAGGAAGGGTATCTTGCATTGCCATGCTCAAATCTTTTTCATATATTTTCTCAGAAATGGCTCAGGGAGCATTAATTGTGAATCAAAGACTCCTTAGTGCTTAAACTGTGTTTGAAAAGGAAACTCAGGCTCCTAAGCTACTTGGAACCTTTGGAAAATGTGATACTTGCAAGCATTTATGCCCGTTCACAGTACCCCACACATGAAGTCCCAGTTGCTGCATCTTGGGTTACATGAAGCAGGGTTGAGATCACAGCCCAAGTGACACCTGTGGCAAAACTCTCAACAATTTTTGGATTTCACTGAAGGATGTGGGATGGAATTACAAGGGAAAATACCCAGCTTTACATATCACAGACATTCACAGACTGCAGCTAAATTCTTTCTTAGTGTAACACAAATAAATGATTTTGGCTCAAATAAAATTAACGTTGACAAGTGCTTGTAACACTGGCAGTGGAGGATTTTTTTTTTTTTAGTTTAGTATATTAGTGTTTGCTACAGCAGCTGAGGAAGTAGGAGATCCAGGTTCCCTTTCTTCCTGTCTCAGGCAAATTGAATCTATATCTGTCATCGATCACTAGCTGCTGGACTGGATAACAACTCTTGCTGGCTTCTGTTTAAAAGTGCGGGATAAAACACTGAAAATACAATAAATGGGATCCACTTTTGAAATTAACATTAATTGAGAAGTAAATGATAACAGAAAGAAAGCCCCGTGGAGCCTTTTACTTACTTGAACTAAATTCTTTATTCCAGAAATTTTTCATTATCTTGATTTTTACCCTCCTAGCTAAGAATGGGGAGATCGAAGGAAATCTAAAAGAAATAAATGGAACAGAACACGTGCACGTTTATATTCTGTGAGTACAGTTTCGATGTGAAAGGGCTGAAGAAATTACTGCAAATCAATGCAATACAGAATCTAAACCTGCAAATAGATTAAACAGATGTGACTACTAATTAATGAGTTAAACTGAAAAGAGAGACCTGAAGGTTATTCTTACTTGTAAACAGTCTCCAACATAACTAGCAAATGAAGAACGTTTAATCTTTTCTCTCTCCACTGTGTAGCGGTGCTGACTAATCTGCCAGTGATGCGTTGTACTTGGCTCTCTGTCTGCTACATACTCAAAAGTTTTTGCCACTATCTTCTTGCTTAAAAGCCGCACAGAAGTTTATACATCAGTGCAAACAATGTTTAAATGTGCCCAGCTAATCACTGAAGGCATTGTCACAGAACAGAGGAGCGATGCAGACATATCAGATGCTCTGGCAACAGTAGCATAATCCAGTCATTCATTAACATAAATTAAAGCTACAATGCTGCAGGCCTAAGAATTGAAAAGGAGTTGGAAATCTGGAAGTTAAAAGGACCTGGGTTTGCAGGGAACGTTCAAAGCATTGTCCTACACAAACGCTGCCTGCCTTAGCCAATGGACAGGGAATTTCATTTACCCAAAAATGGAGGCTTTGAAAAAGCTGATTAACACAGAGTTCAGCCTGGTGTTACGGGCTAATGAAACGACTAGATCAAGCCTCTATTTTGAGACTGAAATAATAATGTAGTGGCACCTTTTCGTGTCATCTATTTTGTTTCTTAAAGACAGCAGTTATCTTAGAATTAATTAAGGTGCTTCCCCGATTTTTGAAGCCTCCACCTTACACTCAGGCTGTAGTTTTTCCTTCTGAGTTGACTGCGAGTTGTTATGGGCTTTCTGAAATGCTGAAAAGCAGTTCAGAGTGACTGAAAGGCGAGTTTGTGCTTAAAGAATAGAATGCCTCTTCTCACGGTGCCACATGCACCCAGTTTGGGGTTTTTTCTCTGTGTCTAAGATGTGCTATATTTTTAGTCCCGCAAGAGCTATGGCAGCAAATTTTTGTAGCGTGTGAAGTGAGTTACACAAAGCAATTTCACTTACTCGCACAGAGAGTGACATTCTGTCTGCATCCTCGTGCCATCAGAAGTTTCCATTCTACCCAAAATTGTCAAACCCTCTTGCAACCATCAGTCTATTTGAAACAAAAAATTCTAATTTAGAACCAAATGGCAGAGGAACCATTCACATTTTGAAGAATAAGCTGACTGTATGGATTTCATAACCTTATTATTTTTTATATATTTTTAGAGGTTGATTAATCAATTAATTGTGCCAAATCCGACTTCTTATTTTGAAGGAGAATCCACGATTCCATTATGTTATTAATACACATAGCATCTAAGTACCTTAAACCACCTGCATTTAGTCTTTTAGATATAAAGATGACTCTTTTGGTTAGCCAGAATTGCTGGCACTTCTGTTTGCTGATGTTGCAATATTTGTGTTTTCATCTCTTTCTGATTTCAGTCTCCTTTTATTTGCATCTCTTGCCACTCCAATGAACCTATTACCTTCAAAAATGCTGTATTTGAAATTATACAGAAAAATCTTGTATGTATGCCGTTTATACAAACAGGATTAATGTTAGAGCAGAAGAGTTATTCATGGACGTTTTAGGGAAGTAGGGACGTTTCTCAATGGAAGTGTATAAATACTTTAACCCCAGTCTGTGCATCTTAATACAGTTTAAAGTGTTAACTGAGATTTAGAAAACTTCCATTTGGGGCTACTATACTTGCCTTCATGTTGTAATTACTCTTGAATTTAGCTGAATAATTTGAAGTCTCTCTCTAAGTGTATACTGTCTTTTTGCCTTCCTGTTGCTCATCATATTCGACCTTACGACTACGTGAACGGTGTCGCTCAGGTTGCAGTCAATCAAATGTTTATCATGTTATTAATTTAATACTTTTCATTCTAGCATATATGCTTCAAGAGATTTCTTCAGGTCTTTTCATAATGATAAACTGAAAGAAAAATATTAAAAAGAAAAGGACCTTTCTGGATGAGGAGCTTAGGCTTCTGTGCCTTCTAGTTGGGAATCACAACTTCAGCCTGTGCTTGATCTAGAAGGAGTACTCGATAGTACAGAAATCCTCTATTTGCCTTTCCCAGCGGTACACAGAGCTTCCTTCCCTCTTGTTACAGACTGCGCTATACGACATTTGACTGTAGTAACTGGTCTGACAGACTCAGTTTTTATGATCATTGGCATTCTGTTACTGTTAAAGAGGAAGCTTAGCTTGACTCCAAAGCAGAGTGGTCTAGAGCCTGACTTTGGATATGCCTTACAGTGAAGACAGAGATTTCAAGGAGAAAGCACCGCATCTCCCAGCAGTGTGCTCGGGCAGCATTTCAGTTTTGGTGGCAGGAAAAAGAACTACTGATAATAAAATTAGTTATTTCTAGACGACTTTCTGTCTAATGGTTCCTTATAAGTTTGTCATATAAATACTGATCTAACCTGACTCTGCACAGGGTCTAACTTGAAAATTGCACCAGATGCAAAATCATATGTATTTAGGAAGTGATAAAATGCAGCGTACTTAAGTGTCTAGTGTAAGACAGGATCTGCAAAAACACCACTTAGCTGTGGGATTTATAATGGTTATTCCAAGCGTGTGTTAACTACAGAAACAACACTATGAACTACTCATTACAAAATGAATAAAAAGTCTAAAGGAAAATGTAATTATATGAATGATTAATAATGATAATAGCTTTAGCATAGATATCTCCTTTCCCCTGTCTTTTTGCCTTACAAAGACATACTGTTTCATAGCTCCCAAAAGCTTGAGGCTGACTAGCTGCATGTACATAACTTTTAAGCAGTTAAACATTTAAACTGCCCTGTCATTTCTTCTAGATTCTCAGCTGCCTGTGATTCCCATTTTCAGATATTAGCCCATAATTTTGATCTTGAATCTCTCTAATAGTGATGCAGTCCCCAGACCTTCTTCCCCAAGGATGTAGCACACACTTTTTTCCCTAGGCTTATAATTTTCCTGGAGCAAGACATCACTATTTCAACAGGAAGGCAATAAAACATTTCTGAACACTAAAAACAGCAGTCTCCCCTGTAATAGATTCCTATTCATTTTTAACAGAATCAATAATTGTTTGCAAGTAATTGCACGCTGCAGTCTGTACGTAAGGTAAGATTGAGAGTATGCAGCTGTCTCACGATTCAGGTACAGCAATCAGATGAAGCCTGTGGCTACTTTCTATGAAATCCACAGTGCCAGCCCTTTCAGCAGGTTCATAACAGTGACCCCTTTCCAGATGGCTCCATATATCCCTTATGAAATCCATCAATACAATAAACTTCCTTTGCCTAACCTCTGCATTGATTGAAGTTAAGTACTACATTTGCTGGTAGAACTCAATGAAGCTAATCATCGTGAGTGCAGCTCAGTGTTTCCTATTCATCAGACTTCAAAATACCTGAATATCATCATAATTGGTCTGCAGTTGAGTATATTTCTATCTTGATATTTGGAGAAGATGAAGTATCCCCTTTTATACTCAGGTAACCCTCACTTGTCATACACAACTAAATCGTGAAAGATTTATACTAGCCAGTTGTTTTCTGTTATGAAGAGGACAAATCTCAGCCTAACTCTTACTCTCCAGCTTCTCCACAGTACATAGTTGCTTTGACATCAGTATTAGTGAAATATATGCAAAATACTAATTT
>JANZLQ010000095.1:15178364-15194099 GCA_026212715.1 Elanus axillaris | reverse complement strand
AGAATATTGCAACGAGTCAATTACATTTAGCTTGAGTAATAGCTTAAACATCAGTGTACCCTGATGGTGTTGCTCTTTCACTCACTGAATTTCGAAGCAGCAAGTGGACGTAAATCTAGATCTGTTTATTCCATTTGGCCTAGAGGAGAACTTCCAACAGGCACAGTCAGATGGGCTGGTGCCATCCGACGGCAGAGCCTTAAGCCTGTCCCATAGAGTGCAATGGCCCAGTGGAAGGCCAGTCAGCTTATTAATGGTATTTGAGACCAAAGGCATGCACCAGGGAAGGAAAATATCCCAGACTGGGCAGAGGTCTATGTGTTATAGCTCAGGTTACAACTTTCATTCCATTTCTGACACAACTTCCATCCTAGCCTTCAGTCTCTAATTCTTCTCACCATACTGAAATTACATTTCTGAAGATCAGGATCCAAAAGCTGTTATATAGGTGCATATGAAACATATAGATTAATGTGCAATATAATAGTGGACAGAAAAAAGAACTCCCTAATCACCTGGGTTGAATGAACGAAGGAAGACATATTTGCCTGCCATCTGTTAATGTAAATGGCGCAGCTAATTTAACAGTATTAGACCTGAATCATCATGCTATTATTCCAGTTTTACATCACTGTGAAACTGGAAGTGAATCATTAATATCAATGAAATTATACCGGTGTCAGGCATGGAGTAATCTTCAGAGGGGATCAGGTTCATTAATTTTAATAATTTATGATACAGTGTAGGCTACACAGTTTTACTAAATCTACTTTTATTTAATGTGACCCACTGATTCTTGCGTGTATTACAAATCATCCAGTGTATTTGATATGTCTATTATAAGCAGTTTCTGAGGAAGCATGACTTTTAAGCAGAGTGAACTAACTTCTGAATTTATCTGGGAAGACTGCTGACCTCATCCTTGAAATGTTAACCAAAGTGGTAGCTTCTAGGCAGTGAAGATATCACCATGAAAAGATGAACTTTTCAGGCTGCAATGCTAATTTCTCGTCTGAATGTAGTGCACTATATGTTGCATCAAATCAATTTACCAAGATATTTGAAACAAATTTTTATGTGATATTTTTATCTTTCAACCCTTGCAAAATACAAGTGAATGAAAATTGCTTTGAATTATAATGCTTCACTATTATTAATCTAATCTCATAAATAACATGAAATAAATTATATAAAAAGGATAATAATAAATTGAAAGTTTAAAGAACTTTTAAAACTTATCTATGGATTAATAATAGGAAAATTGCAGTAAGATGTTAAAGTCATACCTTTCTGATTGACATTATTGTAGAAACTACTAAAATTTTTTTGCAGTTGTAATTTATTGATGATAATGATTATTTTCTTAACTGATGGTTTTAAAATGGCTGGTAAGATCCTCATGTGATAGATTTTGACATCTCTCCGCTGATCCAGTAAAAATACAGTAATTTGTACTAGTACAAGGTCTGCTGCCCATTTTTATTAATATCTTCAGTTTGATTCCCAACCTCACTTGTCAATTGATTCTACAAAGAATTATTTGTTCCTGTAAAAAGGAAAGGAAAACCTGCGTAATTTGAACTGACGATTATTGTTGTAATCACATTCTGCCTCCATACCAGTTCAAATTCAGAGAAAACGCCACTACAACTCCTTAAAGTTGCACATCACTTTTAGGAAGGTTGATCCCTTGGAATATTATTCAGTATGTTCCATTTTCCTTTTTGTAGGAATTCTTCTGTACAGAAGGAAAAATTGTGACAAGATCTAAAAGGAGGCAGATCTGTTAACGGGAAGACAGATATCACAGGTGTGCAACAGAAAGAAAGGAAGACAGAACAGGAAGGGATTTGGCACATGGAGAAAGAACTAATAATTTTGAAAGGAAGAGCCAAAACATAACCTAATTTCCTTGTTAGTACATACATTAGATAGATAGATAGATAGATAGATAGATAGATAGATAGATAGATAGATAGATAGATAGATGGATAGATAAATAAATATTTTCCTAGGGCATTTATCCCTCTGGAATGACTCTTGTAATTTGTCAACCTTTTATCAGTCCCATCAGAGCTGAAGTTCAGAGAATCATGTGTGAGGAGGAGCCATGGCATGTCTTGAGGATAAACAACATTATGGGTTGAGAGGAAGCCCGAGAAACTTTCCTGCTTCTTTCCATTTCTTTTTCATCCGTGTGCTGGGACACTGTAGCTGTGTGGACCACCAGCTTCCTAGCACATGCCGTGAAAGAAGGAGGAGAGCATGGTCTAATAGCTGAAACATGCTGCAGAGCTGCAGCGGGCGACAGGGGGAACTGGTGATCTCCTTCAACGGTGCTTCACGGACTTCATGGACTTCATGCGCTTTCTTGCATCAGTCGGAAGGTGACCTTCAGCGGAAGGGCACGGTGCATGCTACTCAAAATTGGCTTTTATGAGTTCAGATGAGTTGAATGCCTGTTCACATGATTCCTGACTATTTACTTACGGCTTTGCAATGACTGAGCAGCATCATTTACTTCAGACCTGTAAGTCACAGATCGGAGCCATGCGTTATACATAAGAATCTTTGAGGTAGCAGTAAATGAACTGCAAAAGGGCCCACATAAATATCTGATAATCTGGGAGCTTTCCCCAAAGGTATATGTCTGAACAGAAGTTTGAAATCTCATGAAATATTGGCCGCCTTAATTTTCTCTCTTTGTATGTCAAATCTAGAGCTAGCCAATTTGTTTGTGATATTCCACTGCTGTCATTATTAATGTAGATCAAGATTTTTTTAACTCTGTACGTTCTTATTACACATGAAAGGTTCCCTTTTCCTTTTCCTCTTCTTTTCCCAGTTTAAAAAGTATGTTTAAAAGGAAAGTCTGAAAAGCTAAAAGAAAACAAAATGTTTGAATTATTGTGGCTGAAAAACAGGGAAATAAAAACAGCTCTTTAGAAATTATCTTTACTCCCTGTTTTTTGTTTAAAAACATTTCAAGCTCTGTTTGTCACTTGTGTTATTCCTCTAATATCCTTCAAATCATTTGCTTGTGAATTTTTTAGTGAGAGAGCTCATTTAGGCATCTATCTTTTTGATTATGAAGTCAAGAGGTTAAAGGTATTTTTCTGCCTGTATGATACACTGTCCAAGTTAAATAAACAGATAAAAAGTAGACAAACCTGAAAAGGGAATGGATTATAGTTCAGGCAGATTTTTATTTTATACCAATCAGTTAATCCATCCAAAAATTTAGCCAGAATGGGGTTATTCTCATTCATTGTATAATGATTTACATAATAAGCATAAGTTTGAAAAGCCATTCTAGCTTGAAGTTTATTTCTTAGAACCTCCAGGGATTTTAAATATCTTTCAAAAGACTTTTTTTTTTCTTTTCTTTTTTTTTGTCTTTTTTTTTTTTTTAATAAAAAATATATTACAGAGCTGATACCAGGAATTTATCCTGTTAGGTCCTGTGTCTGATAAATATTTAGACATTACTGCAGCCATAGTGTCTTGGGATATCACCTTACAGAGCAGTCACTGATTCACTTTCCATCTTGCTTGGTACTGTTAACATCAGTTAGCACAAGAGGGTGGAAGGTTGGGGAACCAGCGCTTTATGAAGACAATTAATCAAAAGAGTATCTACAGAGTAACTAAAGACTATGACTTTAATCTGTAGTACACTTGACAGAAAATCTAGCTTCATCATCCTTCCAGACCAAGTATAGATCACATATATGCTGCTTAAGTTAAAACTGTGTCTCTAATTCTGTATTAGCAGGTTAGGGTACCTAAAACCGTGTATGAGAACCAAATCAATACTCAACTGCTCAATCAAGGCTGTAGAAGCATTGAACAATTTCCCTTCACACCATATTGAAGACAGTCACTGCCTGTGCATCCCTCTATCCTGAGCATGGACTTGAAGGCATCATCTTCTGCATCAGAGCATGGAAGTGTGGTTAGTTAGTTTCTGTGCAGTAAGTAGGTAGCAAATATGGAAAGTCAACTCAGGAGGTGAGAGTCTGGATAGAGGACCTGCAGCGAACCGGGATTTTACTGTCCTCTCCCCTCCTCCTGCTCTGGGGAAGGCTCCTGTCCTTGCAGCTGAAGCAGCAGAAGACACGGGTGTGTGTCCGTGCTTGGCTCTCCTGTGCACAGCTGGGTGCCCTAGTACACATCCATCCCCATTAGTCCTTGAAACTAATACCAAATAAGCTCAAACATGCTTAATTATCAGCAGATGGCAGCTAACTTCTTATGTCTTAAAGCTACTGGTGCAGGTGAACATTTCCCCTGAATGCAAGCAGTCTGTATTTCTGGGGAGGATCTTTCTGGAACTCTCTTTCTTAGATCATATACAAAGCATTTAGCTGAATATCAGGTTAGTATTCATGCAGTCATCACTCCATGGCTTTGGTATACTCAGATACACCCTGCTACTTCAGTACCCTTTTAATGTGATAGGTTTACCTCCAAGATTTTTCCTTATTATTTGGATGCCACTTCAGTAGACTTCCCAGAAAAACAGGTTAGTTACTGTCACTGTCTTGTTTATGCTGTGGAATTGTTATAAATACTGCTTTACACCCTTTCTGTGCTTGGCTGATGCTTGCATTTATAGGGACAGAATGACATTTAGCAATATATCTTGCACCCGGCACACTTAATTAGTATGTCAAACATGCTTGTGTATCTATTTCTATTTCTAAAGCAGAAGCACTTTGCTCATAGTTTGGTGTCAGAATGCATGAAACCTCCTTGGCATAACGTGAATTAGAACCAGCAGCAAAATGAATGAATGATTAGCATTGGGCAAGGATCCAGTGTTTGACATTCCACTCATTAGAAAGTCTACTCTAATTAACTTAATTGGAATCTACTGGGTGTGCCATTGATGGATTTGCTTGTCACCACAATTTTATTTTATGTTCCATCAAACTCATTGGTGAAAACATGATGTATGCTGAGATTACCGTGTAAAGACCCAGTTCTTCAGAGGGATCTGCAAATTACAGCCTTTTGCTCCCGCACGGGGACTTAATGAAGTCAATGGGAGGCAGGGTGCATGCTAGTGAACCCTTTGCATAATAATTATTTTCTTATAGTCCATATGAGCTGTACATAACAGACATATAACTTTGCATTTATCTAGCACCTGGGGATTTCAAATGATCTCCTAAACACCGAGGAATCAATTGAGCCACTTTCCCTGATGTTTATAGCACCTTTTCCTACAAGGTGTCACTGCAAGTGCTCAATAAACTCATTGGGGCTACTCAATACATTGTCAAAATCTGGCTGTAATTAAGCGAGCCTTGTAAAAACAGTTATAAATAAAATGATATGCATTTTCTGACTGCTATATGGAGAATCTAATATTTCCATAACCGTACAGTAAATGATTGACAAAACCAGAATGAGACCAAGGACCCTGTTGAATGAAAACCAGCTCTGCAAGTTGCCACTTGACTCATTAGAACTACTAACTTACTTGAGGGATTTTATCCTTTTATCTATAATCCTGACACAGCCATCTCAGCTGTAGGCAGACTTTTCACAAAGAACTTCTGCTTTTCAACTTGAAGGTGTACACCTGTGCTGACTTTCCATCTTCTTTATATACATATACTTATTTCATTAGGTCAGGGATCTCATAATGGTGGGCAAATAATCTATTCTTGGTCTGGAAAACAGCATTGATATTAAATGTAAATGGAAGGTTTGATTTCCATCACACTTTTTGGGAATAAGGCATAGAATTCTGTAAACAAAATGAAAGAAGACATACTTTAAGCTTTGAAAGCATGAAATGGTTAAATGGATAGCAGTGGAAGGAAAATTTACATGATGGGGAGGATATATAGACAAAGCTAAGTCCCCTTTATTAATATAAAATCTATGGTCATACTTGGAATGAAACACGCATCCCCAGAGAAATTTAAAGAATACATGCAGCAAGAAAAATACAATTGCTACCTCATGAATAATGGGCTCCAATAGATATCATGACAATAAGTATATTTTAGGAAACAGTATTGTTTATAGTAGTCTGTTGAAAGATTAAAAGGATTTAACATTTTATTTACAATGTCTATTTTTTCTGAGAGCTTTCTAAAAACAGGTCTGTAGAATATGTTGCATTTTTACAGAAATTTCATGAGAACAGAAATACTCCTGTCATCTATTGTTGTGGTTATTAATATTGGACTGTGGAAAATTTCCTCCTCCCTAAGCTGAGTTCTGTGAAATTAATTTACATTTGTTTAAAATCTAGTGAAGACTTACAGATGTTGTGATGAGAGAAGTTAGAGTGGTATCTGAAGATGGTAGTAGAAAGTGAGGTGGGAGTTTCTGCTGATCTTTGTGATTTATAAGCCACTCTCTGAGATTGTCCAAATTAAAAATAAGAATTGAAACAATCATTGTGAAATAAAAATGGCCTTCTCCTTCAAAAATGATTTAAAGGAACATCATGCAAGTATTTATATGGTGCCTGCCTCTAGAATCCCTAAAGGATTTCAGTTTAAATGAATGTAAAGATGTGTTCTCAATAAAAAACTTACTGCTGCTTTGGTCACACTGAAGCGTGTGCGCATCTAATGCAGTTTGTAGTAGCAAGCGTACCACATAGCTGACTGCAATGTTGGAGATTGCCCAATTTGATCAGAATTATAAACTAGCTCTGCTAGAGAGTTAAGGTTTGGTGGACTATGGTGACAAACTCAAAACTAAATAGAAGGAAAGAAGCCAAAGCATTTTCCAACAGTCTTTACATTCTGTTGAACATACGGTGAATGGGCAAGAATTCTCAACTTGATGAGGAAATGAGTTATACTCTCATGACAAGTATAGTTTTAATAACTTAAGTTGGTGGTTCGGTGTCTCAGTAAAAAGGTGGCATCTTAATAGCTTTCATTCATCAAACAAAATTCAGCCTTTTAAGCTTCAGGAAAAGCGAAGGTGGCTGAACTTAAGCTTTCGTATGCATCTTGCGTCTTCCACTGGTGCCTCCAAACATTTTACTTCACTGGGCATCTATGACATAATAAATTATTTCAGGCAATTGAGAAACCAGACAAAAAAAGGACATAACCCATACATTGGCCTGGAAATGTAAATCCAGAAAATTTTATTAAATATAAAAGCACTGTGTTCTAAAAAGTAATTTTCTAAGTCTATACTAGAAGGGTAAATAGAAAAAAAAATCACAAAAAAGAAGCACAAGTTGATCTTAAAAAAAATAGAAGCCAATTAAGATAATTACTGAAGAAAAGTACTTTTATTTTGCAAGTCTCTATCCGCGTGTCTCTCTGGAAGTCTGCATCTTCTGAACTTAAATGTGTTTTGCAATCTGTTTGTATGTTTTTTTACTTGGAGCATATTTGTAAAGAGCACAAAGTTGCTTTTCCTCTTTAATTTCTTGTCATACACAGCTTGTTTCTGAATAATGTGTGAATTACAAAAGAATCCTAGGTCTGGATCAACTAAAGATGCATTGCAATGGTTTGCTTCATGACCTTTTGAGGGGCTCCCACTTTTTTCAAAGTTTCTGAAGACTTTCTCCTCAGGAGCATTTCTTTAGGATCGGGCTCATGTTCTCTCCACCATCAGGAAGGGGATCTCCATTTTTCTTGGGCTACTGAACCAACAGAGTCACCCACTGCAGGGAGACAGTTCTGTTTCTTTCTCAGGAAAGATACCTCAATTCTTCAATATCTGAAGGGATTTGCTCTGAAATTTTACTTAGTCCCTCATCCATATGTGACATTTTGAGCACATTTATGGATCTACCATTGTACAAATATTAAACAGGTAGTGCAACACAGAAGAGCAGGGTGTTGCATTTTAAAAAAATAAATAAATTATTCTGTGAACATTTTAAATGCAGAAATTCTCCTGAATCTTGCTAGAAGTACATTAGAAGTAGTATCTGAGATTTGTATACCGAGACTGTGGATAGTTTAGATTTTTTCCAACTAATGCCACTTAAAGAGAGACTGTTGAAATGGGCTACAATTTGGGGACAGCAGAAATCTAGACAACTGCATCCATCACCCCAGCACCAAGGTTGGCAGGGCTTATCTGTGCTTTGGCCAAAAGAAATTTATACCATTTTTTAAGTGTTAGGTTTTCCACATAACATCAACAGAGCCAGGAATCTCAGTGCCTTAAAATGGACAAAAGCAACCAACCGATCATGCTGATTAGGGAATGACTAGAAATAGCCTGAGAAGTTCAGAGTACAATAAGGGTCTGTGCTCTTTATTGATAGTTCTTCTTAGATTACTTTTTCCTATTTGTACTAAGAAACACAAAGAAAAATAACAGAACCTCATCTATCAATTTATATAAGGTATAAATATATATGTCATATATAAATCTCAGTCTGGCAGTTTGTATAATACATATAAAAAAGATTTTTTTTAGTAGGTTAGTCTTAGGAAAGACATCGTGTTCCCTTAAAGTCCTGTATGGATATTTGTCATTCCTACGTCATGATTCATACACAGTGATTCAAGATTACCTGTAAAGAAAATTTATTTTAAAATTATCCTTCTATTAACTTGATAAAATATAATGATTAAAATATAATTAATAATTTGTAACCTTGATTCATTAAGCTCATACTTGTGATCCGATTGTGGAGCCTAATCTCTCTTGCTTGTCAGCAAAACACACTGGCTAAAATTTATCTTGACATTTTATATATATATAAATATCAATAAATGTATGTAATTTAGTCTTTTTTTTTTTTTTCAGCATTTCACAGCCCTTTTCTCTTCTTCCTACCCCTCCAAAAAAATAGAAACAAAAGACTTATTCACAGATTCATAGAAAACAGATACCAAGGTCACATGGCTAAGAATTCAGAACTTAAACTTGAGCAGGGATAGGGGTTTAATAAATTGTATATTGCATCACTGAAAAATGCAGTTTCACAGCACCAGTACCTCATTCCAGTCTCACAAATTCTGGCTTCACAACACTGTAATTCTTAATTTATACTAGACCCATAAGATCTGCTACATTCTGAATCCACATCCATTTTAAGCCTATGTTGTAACCAAACTGCCACACAAATGAGACCATTTCTTTTCCCAAGTATCATAAATTCAACTCCTGCTTCTTTAGACAGCCTTTTTTTTAAGAACATGACTAGTAACCATTTTTATATTTTTTCAATCTTTGCTTAATATATTTTAAGTTAATGTGTTCCAATTTAATTTACTTTTGATAGTAAAATCTGTAATAATACATTTATAATGTGTTACATTTTACACAGTTAATCACAACTTAATAAACTTTTAACCTTTTAGTCAAAGTAGGTATTGTACAGTAGCAATCCTTCTTGTGCCATTGTCTGGGAGACTACCCACATGGCTAAAATGGGGAACGGTAGGCAATCCCTGGGTGAGGTGAATTGCCCTCGCTCTGCATGAGGGGAAACGGAGCCCTCTCAGAGTAACCTTGCACAGGTCTACTGTTGAGGTTTTTCCATTTCCACCAGTTGGAGAAGGCAGAACAAAGGACGCTCATCTGGGATAGGCATCTTAAAGAGTAGATGAGTGACACGGCATTGGTTTGCTGTTCCTAACAAGTGAAACCAGCCTGTATTTTCTCAATATCTCCAGTCAGCATGTGCTCTGCGGACTGAAAGCTAAAAAAGGGTAGCCAGTAAGGAAAATTATACTTGTAGGATTACACCCAAAAATAGTATTAGCAGGTTTTCTTCCAAACTCTTCTAAAGGCAATTTCTGCCAGGTTCAAACAGCTGAATAAATAGCTCCTGGCTTGTTGATATAGCAGGGAAAAAAGTGCTCTAATTTATCACAGTTTATCACATGCATTTATACTTAACGTCTTTTTGCCAGGATAAGTATATCAGATTGTGCATGGAGAATTTGTACCTGTTTGTATGAAAATTGGATGAAGAACTGGGTCAAAATGCACAGATGAAATGCTACTGACTGGCTGAAAATCCATTCTCATCTATATGTCTTTGCCCATCAGATTTTGAACTTTGGTCCTGAGCAAATTGCTCTCCTAAAAACAATGCTTCTTATTAAAGCTCTGTGTAGCAAGTACCACTTGTAGAGTAGAAGTTGCATTATGTACAGCATATAAAGAATTATTGTGGAAAGGTCTGTTTATCTCATCAGAGTGAAATTATATGTGTAGACTTAATGTATAGTAGATATATAGATATATAGAGAGTATCAAGTTGCATGTTATAATGCACTTTACAAATTGCCCAGAATTTTAAAAATAATTTTCAGTATGACATACTGCCAACAAAAACATGGCACTATAGCTTACGACTTGATATTATTTTGTTATTTCAGTTTTTTTCTTCTCTTAATAATGAGAAAAACAATATTGATTTTGGATGTAACCATGAAAGAATGATGATTAAGAATTGCAGAAATCTTTTGTCCCTGCAAGGTCCTTATAACTCTCATGAAATTTTGAACTAGTGTACTTTGTTACCTCACAAATCATTAATATAGGCCAGCAGTAAATTGTGGATTGGCACACTGCCCAGCATAGCACCAAGATCAAGCCTCTGCTTTCTAGTAAATTAGAACCCAACTCTTTATATCAGAGGTACACACATTTATGGAGGCATTAGATGTGAAATAATCTTTCATTTGCCATTTGCTTTTCTACCTGGCTAGCTTTAAACTAGGTCATGTAAAGGAAGTTATTTGTGGAATCAGGAAAACTATGCCAAATGGACCTGTAAGGTGCACTCAAGGGCAAGGAGGATTTGCTGAGATGCATCTGAACCAACATCTGAAAATGACCTTAAACTCTTAATTGGGCCGTTAAAACACGTGTGAATCACTATGTGCAGGCTCACAGGACCATGCATCTCATGTGCATGATGACAGAACACATGACAGGACCCAATCCGGCTGAAGAAGTGGGACTAGCCCTCCTCGTAGCATGGCATATTAACGAAATAAGATTACCAGAATGAAACCGGGAAAAATCACACCTTTTTAGATTGTTGGAAACACTTTAATCCATTATTTGTTGTATTCTAGTGATTACCAGCAGTTTCTTAATCACAGTTTGTGTAATTACTTGCCATTTGCTTGTATTTAAAAAGAATTAGCTCAGATTGTTTCTAGCAAGTCATCAACATTACTTAAAAAAAAGGAGTTAAGCAGACAGACTTACAGAGTTGTTGATAGATTGTCTTTCGTGATCAGTAGACATGAAGATATTTCATTGCAGCCTGTTCACTTCAGGTAGTTATGCAGCAAAGAGCAATGATTTCCCCAAATTGGTCTTTTCTTTTGAGCTCTGCTGTATTTTAGTGGCTTTTTGGATGTACCTTTCTCCTCAGTATTGTCACTCTAATGCATATCTCTTAGGGGCACGAAGATGGGGCATGAAGAGAAAGCAAGTGCTAACACGGTTCCTGTTAAATCCCATTTGGGAGTAGTGATAATCTAGGAAAGGCAATCCTGGAAGACTGGACTCCAAGGGTCCTTCATAGGCTTCCAGTCATCTGTGTACTCTTCCTCTTCAATTAGTTACGTACCTTCTGCATACCTGTCCTTTTTGGTGGGTGTAGGCAGTTACTAACAGCAGTCCTACCCCACAGAGATCATTTCCTAAGAAACATCTTGGCTTCTCAATGAGAAAGTAACCTCTGATAGCTTTGATTCTTAAACCTACCAGTTGCTTCCACTTCACCCTCACTTTGTAAAAGGCCTACACTCCTAATGACTGATACTTACCCACAGAACGAATGGTTTTACTAGGAGTGAAAATTTCCTTCCCGATATAGCCTGTATTGCACAGTACCCCAGGTACCTCGAAATTCCTGGAGCCGCAGTGGGAGGGTGAGGGGACAGGTTTCACAGACTCTATGCTTCAGTTTGTCTGTGCTATTTCAATCGTTGCTGTCCCCGGCAGGACAAACCATGCCACCCAAACCATGGGGTGGCAAGCAGGGGGTCGGAGGGTGTGTGTGTGTGTGTGTGCGCGCTGTACACTGGCAGACTTAGGCAGACACTTAACAACACTTCATTTTCAGAACAGGCAAAACAGGCTTCCATTTTGTTGCCAGTATTACTAAGTCTTGAAATTAAGTATAATAAGCCCACAAGTGGTTAACTGGATACCAATAAAGTCAATAGAACTACACCTGCTTATACCACCTTTGAGTCTGGCAGAGTATAATTACTCCAAATATTATTGTAAAATCACCCTTTCATGTATATGCCCAAAGATGGATGTATACAGATATAGGCTCTCTGGGTGGCTGATAGAAGGGGCCTCCTATAAGTGCTACAGGCATTTCATATACAAATATTTTCTATGGTTTCCCTCCACAGGCTGAATAATATTGCTGTGGCCAACATAAACATGTGAACTCACCAATAGGTGGAAAATAGGGGCTGAGATGTGAGAAAACCCCCTCTAACAATTTTCACTCCAAGAACAAAATACTGAGATTTTTGCCTTAGATAAGACAAATAAACAGTTCTGAAAACAGCCCATTGCGCATAAAATCTAGGAAAACCAAACTTTTTACTGAGTTCCAGAAAGATTTTTGTGCCACCTCATAACCATTATGAGGCCAAAAAAAGTCAGACAGGGAGTCTGCAGCTAAGGTGGCACAGCAAAGTTTGGACTACAGGTTGCTTCTCAGAGCTTACCTTCCCTCATACCTCTGAAGCCTGGGCTTCTTTCTTTGCAGGCTATTTCTCCGTCTTCAGGACCAGCAAATGTACTGGGTAGCGGCAGCAGCGTCTGTGGGAGCCGAGAGGCTTCAGGCAGTTTTACACCCTTAAGGCGTCCTCCATCTGTTCCTTCTTTGCCACAGCTCTGGCCACATCAAGCTGGAGAATGTAATCCCAATACTCTCCATGTATTCCACCTTCATGACGGAACAGCAAAGTGTCTGCTTGTTCCAGTCTGCTCTCTCAGCTCGACAGTTCAGTTGTGAATCACGCTTCCTCCACATCTATTGCTAGATAAGAAGGGAAGCAACAGGAATATTTGATAAGTAGAAATGTCAGGAGTTTGATTATAATGTAGATGACCAGGTCCAGCACTCGTGCAGACCACTAATGGTTTATTGCTCTGGTTTGACTTGAATTCAAGACTACTTATCAGAAACGGCCTTTAATTGATCACAAAAAAAGTGTAAGTGATAAGATGAAGGGGTTATAAATTGAGTGCACTGTATAGAAAACAAAGAATATGAAATCACCCAGGCAAAGCTCACCTCTGCATTTCAGTACATTGACACATGAAAATCTCAAAGAGCTGTAAAACATCTTCAAAAAGCAGCACATGAGAAAAACAATGCTTGGACAAGGACAACATGTCGGTGGCATCATTTCAAGTGTGGGTTTACGTCTGTTTCAATGAATTGGGGATCTGATGGCACTTAAATTAATGAAAGTGTAAGCAAACACATGAGAGCTCAGAAGAAATGGGTTATCAAAAGGAAGGACGCAATAAAATGTGGGTTTATTTTATGTATTATATTGCTGAAAGCGAATTCAAAACTCAGCAAGGAACATGTGAAATATGAACCTAAGAAAAGTAAATGGGACTCGGCAAATATTTAGAAGAATTTTGGAAACATTTAGAAAAATGGTGAAGTAGAATTTACATGTTTACACGAGGCTGGTATACATGACCCTGTCTGATTTAATTTTCTTGGAGGCCATGACTAAAGATATACTTCTGGTTGTACCAAATGCATAAGCCTATGACTACTAAAAGTACACACATAACAGAAAAAACAGAACTAGGCAATGCTTCTTGAGGGATTGTTTACCATTATAATGGAGTGATAAATGATAGTCCATTATCATATACCTCTTTATTCTATACTCTATATGAGTATTCAAGATGTTAAAAAGCAACTGTAACACAACACAAGAATATGGCGAGTGAATAATCTACTCTGAAGGACTGATTGAAATAAATTTTGCAGAAACAAAATAAATTATCATTTTTAGACAATGTCAGTTCATTTGAAAGAGAGGAAAGGTAACAAGGGTGTTCACAGTGCTTAAAGGAAGAGTTTGGCAGTTCAGAGTGGAATTGCTCAAGCTAATAAAAACAATAAGAAGACTGCAAAAGAGTTTAGCAAAGTAGAACATGCATCTGCTCTAGAGTTTGTCACGAATATTAGTATTCAGCAGTGCTGGGCTATATGAGAGGGTGATAAATCAGGCAAGATTTGGAAAAGTCTCTGAAATCTCTGTGTGAATCTCTGCGAATATAAAGCAGTGCTGGTTCTGCAAGGAGGGACAAATGCTGAGAGGGAGAGTATGCTACAGGACGTGAGGAAAAGACGCATGCTGAGCACAAACTCTGAGAAACCTAGTTTTACATTTTTTTGTTTAAAGTAAATGAAATAGTTTTCAGAAAGCTAATCACATAAGAAGGCAGGCATGAGAAAGTTTTCTCTTAATCATTTGCATGTGATTGGGAGACAGAGAAAATAAAAGCTAGGTCCAGAGGAATAACCATTCTCTGCAGTTAGCCTCTGTAATGCAGCAGCCTTACCTTGTCTGGCAAAGCCTGCACCTACTCATGATGCTCAGGAAATTTCCTTGGCTTTATCTGACTTCCTTGTAATACATAGCAGCTGCTCTACAAGAAACTGGGATTCTGGATTTGACTTTTAATGTCACTAAAAATTGGCTCAAGTTTGCAGCCCCAAGAGCAATATCCCCCGGCAGTCACATTTGTCCTTCTCCCAGCTCTCTGTCATCAGCTGCAGAAGAACTTGGGTTTCCCTGATGCCTGGCTGAGTTTCACCCGAGCCCTTCGGGGCGCAGGAGAAGCTGAGGGCTCTGCCTCCTATATGTGCACTGTTTTTTCCACTTGCGTCCAGGCAGCAGGATAACTCATCAGTGACACTGCCAAGTTAAATACACTGAGAAGTGTTAACCTCAAGCTGAAAAGTCTCAATACCTGTGACATTTAATGTAGATTTTACTGATGGTGAGTTAGATACCAAATAAAATATCTGATTAAGGATTAAGTTTCAAGGAGGTGGAGTCAACCACATTACTCTAGTATTTGAGATGGAGGAGATCATTTGAAGAGGACGGACTACTTCTCTTGTGAGAATAACTATAGACACTACAATAAAAAAATCTCAGTTTCACTATTCAGTGTAATTGAATATCAGACTAGTGTCTAATATGCTGTAATCTGAGCATTTCTGCATTATTTGATGTTATGGAAGAAAAACAAAGGTATTTTTTCCTCTCACCTTTATTGTCCAGTCATTAAAATCCTGCTGCCATCCAATGGGGCAAAAATTGGGCATATTCCAGTTTCAAATAGAGTGTCATTGCACAGTCATGATGCTTTGAAATATATTTTCAAGATGGGGCAGATTTGAGAGGAAATATTAGAAACAATTAAGCAACCTGGATATCTTTCTTGGCAATTTATTAGCTGTTCCAAATGGAAATATTTCCTCTGACTAAGTCTGCGAATGAAACCATCCCAGTTACAGGATGCCAGTTAGATATTAGTGATAAAAGTGCATAGTAATGAGCACTATGAATAGGAAGGGAATTTATTAGCTCTCTTTTATTTTTTAGTTCTCGAAAGACAGATAGAATTTTGGATCAAATGAAGAGTTTCACTAATCAGTAGTATAATTTAATAAATTTTATCTAACAGCCTCTGTCTTATTTAAAAGGTATTTTGTTTCACATCACCTATTCAAACAAACAACCCCCC
>JANZLQ010000095.1:15148259-15178264 GCA_026212715.1 Elanus axillaris | reverse complement strand
ATCACATATTAAAACAAACAACCCCCCCCCCCCCCCGAATGCCACGACAAGCACACTGTATTTCCCTGAGCAGAGAGCAAAATATGCACATTTATTTCAGTATTGTGGTAGCATTGAGAAGCTTGACTCATGGTACCCGCTGTGCCAGGGATGTAAAGTGACACTTACCTGAGATTAAAGAAGAGAAGAATCATGAAAAACAAAAGTAAAGTCTTCAGGAGAAAGCAGAATATGTATGTGTTTCTCTGTTTAAGGTTTTCTAAGAAAGCAAGCTGTCACTAAGAAGTGGAGACCGAGAGGCAGTATGTATTTTCATAGTTGTGGTCTAACCAGGACCAAATAGTGACAGAAAAGAATATAGAATTAGCTAAAAAAAATCTCAACCTTGCTTTCTAGTGCAGAGGGTGCTTTCTGCACCTAGGGTAGGTAATATTTCTGTTTGGACCAGCCAAATGCCACATGCTGTACTAACAACAAAGTGACAATGTATATTACGAATCGTTTGGTTAAAACAAGAAGTGATCTGAGCCTTTAGCCATCCTTCAAACCAAATTGAACTCAAACCTTTGACATTTCAGTTACATTGTCTTCTGCCTCATCCTACATTTCTCATGGTATAGTGGCAAGCTGAAATGCCCAGAGGTCTGATATTCAAAAAGGGCAGCGATAGGCACCTTGCCACTTCCTGCTGGACTGTGGATTTGTCAGAGAAAGAAAGTTAGAGCTGTGGGGAGGGGGGATTTTCTCCTTCAGGGCAAATATTGTTGGTAGGGAGAGGGCAGGCCCTTTCTCCATGATGCATGATAACCTCCAAGGAGAGGATTGAAGATGGATGACTGCCAAACTTCCCTACAAGAATGGTGCTATGCCCTGAAGAAAGAACAATACCACGCTCACCCCGAATTCACAGAGTTTACTTAGTTCAGATACGATAGACCTCATAAAGAATCCACTAATAAAAATACCAATATATTTTCTATATTGAATTAGATCTAGCTGGAAGTAAATCAGCAAAACGTTACACAATCATTTCTCCCTGGATTTAAAAAATTCAGTCATTAAGTTTCCTTTCCTAAATAAACCCAAGACATTTTCAGTTGGATCTAACAAAACAGAATCCAATGTGTAGCTTGCAGTAATGTATCTTTTTAAGCTCATGAGAAGTATTGACTGGAAGGATAGCAGGTATTCTGTGATTAAAAGTGTATTAATCATTTACTGAAGATTATTGAATGATTCAAGATGAATTGTCTGTTTATATCATTGATGCCACTATGATTAATCCAAATCTCCTGCTAGGTTTAAGAGGACAGAATTAGAGATATAACTACAAGAACCCTCTTGATCCACAGTTAGTATGTCAATAGCTGTTGCATCCTTTAGCTAAATGAGTGGGAAGTGGTGTATGGAAAATTAAAGTACTTCAGTAATTTCTGGGTTCTTTTCCCCACAATAATGGAGTTTATATAAATCATTGAAGACGTGACAGATGGGAAGGCTGTAATGTTTGTGACACACAAACAGGGACACAGACACACACACCAGTTTTCTGAGTAGATGGATTCTCCATACTGACAGTGAATTACTACAGGTCTTTCTCAGATGCTATCGCAAAAACATTAGAATGTCTGTGTGTGGAAAGGGAATGCTTTATCTGTATGAGTAAGAGCTGTGTATTTAGACGCTACCAGCCCAAAGTTGATCTTAAAGCTAAGAGAAAGCCAGCACACACCCACAGAGGGTCAGCAAGAAACTAAAGGTGGATCCGTGACAAGCATCCATAACTACATCCCGATTAAGTTCAATTCAAACATTTTCTTTTAATACCTCCTGAATCAAAGTTTTAGAACAGACTGGCAGCTAAGGTATGTGACAAGAAGTCACAAAATGTGAATTCTGCTTCTAGCTGTTATCAATCTTCTGCGACTTAAAGAGAAGACAATTAGCGTCTCTTTTCTGTAACCTCTAACACAAAGATTGTAAAGCACTGGATGCATGAAAATAGGGTAAGCTAAATTGCTGATACTTGTAAAAGATTTGGAAACTTTGGCAAGGAGTCCTTGTAGAAGTACAAAGTATTGGTGGCTATGTGAGAAATTAAGGAGCAGGTCACATTCCTAGTGAAGTGGCAAAACTGCTGGTGATTAAACACTCACTGATTTTTTTTTTTTTGGTGGAGTTTAGACTCATTAGAAGAATAAATTACAGATTTATTATAAAAAACAATCTATACTTGCAAAATGTACATTCTACAAGAATTGGAATGTTTTCATGCAGAAAGTTCAGCATTCTTACAGAAGTACAAAATCAAAATTAAGTCAAGCACATGACTGACTATTGAAAGTGGTATCCTATATGTCATGTTACTATCACAGCTTCCCTGCATTCTCTTGAGGGTTGCATTTGTATTTTTTTTAAATGAAGTTATTAATAATTTCCATTTATTGTCAAAATGGGTATTGATTTACTTCTGAAATTTAGTTTATTTCACATTACTGCTAACATCAAACAAGATAACAGGATGCTATTGGCATTGCTGAAAGCCAAATGTAGGATTATGCCCACTTATTATCTTGAGCAGCCATGCAAGCTAGGCTTCAATGAGTCCTACACAAGGAGCAATATTCATATATTAAATCTGACGTGCAGTCCAGATACCACAGAAGAAAAGTCACTTTATCCTGATTTCCCAAAGAACAGTGGTTTATGTGATCACACTGTCTTTCTGACTACAGTGTTCTGCCTTCCACGCAAAAACTTTTGACCCATTTGGTCTATTAACAAAGGTGTTCAGTATCAGGTGACTATGAAAAAGTGAGGGAGAGCTTCTGAACATGCCCTGTGACTGCCCCAGCTGGAAGAACATTGTGGGATCCTTGCTGACATAAACTCATGTGTTGAAGAGAGAGATAATGCCTTCTAGGGTTTGTGTTTTCCCACCACATTCCAGTAATCATCCATCTATTCCATTCCATCACCATCATCGCAGGCAGAAACTGTGCTGCAATGACTGGCATGAAGGAATTTCTCTTTCCTCTGACAGTCTCAGAGAGCAAGGAAGCATTTGTGCTTTATGTGTTGTAAAATATAATATAAGCAAATTAATTTTCTCTGTGGAACTATAACCCAAAAATCTACTTAGTACAATCTTAGGATCAATATTTTGAAACAAAAGCAAATTGATTCCCAGCGCCAGTTCAATATTTTAATGATTGTAATGTAGGAGATAAATAACAGAGTTGTTTCAAATTGTTTATTTTTATGTGTTCCGATTTCAGTGAACATACACTCTTCCATTCATTGCCAATACAAACCCTGTAGTGCAATGTACAGCGGAGATGGTCAACTTAAAGAAGCTTAAAAATAAGACAAGTGACCAGTATTCTGTATTTCAACCAGTGGTTTGAGAGGAATGAAGCTCTCTTAAGCTAAGCCCTGAATTTGAACTGCAGGCAACAACTCCTGCTACTATGCACCACTCTGGTATTATTTCTGTTCTGCTAGAATTCTTCTGCAGTATTTTACAGTGACAGGAATGTATCAGAGGGGTCAGCACTGTGGTTATCTTGAGCTCATTCAAATTACTCCTGGGTGTATGTATATTAGAACAGAGCTTTCCAAGAGGTTCTTTTGAAATTCTTTTTTTTTAAAGGCATATAATTTTACTATTTCATTATATTAAACAGAGGAAAATGTCACATAGAATTTACCATTATCAGTATGTGCAGTAAATCTTCTCATATTCTCACTTAATCATTTGTATATTTTAGGAAATTAATTTAATCAAATGTTCATTAGCAGTAATAATTAATTATAGCAAAGTTCATCAGACAACATATACGTGTTGCCAAATGATCACCATGATGTTCTTTTGACAGAGTCGTTACAGCACAAATGTTCATGCATTTTTATGCAGGCATTGCACCAGCACATGACATACTGGCTATAAATCTGCATTTACAGCTCTATAAATTACAGATGCACTAAATATTATTGAAATATATTTTACTTTCATTAATTGTATAGGTATGGATTATAAATGCATATTCAGATACTGTATAGATTATGTCTGCAGTGAAAAATTGGTTATTTTCAATGCTAGTTATTTCTAAAAATAACCTACAAATTGTCCCCAAGAATCATTTGTTTACTGATCTATCAGTAAATTGAAAATCACTCCTATTCAGAAAGTCTGCATATTTTATCAGGAGTGGCATGACTTGAAATTCTTGCTGCCTGGAAAAGAAGGATAGCTTTGTAGTTAGGGCATATGGCTTGGGGGAAGCGCATTCAGTCACTTTGCCACAGGTTTCCTGTGACTTTGGGTAACTCATCTTGTCTGTCTATGGTTCATTCCTTTATTTATAAAACAGCAATAAGAGCTTCCTTTCTGAAATATTATTTGCTCTATCCATTTACATTTTGAGGCGGGGAGGGGGGAGCATCATTATATTTTTCTCCAAGGCTTAACAAAATGAGGCCATATTCTTGGTTGAGGCTTTTAGATACTGTCATGCTATATAGCAATAATACATTTATTATTGCTCTGACAAAAGCATTAATTTAATTGCGCTTTCTGTTTCTTGAAAGCACTGCTTGCTCCTGAGCATTCCATGCTCCAATCAGGCAGATGAAAACAGAACAGAAAGTTCAAAATAAATCCCTGCTAAAACCACGGTGTGTTTCTCTGCTTCCCCTTCCCCAGTGCTTCATACGTTTCCATATGTTTCTGGGTGAAAAAGCCTTACATGTGCAGACAAAGCCTTGGTTTTCTTTGAGCTATTCAAGAATCTTTCTCGATGTTATATTAAAATTTGTTAATGATGTCGGAGGATAGTGACAGTGTGCAATTAATGCAGCTGCCAAGAGTGTGTATGAGTAATTAGTGGTAGCTAATAACCTGGGAGATAGCGGAACTATTTTGTTGGACCTTTTTCAAAAGCTAGGGAAAGATGAACATCCCTGAGACATCATAAAAAAGTTCCAGAGAGACAGGTAGGTTCACCTCGGGTTGTCTGTATCAAAAATTACCAGAAGACTGAAAGGCATAGGCATGGGCTCATAACCAAAGTGATTGGCCTTAGCTGGGTTGATCTGCTTTTTTTGACTCAAATCTCTGTGTGGACTTGGAGCTGAGAAACCCCATGTAGCAAATTTGCCTGCAGTATTCGGTGAAACCCAGCCAAAGCAAGCCAAGTATATTTGGCTTAAACCTGTACTGCTCCTTCACAGTATAGTGACAGGTTCATCTGTACTTAAATTCTGGCTCTGTTAGAACTGGAAACTTAATATATGAGTTTCCCTTAGCTCACCCCCCCAGAGGCAAAGATACATCACGGCGCTTCAGTGAACATTTTGTAGTATTCGAAAACCTTGCAAAACCCAGACACAACATGGAAAAATCAGACTAGGGAAAGTTCTTTGGCTCTACGTTTTCTTGCTTTTGTTGGTATGAGTCAGAACCATTAATTGAGTGGAGTTTTCTTTTTGAGATGTTTTACAGTCCTGCAATGTTGTTTTTCATCGTGGAGTCGGTGTATGGGAGCGCCAGCCAAGAATAACAATTAGCTACTTAGCCTGTCCAGTTCTTACGCAAGCGGGAGTGTTAGATCAGCCTTTCAAACAATGGTGACAACATCTCTATTAAAGTTGGGGCCTGCTGCAGTAACAGGGTCACAGGCATCTGCGTTAAGTCATCTCGCTACGTCTTTCTCTTTTTATTACACTTCTTGTATCATCCCACTGACAACATGGAGCAAACGGGCGGGTTTCAGGTGCGTTCTTGGGAAACCTGCCCACTTTCACTCACCACAGTGATAGTATATGAGGATGAATCTGTTTGGTTTTTTTAAAAAAGCCCAAATTAAAATTCATGGCCAGGGTTTTATGAAAATGTCAGGCATTCCTTTAAAATTAACTCAGAGAAAAACCCTACAGCTTCAGAGCTCTCAAAAGAGTGGATAATGCTCACAAATTGGATATTGTTCTTCTCGGGTTATCAGACAGAAATCTATTCTTTCACTCTGGCAAAGGAATTTAACATTGGTAATTCTTGTTAATTGCTATCATCTTTCAATAGGATTTTCTGTCAGCATGTGTTGTGCAGCAACTGTATAGGCAAACTGTGTTTCTAGTTTGAAACACTAAAATGATACAAATGCTAATTCTTTCCAAAGGATTTCTTTTTTTTTTTTTTTTACTTAGGAGTTTGGGAGAAGAGAGAGGAAAAACAAGTGACCAGGTAGGAAGGTGAAAAGATTAGATCAGCAGTCTCCTAAATGACAGTACCAGGGACGTACGTTTGCATAATGCAGAGTCCCAGACTTTCCTTTTATGTTATTCTACAGTATAAGGAAACATACTGTGCAATAGTTGAGATCCAACTACCTCAGCTGCAGTCTGAGTCTAGTTAATTCAGGTTTAAAAAAAAAAAAAATATCTATGCAAGGCTAAAAGCAAAATGATCCCTTGGTTTACCAGGTCTTGTCCTGCCTGACAAGTCAAAGTTCATAAATTTTACAGAGTGCAAACAAGAGTTAAACGTAGTTGTATATCACTTTCTTCTGGCTGAAGACAACCTACTCTACTCCCCCTGAGCAGGAAGCCCTGTGTTACTGAGTAACTCCTTTGATGTATTTCAGGAGCATCTGCTTGCCGGTTACTGGCTGAAGATAATGATCAGTTACGTTTTCACCTGTTCCTCTTCCACATCCCTGAAGTTTCTAGTTTGTCCAATTAGGAGGCTTTGCCCTGTCCCCCATAGGCAGAGGATAAAGAAGCAGCCCTTCTGCTGGGGAATTAACACTTAAGACACTGGTTTTTCAGGCTGCATCTTGGCTGGATGTAGGTTATTAAAAGGGAATATTTCCTTCCACCTTTGTTCTGATTATAGAAATCTCACATTTGATCACCAAGCAGCCTAGTGGGAAAACTTGTGGTCCTATGTAAGGGCAGGGAAAGCAAAATGGGGAGAAATAAAGAAATAAAAAAACCCAAAAACCTGTAGAAGAAGGGACTAATCAACCAGCAAATATAACTGTGTTTCAAATCTGCAATACAGCATGCATGTTCCCAAAATTTCTTCCTTTTTTTTTTTTTTAAGATTTCTTCATGCGGCTTTCAAGGTAAAGACAATTGCTTTTAATAGGGAACTGTGATTTGTAGAAGGAAACAATAACAAGTATGGGTGAGAAACAATGCAAAGTCCACATGCTGTTATAATGCTAGCCTATTTACAGACTGAACTGAGAACTCCCGACACAGGCTTCTTTCACTGAAATTCAGCATATCATGATAAAATTTAATATCCTAGCCCATATTTTCCCATGTGATGTAAGGAGCATTGATGTCAGCAGGTACTAAGCACTATTTGTGCTAGTGGTGCACAAAAACTTGCGAGTGCTCGGTACCTTCTGGAAATCACCCCTACCACCATCGGTGGTCCCTTCTAGGAGTATTGCCCAACTAGGAACCATGGGTTATATGTTACCCATGTTACTGGAAGTATCCCATACATATCTGTGAGAAGGAGCTTTTTGAGCATAATTCAATTCTATTTGTTTTGTACAGTGACAGAACTAGTAAACAGCTCTCTGCTTCTAATAAATGAGTTAAACTCTTAATGGGTATTGCAGTAATGAATCCATAGAGAAGGACATATCTTATTTATATTGTTACCAAATTAAGAGCATCATCAAAAAAGCAGTTAAGTAAGGTATGTAAAAACTACAATTATTACCATCAATCACTTCCATATGATGGCAAATGTATAGAGTGTAGAGAAACCCTCGCATGCCCTAGGGACAAGCCTCACAAAGGCAGGTGCTGATAATGAAAGGTATGCCAAGATTATTTTTCAGGGAAAACAAGATAGGAATTTCTGTGAGAAAATAAGTTTTATGGGGGGGATTAGAAGGTGATAAAAGGTGGGTGTGGGGAGGACACGAACTGGTTCATTGTAGCCTCAAGAAGGCGCGTTCGAGAATGTAATAAAGAATGAAGCAACAAACAGGAATGAAGGAAGAAAAAAAAAAAATCCAGAAATGAAGCTGAAGAGACAGCTTTATTGTGTGATTTATAATGAAGTTTTGTGGGACTTCAAGCAGGAAATGATCCTGAATTTGATGTTGTTAAAAAAAATAAAAAGGAAATTGATAAAAAGATTCAAGGAGTGATTTGGTATGATTGAAGCAGAATAGCTGGAGATAATTTTGTCTGGTGTTTTATACAGACACTCCCAGGAATGGGAAGATGGGAGAACAGACAAGGCTGGTGGAGAAGGTTTTATTAAGTTATATCAGTCAACATGAGAGAACACAGGATGAGAGAACCAAATTTTTAGCAGCTGGCATTCTGAGATGAGAATGGGGGTCGCTGATGCTGGACAAGACAAAATGCCAGAATCATTCTAGCTAAATTTATTGCACTTTCCACAAGACCTAAGCTTTTTCTTTATTCATTATATAATCTGAGGAAGAGGGTTCATTAAATACATTCACCAATATCTGCACAGTAATGAAAATGGTGTGTTTCTTAGAATGGCTTTGTAGGAATGTACATAGCATCGGATCATTCCTTCCCTTGAGAAGGGAGGATTTAGTGAATAGCACAGAGGCAAATCTCGTATAGCAGGCTTAATCTTTCAGGTTTTCTTTCTTTCTGTCTTTGGCTGCTTTTGGGGGGGTTCCCCTGCCCCAGGGAGTAGGAAAGAAAATATATGGATACGCACTTCGGTCAGGACTGTCAGGTTTTGAGCCAAGTCCTTTCTGACCTTCGGATTCATTTGAGCTACTTATGCTCACAAGGATGCTGGATATAATGGTCATGGATTCAGCGAAGAGAGAACTTCATACCACATTATTTTATAATGCATATTTTCTTTCATAATCACAGTGAAATATAGGAAATAAAAAGGTTGAGCTAGGTCTTATGAGTCATAACCACAGTGCAGAGCAGCCTACACATGTGCAGGGCTTGTAGTTTTAAAAGTTATGACCTCACCTCTAAGTTTTAGGTCATACAGATGATTTTCCCTTTTTTTTTCTTGTTGAAAATGTGCACTTGTGTAATGCAGAGGCATATCTCTGGCGCTTGTGAAAAGTGCCAGAATGACAGTTCTGTAGGGCAAAAGTAGGTCAGTTCTGTGCAGAAAGAAGAACGACTTGGGAAGCAGCATGAAAGCTTCCCCTGTCCTGCCAGTATGTTCCAGTAAAAGGTGGGCCCAGTCTAACGCCTCCAAGGACAACCTGTAGCGGTCCGAAGGAAATTCGCTGGGTCGCTCCTGGCCTCCCCGCGGGGGCTGTGAGAGGGGTGGCACCAGGCAGTTGCTGCGGCCGACCTCCCGCTGCAGACACCTGTGCCGCAGCCTGCACATGTTATCAGCTTGCTGCACTTTCAGCAGAAGCCACAAAGCATCCTCACTTTTCTGAGATAGTCAACATTTGTTTCACGGAAATCTGAAAAGAAAATAAGAGCAGGAAGAAAACTGCAGGGACACGCAAGGAACCAAAACATTTTTGCTACCTTTTTTTTTTCCCCAGTAACTTTTTTTCTGTTAATGCCAAACATGGTGACATTATGTTCACATCAAACATGTGCTGTAAAATTGCACTTGTCAAGCATTTCGTTTGGCAGCAATGAAGAGGAGGAGATGCCGAGCCAAGAAATGTTTCTCTTTTTCTCCCTCATAAAATGGAGAGCTCAAGAACAAGTGGGAGTCTGTTCATTCTGTTATATTAGCGTGTGAGGGACTGTCAGTGTTTTTCCAGTACATACCTTCATTTTCAGATGGTTTTAAGTTAGCCATGGACATTTGATAGGGGCTGAAATCAGGCATTAAGAAAAGACACTGAAGATATGATACAACTTCTAATAGCACATTGGTCTATGGAGCAAATCAGTGTCTCGCTGATATCTTGACCAGTGTCAGACTGCGAGAGCAAGGACAGTCTTTTCATTCTACTGGAGCATACAACCCATCCTAATCCATGGCCGGAACCAAAAAGACACTACAGCAAGATAAGAATAAGCTGAGAATAACAGCTGTATAGCAAATCACTTGTCATGCCATGTAATATTTACATGTCTCAGAGATGTCTCTTTTCCTCTACTGCTATTTGCAAACACACGAGAAAAAATACATACCTCTGTGCGACCAGGCCCAGAACATGAGCACTTGTTAAGCCGTGGCTGGAGAGGACAAGGAAAGCAGTGCCCAACTCGTGCCCCGTTCCCACAGCCGAAGGCACCGTACCTGCCTCCCGGGGACCCTCTGCGGGGTTTGCTGTGCCCTGCCAGCATCTCCGGGCTCTTACAGCCATACTGGACTTGGCACAGCCCTAAGGAACATCCTGACCGGGCAAATCGGCAAATCCTGGCAATGGAAACTCACCGAAAAGCTCAAATGATTTTATTGGTGCCGTGCCTGACAGTACCAGCAAACTGCGACTCTGAGATAGCTGTCCTCTGTGGAAAAGTGTGGGGTGAGATTTTAATTGCAATTAGCTAGAACAAGATTTTTCATAGAGCTGCATTTCATTCATGATGAGTATCTGCGATATAAATTACAGCAGTATTTTCCTATAGGCACCAGCTGTCCTCTCTACTGGTTTGTCTTACAGACTTAACAATGCTTAAGTTTAACCCCCTGAGTATTCCATTTTAAACGCATTCATAGTTTTCCAAATATTTTGCAGGGCAGATTATAGCACCTGAGTAATAAAATCACAATAAGATTTTCTAGTTGGGTGAGAAGAATTTAAAACATATTTATCTTGAAAAAGTGTGAGAAAAGCACACATTACTGTTAAAAATTAGTAATTAAACTACCTCTGTTCTATCTGGAAGCACAGACTCATTATAAATAAAGATAAACAAGTGCAATGTAAAACCCCCAAACATTTATTCTTTTATAATGGACTTTTAAGTCAGTTTCCCTAGTTGTTGATAAATGTAATAAAATTAAATTAAATTAAAAGAAATGTCAAGAAGAAAACAAATTTGAAATTAACAGAGCCCACCATAAATTTGCAATTACTTGTCCATTAAGGGTCTGGAAGAAAGTTCATTTCAGCAAGGATAGAATTGACCCTATTGGAGCTTTAGCAGGGACAATTATTATCATTGCAAATTACTTAAACTATTAAACTGAGAATAATTCAGAAATATCATTAACAGTCAAATTACTTAAAAAAACTTGTTTTCTTTCTCCTTTGTTTAATTTAAACTTAATGTCTGCTTATTCTCACACAAGCAGAAAATGCTGATAAATAATTCCAGAGCATGCCTAAACATCTCCCTTCACAGCTAGCTTCTAATTTGATCTCAGGAGACCCTTCTTGGTAGCTGAATAAAATATTTTCATTTATTCTAGGAGAGCCTACATCACCATACGTTTCTAATCTCATGTTGCTCGGTAATGCCGCTAGATGAGGTCCTCAGCAAATCATTAAACTTGTTCAATAACAATGTTACAAAACACAAGAGATTTGCCCTTAGTGAAACAAAGAAGTTTTTCAAACATGGGGGAAAAAAAACCACAAAACAACCAAAAAACTTTAATAAGCTAACTTAAGTTTCTAGGGCAGTTTCAGAGATTATTTAACATTTTAAACTTCCTGGTGTGCACAGTACAAGAACAAGGAGACTTCAATGCAGTGTCAGAGTGGTTTGAAAAAGCCATACTTTCAGGTTACAGAAAATACAAGTGATATTGCTTCTCTGATAGGATCAAATGTTTTGTCTTGGTCAGCTCACTGTGCCCATTACACGTTCCCTGCATTTGAACAAAATAAGATCTTTTGAAATTTAAGGATTTAACCTCCCAATCTTATCTAACGACTAACTATATTTCCTGATGATATGATAATGTAAATGACTTTGCTATGGAATTCATGAATCATCAAGATATGATTTGAAGAGAGGAAATTAAACACTTGATTCAATTAATCTTTCTTATTAGGCTAGAAATTCATGATTTGCGCTCCTAATAAATATGATGTGAGATTTCATATGCATTAATCACATGAGATTAATACCTATTATTATTCTTTATATTAAATAACACTGGATTCAAGTGACCCAGACACCAGCTCCCTGATCAGGAAGGGATGGAGAGTACTGTGGAAGTGGTACACTCTCCCAGAGGAGAAAAGACTCTCATTGCTTGACAGATCATCCATCTTCTTTCTCGGCTTTATTGTATTTCTTCCATATTGATGGAATGGCTTTCTCTCTGGGAAAAGTTGGTTGAGTCAAGTGCTGAAAATCAAACCTAAGTTCCCTCATACAACGGTAGGGAATGAAAGTGCAGTGGAGCAAAGAAGTATAGCTAGGAGGCTGGATTAATCGGGGTCTGTTAAGCATCTCATCACCTGAGATCATGGAGATTTTTAGGTTAAACATGTCTTTTTTATTATTATTAATATTATCTGCACTACATTTGTAGAGATGACTTCATTTAAGGTTTTTGTTATTGGTTGAAGACAGATGACATTCAGTCCCTTTCTTCTAGTTTTTTCCTTAAGAAGGCAATTCAATATTATTTTACTTACCCATAGAAGTGTACGTTGTGTGGCATCTACCCATCTATTCATGAATCCACTCGCCAACCTATCCATCCATTCCTCTGGATACTTCTTCATCCACTACATAGAAATATACATTATTTGGTCAATTGTTTTCCACCTCTGAATAACAAAATCAGTAGTGCAGAACTATTGCTTTGCAGGTAGCTATATGATATGTACACAGGCAAAAGTACACATTTAAAAACACATCTAGAGAATTGCAAGGGAGCAGGAAGATAACTATAGCTAGACATTTATCAGTCTCTACATTTAGAAAACAGCTGGCATACCCTGATAGTGCTAATTGAGGCATTGCTATCATAGATGCTGCCTCTGTGGGTCACAGCTAATAGCACCTACATCGTCTGGTTGTCAGGGTAAGACAGTAGAAATCCCCTGGGAAAGCATCCTCCTTCCCTGGTAGCCGTGAAAGAGCCCTGGTACTCATTTGCTCACCTTGTTAAAGCTGCACAGGGCTAACTTTGAGTAAGGTTAACAAAGGACATTCTTATCAGTTAAAACCTTGAATATAGCTAATTTTACGTTCATTGGGATGAAGTATATCTGTAAGTGAACTATCCAAAGCTTATGAGCCTTCAGATTTGCCCTTGAAGTAAAAGTCAGTTGAAAAAGACAAAAGATTTTCTCTATGATCTTTTGCCCAGATATTTTAAGAAACTGTTTTGGGTAAATTAATTTCAGTCTAGCCCTACCTGGTAGTTCTCACAAAAAGGAACTGCCAAGGCAATCCTGTATTGTTCTTTGCTTTTGGATGAGATGTATTATTGGTACAAACGATAATTTGAAATGCTAAGTATTTTAAATTGTTTTTAAAAAGAGGCAGTTTAAAAAGTTTATTGTCATTGTGAAGCTACTGATTTTTTAAAAAAATCATCAAACTATTAACAATCTTGTTAAAGTGATTTTTGGCAATGGTGAAAGTTTTAATACACTTGCATCTTGAGAAATGAAAAAAATCTTATTAATAGAATGAAATAGAAAAATGACAAAGTTACTTCCAATTCTTGCAAAAGACTTTTATGCAGTACGTTGGTGTATTCCGTAAGCATGAACATATCCAGGAAGAGACTCTTCAGTGAACAGCAGCATATCCTCTATGTTGGTGGACTCTCTTCTTCTGTTTTGCATAACCCCATGTTCCTTGATGATTGAACCTCAAGTCATTTCTCATTTCTTAGAAATATCTCTGGGGAGGGAGAAATCAACATTTTAGTATGCCCACATAATGTCATTTTCACATGACTATTTCTTTGCCTTCATTTTTTCTCCTTTTCCAAAAGACAGTGAAAGCACCATATATGATCGAACACAAATTATCTTTTGATAACATGTTGGGGAGACATACAGAATCTCCACAGCTTTGTCAGAATAGTTAATTTAAGAAAAAAAACCTGTCTGATAAATTTGTCTGCATGTGTGATTGATTCCTGAAATAGAATTTTCCTTTGAAGTATCTGCATGTGTTTGAACTTTTTATGCCTTTACTTCTGCCCGCAGTCTCTGCCAGATGACTATATTCCTTTGGTGCCTTTTTGCTTTGTCTTATTACAGAAGGAAAGTAGCTGACGCTGGTGGACACAAGCAGTGACTGTGAGGAAGCGTAGCTTTCTGCTTGTTTCTGTAGTCTCTGAGTTTGTAGTACACCTCTGTATGACTTAATAATGATGGCTGTCACATATAAAAATGTCAATCGCTACTACGACACCGTTGTGCAGCTACTATACAGTCCTTGTAAAAAGGTAGCATCTCCCTGCCCCTACAAGTAGATTACAGTTAAAGTGGAGAACAAGCAAGGACCTTTATATTACTTCCATTTTTGTCTTTTCTGTGTAAGATTTTGTATATGCTTTTTTTCAGGGAAATTTTAAGGACTCATTGTAATTTGTCCAGTGAAGGAAAAAAATTTGAATGTAATTGAGAGAAGAGTTGATACCACTATATTTAGAATCTCTTGCTAATGATTGCATTTCTTACATTTTGTTTGATATGGTATGTCAGAAGGTCTGTGTGAATGTTATTTAAGGGAATGTTTATTGAGCAACTAACATGCCTCTGTCTTTGCAAACTGATTAGCTTTGTTCTTCCTGGTTTGGTTTTTTTTTTTATGTAAAGTGTAATAATCTGAAACTGTTTTACAGCAGTTCTGTCCTTTACAGAGCCATTACTTTGTGCTACTTAAAATAAAACTGGCTAGTTAAGCTTTAGTTCACATGCACGCCTCTTTCACTTTCTATTTTAATTTAAAGTGAATTCTGCAAGGTAAAACTGATGAGGGCATCATAGACGGAGATTCCCTGTAGTCTAAACTGGCAGTTTTGCTGAGCTCTAGGTACAAGTCACCTTGGAGCAATTTGGAGGGGGGTTTTGTTTTTATGTTGCCTGTACCACTGCCTGCCAAAGAGTAATTTGAGACAAGAGGGTGGGCACTTGGCAACTTTTATCTTGGAGGTGACAATGCAGAAGCTGCTAATTAGTGAATGTTTTTTCTATCAACTCGATGTAGAATTCCAGTCTTGTATGTGAAAAGTGCACAAATTTTCTTTGTGCCAAATTGGCCTCCATGTGAGGATTGGGTGGATCCAATTAATGTCAAATAGCCCTGTGTACTGTGTTTGTATAACTAGAGTGTGATATGCTTACGTGTGGCATCTTTTCCAGATGATGTGCTCAACGATGAGTAGGGATGAGATAATGAACACAGAGCATATTTCTTTCATCTGAACTAGACAGAAGACTGAATTTGTACTGAACTAGATCACAAACTACTACAGCCACCTTTTTACTTTCTTCTTTACATGTCAGCAGGTCTCAGCCAGCTATCGTCCCCCTATCCAGTTTGCGTTGGTCAGTTATCCAGTGGATCTCTTAATATACCTCACTTAAAAAATGAGACGCATTTGCCTCATTTCTGGAAATCAGGATTATTATTGAAAGTGTGACAGGTACGTTGTTACTCAAAAGCTCTGACAAGCACCCACTTTCTTGATGTTTGCCAGAAAGGAAGCATAGCGCTGATTGTTGTATCATTTATTTGTCACAATCCTCATAGAAGTAAAGGGATTTTTGTCTTGTTTTGTTTTGCATTGGAGAAAAAGAGCTGGGCAAGAAGAATGGGATGCTGAGACCATCATTCAGCGTGAACCAAGATGAATAGTACCAGTGGGATGTATGGGCTCAAACTGTAAAGAAAAGATGACAGACCAAGCACAGGGAATTTGAGACAGAAGCTGGACAGCAATATAGATTAATGTGAGCAAATCCAAACACCCACAGAGGCTGAGGTGAGGCTTTAAATGGTTATTAATTGTTTAAGGAATGCCATGTATGCTGATACATTTACAACGACAAAGAGAAAGCGGCACATCAAGTCATGAAGCTCCTTTGATTAAGAATTAGGTTGTGGTCTCCACAGTTAAGAAATACAGAAAACAAGTGGGAAATTCCTGCTGCGTGGGATCATACCATACACGGCTCTAGGTCCTGGGTTTGAGCAAATGTCATGATGCCCTCTGTGCCTGCTATACTATATGATTGGATTTGGATACTTCCCTGCGAAATCCCCCTTTTAATATTGATTGCCTTTTACATTGGCTCACAACTGATGAACTAATCTTTTTAACTCCAGCATCTTTCACATGATGTTGATTATGAGTTAGGATTTTATGGGAGCCTTGTGCAGTATGCATCGTACTCAGCCTCTCAGTGAACCATTACTCATATTTAGGGGAAAAAAACTTACCTTTGGTTTCAGAAAGACCTGGGTCAGGCTTCATGCGTGCCTTTGTAGGACCAGCTACAGAATAAGGACTAAATGAAACTCATGTTCCTAACAGCTGCTTCGTTCCCTGTTCAGAAAGCAATACTCTGCTAATGCACCGTGGAAGTACAATACATTACAGCCGGGCTTCCAAGTAATGCAGGACTTGTCAGCTCAAACACAGTCTCTCAGGAGACATCAGAGCACATTGTAGTATGAAGATTTGGGGAAGGATTCACGGGAAGACAGAAAAAGTTGGAAGTCCATTGATTTTCAAACCTGAGCTGTTACAGGAAAGTGGGAGCCATTCAGTACTTGGTCTGTGGCCCAGGGTCAGGAGTGTTTGCAATGGAGCATATTTAAGTGAGAAATACCTGATGAGTGTCTGAGTGCCAGAACCAGAAAAAATTCACTTTATCAATATGTCATGCATGTGGGCGAGTAAGACCTAACCAGAAAGCAAAGCTATTTCTGAACTGTGGCTGCTTTCTCAAAGTTGCAGTAAGCTGCACAGCAGTGACTTGTTAATGTAGGCAGGAGCAGGCTAGCACTGGCTCATGTGCCTTTGTACCATACTTCATTGTACAGAGGAGGCATGCCCTACATCTGCAAAGGAAAGTGATGGGGTTAATGCAAGCAGATGAAGGTATTTCAAATAAACCAATAATTAAACCAGATACATGATATTTATAACCTCACATTACTTGTGTTTTGGTTTTAGCATTTATACATATATTCTAAGTTGCTAAAAGCTCTATTCAAATTTATAGGGAAAAAAAAATTAGCCAGATAGACCAAGTCTGTTTCTGTTGATCATGATTTATCTATCTTCCAGTAAGCCCTTTGGTAGAGCTGCGGCTAATCCATTACCTCTACACTTTTCGGAATATCTGAAGTGACTGAATTTTGAAAAATGAACAAGGGGAAACATGTGACTTACATCCTATATGAACCTTAAAACCATTATAAATGCCAGTATATAAAATGAAGGTACTTTCCTCCAGTGCTATGTTCGCTTTTGGTTAACCCATCTTACAAATGGATATAGTAAGAAAAGTACCAGAGAAGGACAGCTAAAAGAAAAGCTTTCATATAAGAAGAGATTAGGACAATTATACCTATTTAGTTGAGAAAGGAGATAGATGAGAGGAGACATCATGGAGAGATATGAAATAATGAAGTATAATAAAATTGTGCTAATACTACAAATTGACCTCCTGGCCTTTTACTTCAATTTTGCTTTTAAAAAGCAACTCTTTTAATGCTGTTAATACAAAATTATAGCCATTTTCTCTCTCCAGAAGGACCTAGATGTTAGCAGTGGGTGGATTCATCCATATATATGTATGTAGCAGGTCATACATGCAAACTTTCTAATGCAGTGTGAGAATTTACCATTTTATTTATATTCATAAAATAAAGGTCTGTCTGCAATTCAAAGAAAACGGTGTCTCAGCTGGGGAACTACAACACAAACCCCATAGTATATTTGCAAATTCTGCTGAACTCATAGCTTGCAAAGTATTCTGTAATACTTCCATATTCACTGCATGTTTTCAAGTTTTTACACTTCCTATATATTATTTTTGGGTGGAGACATAGATTAAAATCCTACCTGGGTCAAAACCTAAGAAATCTCAGGAGTTTTATACCTTACCAGTTTAACACACAATGCAGTCACACTTCAGAATTGACTAAGACAAGGCACATAAGATCCTCGTGGGAATAACAGCAACAGCGATGCTAGGGAGTTCTTCATACAATGCCAACATTTAGCAGTGAACCCTATGGCTAAATGGGCTTCAAAAGAAGGTAAGCAAACAAAACTTCCTTTCTGGAAAGAACATCAGAGACAGACATATACACAGGAGGGAGCTGGTGGGATCTGCAAAGACAATGACTTGCTGAAAAACGTGTCATCGACAACAGAGAGCGACGTGGGGTATCCTGCCCTGTTTCCTCACAAGAAGCTCTGCTTCTTCCTCTAACTGATCAACAGATGCTGTATATCTGTTTTCATAGTCAATATTCATTACTGCTGTTTGTGCATTTTGATAATTATACTTCAGTTTTTATTTCACAGCTGGTTTAGCCTATTCTGATAAGAATCTAGAGTTAAACAGCACTACTGGGTCTTTTGGACCTAGACTAGGGCAGCTATTCTGGCAAAGCCACAAGGAAACCTAATCAATTAACGTTACTCAGAAAATTGTGAAAAGGCTGCCAGTGAGAGCAAAATGCTTTTCTGACAAATCTATGTCACTAGGAAAAAGTTCTTTCACCAATAAATATGTATCTTTCTCTAAATGAGAATAGCTAGGTTATAAATGAATATGAGAGATGCCTTGCACAAAAAGCAGTCGAATTGTGAGAGTTAACGTGCTTGCTCACTCGGTTCCATGTGTTGGGTTTTTTTTCATTATTTTCTGTCCTTAAGGCTTTTTGAAGAAGCTATTGGGGCAGAATGGCTCTCAGCACTTGTGTAGATTTGAGAACTCGAAAGGGCTTAGCATCCTTGCATGTGGGCCAAAGTAAGTTTAAAAAAATACTGATTTTGTTCATTTTAGAACAAAATGCAGCATGCAGATGAACAACAGTGCCAACAAGAATGGAAGAAATCCCTTGAAGCTGTATCTATTTTTGTGTGAGAAATCATCTCCATATTCCTTTCTTAAAAACGGTCAGAACATTTTCCAGAAAGAATGCATGTTCTGCATTAAGATCCTTGAATGTTCAAATCTTTGTGTTTTTTCTTTACAACTGGAAAACCACCAAATATATTGAACAATTCTTTCTTGGGAAAATTTCTGTAATTTTGGGAAAGCCTTTTCTTCTCTAGCTTTGTTGGAAATAGTCTGGCTAGAACAGCCTCTGTGCAGTGAATGAGTTCAAAAGAAATGTTTGCAGTTGAATTCAGTATCTTAATCTAACTCAAATGAGTTAGAGCAACATATTACATGTGGTTATCTTACTTCATAGATCTTTGTTTGGAGAGCATCCAGACATGTTGCTAGTATTATCTTAAGTATGTTCTTGATAAGTGCTAATATTGATATCTATGCCTCTCAAAAGAGAGATATATAGATGTGAACAGGTTTTTCCAGTATGTCTCTCAATTGAAGGAGACTTAACAACCCTTTTTTATCTGACCTTTTAAAGTAGCATAGTGGGCAATAGCCATTAACTGATCAAATATGAGAAATGTCAGGTGTGGAATAAGCACTGACAAGGAAATATTTCATCTCTTTAAGCTCATGAACAATCACTGAAGAACCCTGGCTCCTATTAAGGCTACTTCCCTGCCCCCCCCCCCCAATATTCAATAATGGTATGATGGGTTGCCTCATGAAGCATTCTCTACAAAGCTAAATGTGAAGATAAAAAGAGATCAAACAGGCTAAAGTATGGTATAATTCTGAGAAAATCATCATTGTTGCTTACTCAGATATTCTCATTTTCATCACACGGTGCCAGGTCTCATTTAGTAATACATTTAATAATTCTAACAACCCACTTATCTACTTTTCTTTAACATGTACTGCATAATCACTCTCAGATCATCATGTGTCACTGTAGATTCCTTTCCCTTCTGTTAATCCAAATAATTCAACTTAATAGTGAATTTAAAAAAAAAAAAAAAAAGAGAGAGCTTTGTACTTAAGCCTCATACATGCTACAGATCTTTGATTAGACAGACGTGGTATTTATTTCATAAGAATTTGCTAGCAAAGAGAAACATGATGTGGAGTTGAGATCACAAGTCACTGTGTAGGCTGGGGGCTGATTCCTCTTTGCCAGTATTACTTTGTAGTGTTTTACACTGGCAAAGTCCACTGATGTCAGTGCGCTTACTCTTTATGACAGACTCCAAAAAGTTCTGATGAAGAGAAGCATCAGACTGCTCCTTCCCCAGGGGAGTCCTGGGAAGAGCACACTCTGCTTCAAAACCAGTGCCTGTACCCAAAATCTTCACAGTCTTCTGGATAAATATGAGTTCTACGGCTCCTAAACACAGCCAGTGCATCAGTTGTGCTATAAAAATAGAAACAATCTCTATACTAGTCTGGAATTCATGTCCATATATAGCTCTTACGATTTGACTGTATTCTGTCTTTAATGGCAGTTTATAATATTTTTAAAAGTTTATATTGTGTAGGAAAAGCTAATTAAAAAATGGGCTTTCTTCATAGGCTCTGGCTCCAGCTGTTCTCTTTAAAGCAGCTGGTAAACTTCCATAAACCAAAGATTAACCCTGACAAACACAGACTTTTGAGGTGGGAGGCATCATTCCAGCATACAGAGTTCAGTGTTAGCGATTAACCTGCTAACAGAGAGGGATTATGTCAGGATCTGAGCGTGAGGTACTGAGACATGAGAGAGAGACGCGAGCCCCTGTGGGGTTTTGCTGCCTCTGCACTTCTGGAGCAGCCTTTGGGCTGCTGTAGATTCTGCAGTGGTTGTTTCACCAGTCGGCATCAGGAGTGCAAATCCAGGCTGTAGAGATCTTGGATTTTCTTGCTTTGGGTATTTAAAAGGTAGAGGAATGTGACACAAGAGGAATCTACAGGCAAGAAAACTTTGTAACTGCTGTCCAAAAATTAAAACCGACCCCCGAGAAAGGATCTCAAAAGAATAAAATCCCAGACTTCCCTGTCATATTTGGTGAAGGCTGTCCATCAACTTCCAGGCACAGTTTTCATTATCTGCAAGCGTAAACTTGGCGCAATTGTGGATCAGGATCGCTGTGCACTGAAACCACAGTAGTATAAACTCCCACTGATTCTGCATTCTGCACAGAGGAGAGGGACCTCGCCAGAAACAATATAAACTAAGGGTCTTTGGGGTACCAGTTTAGGTTTAGGTTTGGCCCCAGAAAGACCAGAGAAACGGGCAGTAAAAATGAACAGTAACTTGAGGATATTTTAATAACAGCTGGTCTGTTTTCTTTCTTAGTGCACTTTTATTTTATTTGCACTTTTGTAGTTTCATCTTGATGACATGGCTATTATTTTATAGCAGTTTCAAGCAGTTAATTAATGAACTGCACACATGTGACATGACACCACCTTGCCCAATTATCTCTGGCATCTATTTTTATGGTACAAAGCACTGCTGCTTTGTGAATTATTTTAGATTGTAAATTGCCTCTGGAAGCTGTTATATTAATAGCCAAAACAATACAAGAGCAGTGCTTGATGGCTGACATGCAGCAATGACAAATTGCCATGCATGATCTCATGAAATCCACCAAAGCACTTGGAGACGTTTGATAATGCTTCTCTGTTCTTTAGATGTAAATCCACAACACCTTATGAAGTCCTTCAAAAACAGATTGCCATTTTGCTGACAACCTGTAAATGACAGAGCAGTACAGAATTAGGAAGAGAATATATAACACAATTTTGGACTGATTTTTCACAGGAACTTTTTTACTGGTAACAGCAGACCAAAAATATTGTCTACCTACCAGAAATCAGACACAAAGTAAAGACAAATATTTTAAAGCCAGGTTGTTTCTGGGACCCTATTTTCAGCCTTGTAAAGGCAAATACACCATACCTGGTGGCAACGTGGGCAGAGATCACGTCCTGATGTCCCCCGTCCCCAATCCTCAAGGGAGAACTGGAGGGACAAGGAAAGTGTAGGTACAAAATTCTGCCTTCCCTCCTCAGTTGCATCAGAAGTGAGTACGACTGGCAGATGTGGTGGACCCTCTCTAAAAAAAGAGATATCTCAGTATTTTTTTGTGGGAATCATTGTGTCTTGGTCATCAGAGATGACTATACTGCTCTGTCAGTCTCATATATAAGCACAAAGGTTTTGTGGGACCTGAATTTGTTTTGAACCCTACACCTTATAGAACCATTGTTTTCTCTAGACGTCTTCCTTCAGGACTGCGCAACTTACAGTCAAAAGCCTTCCTCCTAAATAAAGCTGTAGCAGCAACTTTGGTCTGCTTTGGTAAAAGCGTGCTTGAAAAAATTTCCAAGGGTTTTGAACATCTGGCCAAAGGAAAATCAACCAGTTCCTTACTTGTTTGACCAGAATGAAGCCTCATTTTCAAATTGCATATGATATCAATGAAACACATCACCTAAGCCTTATTATTTTTATGTGCTATATTACAAATATATTAGTCACTTACTGTGAATATTCACAGGCAAGTTCCTTCATCTAAATTTGATGAAAATATTTCCCAACAATTAAACACATTTTAATTTTGATCTAGAAGTGAAAATTCTGTTCCTGCAACTTTACAAGCTGATACGTATGCTTTAAAAATTAATTTCAAATACGTGCATAAATTGCCAATTATGTGTAAGAATGGAAATGCATTATAGCTGAAGGATGAATTCCTCTCTTTGCACAAAATGCAAAGGAAATGTTCTCTGTGTCTCACAAATGTCTCTTTCGTGCACAAATACGCACATTTATTAGAATACATTCACATACAAAAGATTCTGAGAAAGAAAGAAATGAAAATAATAATGTTTTCTGTTTAGAATGTGATCCTTTAATAGGAATTTCTCATTGTAATATGATTTTATACTTGAATATGTTGGTGTACAATAAAAAGCAATATTATAGATGCAAATATCTATTCACTAAAACTAGCAATAGGTAGAGAAAAACTTCTGTAGTTTGGGAGTGGTTTGGGACTCATTTTGGATAAGAAGCCAGAAGTTCAGATGCATTCCCTAGTCTTTTAAATTTTTTTTCTGTACCACAGGTGCTTCTTTAATTCATATCCATTAGCCTATCCAGACCTTTTTCCCAGGTCCATGGCAGTCCCTCACCACCTTTTTCTATTTCACCAGACTTTCATGATCTACTCTTATCATTTTCTTTCTATTTTAGGCTTTTTTTACAGCTCCCATTACTGTAGTATCTGAGCAGTTCATATTCTCCACTGTACTCATCCTTACAATACCCAAGTGTAACTGTATGAGAAGCAAGGGAAGAACCATTATCCCCATTTTATAGCTCAATAATTGAAAAAAAAAAAAAAGAAAGACTCGGAACCATATCTGCAATGGTATTCAGGTACCTAATTCCCTTTGAAATCGATGAGAGTTACCTAAATAGAACTGTGACTGCGATGGAGGGAGAGCTGGAACCAGACCTTCAGCTAATGACCTGCTCATTAAAACATCGTTTCTTATAGCATTAATTCTTTAAACCAGATACATCCTGCCCCCTTTTTGTATTCACCCATCACTCATAAACCAATTATGTGAAGGTGTTTCTCACCCACCTATCATATAGACGTGAATATTTATGAACTGTAAATATTTCTTTTCAATATTTTCTGTGCCTTGGACTGCAGCAGAATTTGGGATGCATGAAGTGATAAAACTAAACTAAAACAATGGGGAAAGTAGCTATGGAAACTCCAGAGTCCCACCAAAGAGTGACCACTACTTTTAATTACTCTTTGCAGGGACAGAGATCTTAAAAGTCTAGAAGCAAGGGAGCAATGGTTCCTGAAACTGGGAAAAAATGACAGCGGAGTGGAAAACATGTAGATATTTGTGAAGCTGAATAGGAGAGAAATCATTATAAAGAACACTGCAATATGATTCACAGAACTCCATATAGTTGCTCTCTCTAGCAATCACTTGATTTTGATAAATTGTTAAATTAACACTTTGTGAAGTTTACTTCATGCCAAATGGGAAGGAAAACAAACTGCAGAGGTGTGTATACTGACCAGAACAAAAGGAAAATGAAGCTTTCAATTTAGACCATCTTCTAATTATTATTATTCCTAAACAATGGGTTACACAGACGATATTTCAGTGCAAGGCTAATAATGATATTCTTCAGAGAATCCTTGGAGAAGAAATAAACACATGCAAAACTGGAAGCATTTAGGAAAAAAAAACTCAGACTATTTCATAGTTGTGTTTGTAATGCAACGTTTTTAAAATAGCAGAAATAATACACAGTACAGATGCAACACATCTGCTCAGACATCTCTGCTTTTCAGCATGTTAAAGCAACTCAGATGCTCTAAATGATGACCTACTGTTGTGCTTGGAGTCATTTGAACAGGGCCCCTGGTATCTAAAAGTAGGAAGTTTGTTTCAGCTTTAGAGATTTTGTTTTTAGTTCTATATTATACTTAGCCTCACCACAGAAGTTTTTTTTTTAATTTTATTTCTCTCCCTTGAAGAGACTTAGAACACTTTGCTGTTATTTTCTTTACAATAATAGATAGCATCACTGAATGCTAATGCCAGAGATGCTGGATGGACAACTTAAGAATGGAACACAGCAAGGTGAGAAATGTCTAATACAAAAAAAATTGTTAGGGCAGTGCTGTCTTTTTTCTCTCCCACACAATTTCAGCATCAAAGAATAACGTACAGGGCCTAGTTTAGATAAGCACTCAGGTATTTCCATACTCAAGTCATGTTTATCCAACTAAGCATCATATGCAGCAATGATGAAAATTGCTGAAATGATGAAAATATTTTCCTATATTTGCTTAAACAACTTTGCAACCATTCAGACCATGTAAGCCAACTTCAGAGCTAAAGAAAAAGTTCCAGATAGCCATGAATTAAACGGGTAGAATGATGGGAGACTCTAAGTAAGATTTGCAGTGATTTTATTGTAGATGGATGAACCTATTGTTAGTTGCAAGTTGAAAATGAGGAATTAGGGATGGAGGGCTAGGAAAAATTAAGAGACCAAGTAATGCAGAATTAGACAAAGTTGTCAGCTAGTGCACATAGGCTCAGAAAAGTTTTACTTTGAACAAAGAAGGAGAAAGTAAGCACAGAGGAGAGAAAAAAACCAACCCTCTTTAAGTCTTTGGAAAATGTTAGAAGTCATTGATTCAAGATTATTCAAGTTCATAAACAGAAGAGCTTAGATAAGATCAACCGGATAAAAACTGTGATATTTGTCATTTCTAATTCCAGTAATTAAGTGCTGTTCTAATTCTACTTGAGAAGGCCTCAGTGGGATTATAATAATGGCATAATGATGGAAACAAAGACAAAGAAAGGATCAGAACTACTACAAAAAGAAAGGATATTGAAAAATTCATGACACACAGGCAATGATTGTCCTTAAAAGGTTAACCTTTGCTGACAGATGCTGTAACAAAGGTGTGCAAGATATCTTGTTCCCTATGTATTTTCCCCCCAAATAAGAGAAAAAGACAGAAATAATTGTCATATATCACAACGATATTTCCTGCAGTTGCCACTGATGATATTCTTCGTAATGATCACAATTTTTTTTAGGTCATTGATTTTTAAGGCAAAATAAGTTGTTGTCAAAATGTAGCAGATTACTGAGAATAAACCTAACAGCTTTGAAAAACAGTGGAAGAGGGAGAGAGAAAGAGAAGGAAAAAGAAAAAAAGTTAACTACTTCACAATAAACAAATTATTAGGACAAACATCAGAGTTGTAAGATCTAAGATTCAAGTCAGGACTTCACAAAGCAAGGAGATAGACCTTGGTGAATTGTTCCATAGGTGACCCTGCCTGCTGTTTTATATGCTTTCTCAGTGGCCCTGAAATATGTACAATGTATGCAAGACTAACTCCAATAAGAAAGTGCTAACCCCCCAAATTACTGACATCCTTGAGATTTAGTTACTCACTAAAGTGGGTGAATGTCACTCAATGCAAGAGCGACATTTGTGTACTTATTGTAAGAAGAATGCCTTAACTGCTGCATGTTGTTTCACCCCAACTGTTTCATGTTCATCTCAGGGAGGAATGGGGAATTTTGGAAATCTCAGAGACTTTGGCAAGCAGGAAAATCATTTTCCTTGCCAAGCCTGGCGTAGAAAGGAATCAGACTTTTGTTTGCCCCCAAGGACCACTGGAATGGAACTCCCCTCCCTTCAGACCTTGAAAGTCACATTGCTTCCCACTATCACATTGCTGGGAAACTTTATTGTATGTAAATTTCCATCATTCTTATTCCACTTTTCTTCCTTTCCCTCCATCCAAGTTATTTTGCCATCTCTACATTGAACCATTATTCGATCTCCCATAGAGGGTATAATGCACAGTCCTTATTAAGATACACATGTTCATGGAATAACCCAAAGCTCATTAAAAAGATAAACTTATATTAGAGTATTTGGTGCTATTCTCAGAGCATGCACAAAATATGGAGCAAATATTGTACTTATAATTGCATTTTAATTGAGCTGTATCTGGTATAAAAAAGATAGTTGCATATGGACTGTCAACTTGAATAATATTTTAAGGTACGTCTTTTAATTTTACTGCTTTTATTGTTACTATTACAGTTTGAGAAAATTTCCCCACAGCTGTTTTTATTTTGTGAAAATCATTCATCCCATGAGCATGACTGTAGCTGTGTGCAGTATGCATAAATCCTTATGATCATTAAACACGTGTAGTTAAGGACTGTTGTGTATCCATACATGTTTCATTTTCTTGCTTTGTGTTTAATTTTTCAGTGACTCTCCTTATTATTTCTATATCTCAGCTGTAGAACAAAAGGGAGATCTACAATTAGCAAATAGCTGAATGCCATCCTGTTTGCTGCCCCTGTTTTTGTTTAAAGCTTTTTTGAATTTTTTTTTCTTTTTGTAGACTTACCAGTGATTTTGTCTCAAAATGTAGATGTGTTGCTTCTTCCTCATCACTTTCCCCAAGCATCTGGTCCTTAGTGACAATAGTCCTGTCTCACTACTACATCTGGGCCATCACTCGCTCCCACAAACTCTGACAGGTCTCTGATTCCTAAGTGCAAGTTGCCTTTGCTTCTTGCACACAGTCTCTGGTACTGTCACCTTCTCCTTCCTTTCACAAAATCCCTAATGTTTTTCTTTTTTTCTCCTGCTGCTCCACTGACTAACTTCTCCCAGCTCTTCTGGCTTTTGTTCCAGTTCCTCTGCTCACATAAACACCCTGGGCTTCCTTCCTGCACTGTTTCTTTCCCCTGAACAATCCTGGCTATTCATCACTTCTTCCCAGGCTCTCACTTACTTGTCTCCCCTTCCTAGAATTCCTAACTGTTATTTGATGATCCTCAGGCTGAAAATGATTTTGACATACAAAGGATCACATTTTCTAAGCAACAGCCAAGTCAGAGGAGCTAAAGTTTACTGGGTTTCACATGAAAACCAGGTGAAACAGCAAATTTTTCCTGACTTCAGTGCATTACTACAAAGCACTCCTAAAATTTTCCCCAAAGTGAGAGAAATAGAACGAATCAAGCCCTTCTGTGAATGCAGCCTGAATTGATAACTCAATGTAGGTAATTTTGTGTTTTTTCAGATTTTGCAAAAAATATTTTACAGAGCTCTCCTTGATTATTTTCTTTTCACGAACATAGTCATTCCAGCCTGAAGAACCCGCCTCCATTTGGCTTAGGCTTCACTAATTTAGCAATTAACATTTAACAGCCAGATTGTTTTCCCGAGCCCAAGGGCACTAGTGCAAGAAAATATCTTCTGATCTATAACCTCATTGCAATCTCAGAGCTCCTAAAACCCAACTTTTTTATTCTAATCATTTTTTGCTGATGCAGGAGCCAGTCATAACTATACTGCAAGTAGCAAAATGCTACACAATACTCTCTAGTCAGACAGCATTTATTGTGCTGTAATTTGTTCTAAGACAATAGGGGAGATGCAAATTCTAGAGAGGCATATTAATCTGTAGGTCAAACAATAACAAAATATTGAAAAACTGTCTTAATGATTTTTTACATTGTGGTGGAAAAGCATGTAATTCCATAGAGGGGTACTGGTGATCTCATAAACCAGGAGAATAAAGCTGAGAGGTTTATTAATGCCACCAAGGCACTGAAATAGAATTTGTTTTATATCATGTACAACTGTATAGGTGTTTATTATTTATAACACATTCTTCTTTTTTAAAGGTCTCCATTCTAAGCCCTCTTCTGATGCGCCATATCTTGCTTTTCCCCATTGGTTTTAAACAGCAATTGTATTCCAGATGCAGCTTTAAATGGTGCTGTGTTAGCTGCTACCCTTCACTTTTTATTACAAAATTTAGTCTATTATACCAGCAGTATTCTTCATTGAAAAGTAAAAGTTAAAAACTGCTGACTTCTTAGGGGGCGTGTGGAAAGAGTTGCTCCGTGTGTGCCATATGGCGCTCCGCACCTTGTAGGATCAGGCCCCAAACGCTAGTAAATCGCGATTTACTGACAGTGCGTACCGTGCAGGCAGAGGCAACGTGCCGCTCCGGCTCAGCCCTCGTGGTGAGCCTCCTCTCTGGTTTGAAGCGATCGGTACTGACACCGTAAGCACCAAACCAGCTGTCACTGCTGTTCTTGGCAGTCAAAATTGCATGGGGCCACACTGTAAAATGCTCAGCAGGGTAGGGGGGGTCCCAGCGCTTGTGTGAAGAGAGCCCGGTGATCCTTAGAGTACAGAGTTTGCCGGTCTCTTTCTTTATTCTAAAAATCCAGCGCTAAAAAAGAAAGGGGTACAGAAGGGCCAGTTAGGAGGTGGCAGGGGCAGTCTCCACTCACAGAAAAGCGGTGGTACACCCACGAGAAGCAATCCGCTCCAGCTTAATGGCTCGTTACTGCCATTAGACCTGCTCACATCCAGGGCAGCTGTCCAAAGCCCGGGTCACGCAGGAGTGTCTCCAGCAGGACCTCCGACACATCCATCTCATCCCCTCCATGGCAGCACTGCTAATGACAGAGAGAGCCAACAACCACCAGGGCCGCGGGGCAGGCCCTGTCTGCAGAGGTCACCGCTGTCAGCCTGACCCCACATGTCCCACACTCTTTTGCAGCCCGCTCTTCAGGTCAGTTGTGAGCCACCATTTCCTCTGCCATCCCTGCTATAATTAATTATCTGTTGCACAATAACCTGCCATTATAGGAGACTAGATAAAGTGACCCTGCAAGCACAGTACTCCTAAACCCTGCTGCCGCACTGCTCATGCAACAGCTCCCTCGCTATCCACGCTCAAACCACTGGAGGTCTAACACCTAAACCGGCCGCTGGAAGCTGACCAACATGCTTTGGAGCCTGATTTCATGGTGTGGACAAGCCAAGCAGGCTTCGGCCTCCCCGCAGGGCCAAGGACCAGCCACAGGAGTCGGCTGGGAGCGGAAACCTGCAGCCGCCGGCCCGCAGGGAGGTTGGTGCTCACGGCCTGGAGGCCTGAAGCACACCTGGGCCGGGAGCAGGGGTTTCTTCAGTAGTAGGCTTTTCATATTCTGCTTACGCAGAAAACGAGGGTGCTAATTACTTGTGGTAGTGCTTGTGCTTGATGGGAATGCCTCTCCACGGGGCTGTCAGGTGGTGGCTTCTGCCAGGCTGGAGGTGGGAGTGGGGAATGAAGGCCTCCATACAGAGCCGCCTAGTAACCCCATGAGCGGTTCAGCCCCCTTGAGATGAGGAGTTTAATGTTAGCCTTTTAAAAATGTACTGTTGAAGGCTTAATGATAAAGCTTTGATATTTTTAAAAGTTATTTACAGCAGTAACATATTTCCTCATAATTGTTTCAGTGCCAGTACTAAGTAATGACAGTCTTTTAGAAGTACAATTGTTTGCAAAATATTTTCTCTACCAGTTTGTGCCATAAGTACAGAACACAATGATAACAAGATCCTATTTGGTTTAATGTACAACAATTGCTATGTTCCTAGTTTTATTTTCTCCCTGCTTTTC
>JANZLQ010000095.1:15091908-15148240 GCA_026212715.1 Elanus axillaris | reverse complement strand
GGGGGGTGTTGATGTGTGGTGAAAACTAACTGTAATGAAGCTCTATGTATATATAGTAGTAATAATAACAATCAGTGCATCTTAATAGAAGCAGGAAGAACTTAAGATCTTTAGTGTGATCTGAAGCATCCATACTCAGTGTTTCTGTGGTAATTACCAAGGAAAGACTGTGCTGATCATCAGTTATTCTCTTAGTATTCCCTTGCCTGTAGAATATATCAACACTTAAAGAAAAATAAAACTTAGATATTTTTTTTCTAGGAAAGTTAATGTCTTTTTTCTGTGTCTCAATCTACATCTTAAATTGCACACTCAGTTGACATCTAGAGATACATACAATTAAAGCACCAAATCACCCCCTCATTGCTTAGCAAAGGCAGGTCTTCCATGGAAAAAGTACGGAAGGATTAGCTAAGACAGCCAGTAGAGCACAATAAAGCTTCCCAAAAGAGACTACACCAGATGACTAACAGCAAATTTTTCTGTGTTTCTATTGTTCCTACATCTGCTGGGGGAAAGCAGTAATAGCTGTGCATACCTACAGGGTTTTCAGACACCCCTGTACAATGAGTCTTTGAGCTGTATTTCACACCGTTCCCCATCTCTGCAATGCCTCCTCTTCTCCTGCTGTCCTTTTCCTACCTTTTCCAGACAGCTCATTTGTTATGCATCATGCTGCTCTAGCTGGCCCTTTGCACTCTTGGAGTTAGGGCAAGATTTGTCCTGGTTTCTGCTAGCATACCAGCAATGTTAATGTTTAGTCTAAAAGTTTTAAATGGCAATGGTTTCCTTTTCTTTTTTTTTTAACTTAACACTGTTGTCGGCTTATAAGAAATGCTAGCAAGGGAAAAAAAAGTATGTGACCTATTAAAATGAAAGATTGCCCATTCTTGTAATTACAAGTAACAGGAAGCCTGGTAGTACCTTGTTTGTTAAATTCCTCTGACCTCTTCCAAAAAAAATTGTACAAAAAGTCACAGTTATTAGTACATCTAGAGCTAGGGTCCTGCTCTATGCACATGTGTTAGTCATTTACCAGGGTTTTTTTCCCCCTTCTTGCTAGAACTGCAGTGAATTGATAGCTAGATATTCAAACACTGGTGGACAATCCCCTTTAGGCTGCCTTGGAAGAACTTGCTAATAACTAACTGCCGTTCTTCTCTGGCTCAGGTTCCCCTTTGCTGTAAGCTTATAAGGGGGCCCGTTTCAACCTGGTTTGACAAAAAGGACCTGTGCAGGAGTCCCAAAGATGCAGAGTCCTGGGGCAACAACAGTTTTAGGCCTAACTGTGGAAAGGGCAAAAGAGCCTAAAAACTCCCCGTGGTTTTCAGGGTGGACTCCCTTGCAATGGTTTAGTGGGAAAACACTGGATTGCCAGGGCTTTTTCAGACCACGATGGAAGAGGCTAAGCCTGCACTCTGCTCAGTCCCCTGGCCTTTGTCAGGGTCTGTCAGGTGTGAAGATTTAGCTCCTATTACAGGGAGTAAAGGGATCAGCCACAAATAAAATATATGCTGTGGATTAGACAAAAGCCCTGTTCCTTTGCTATACACACATCTATGCCAAAAGTTAAGTACCTCAGAGGACACCCCTCAGTGCTACTCTGTGACTACAGGGTTGCTCTTAAGCCCAATTTTCGAGTCTTCTCCAGTAATTTACTTTGCTCACTCTGGAGAACTGAAGCAGTTATCTAACGCGGACTTTCAAATTTGAAAGATTGATCACATGAAAATGGAAATTACCATCATTTGACTCCAATTTATAAAAGCAAATGTAGTCATTACCACAGTTAGGCATCTGAAATATTAGGTAGTTGCAATCTGGGATTTTTTTTTCCCTTCAAAATAAACTGTCAAACTTCTGTTCATATTTATAGTGCACCTTTTCATGAAAAGTTTTTATGTTCTGGTTTTGAACTTCTCTTAATAGGGCCTTATATCTTAGGAATGCTATTATCTGCAGCATCACAAGCAAACTTTTGGAAACCTAAGGGAAAAGAATAGGGGTGAGGGGTAGGGGGAGGAGAAAAGAAACTCTGACTTTGAACTGAAAATGTAATTTGTTATGGCTATAAAGCTAACTGAAATGAGGAAACAGAAATGACAAACGGAAATCAATGAAGTTATTTAACATGTATGCATGGAACATAAATGAACAAATAAACTAGTGTCATATACATCCTTTATTAATAACATGACTGCTTTCTGATACATGTAGATAAGCACTTTTAAAGCTAGATTTAAATAAAAAGTGCATGAAAACTCCTTGGTCCTAAATGAAGCAGAGGTTTTAGTCCCTCCAGAGAGTTTTTAGAAGGACTGTTTACTTATTCTAGTGACCTGTATCTATGTTAGAGAACTTCAATTCCATGAAAAGTAATTCATGTATGCATAGGCACAAGGAATCAATGATCTTTATGTATGCTGAAACTTGAAATTTCTTATGCTCCCCTTCTAAGTAATAACATTATTGTAGCTGGAAACTTCACCTGTATGGTGTTTTTTTCTTTCCCCAAGAGAACTATACTTTCATTTCTCAGGTAACCTGCACCCATTCAAATGACTGTTTATTGAAAACAAATCCTTGGGTAACCCGAATTGTCAGACAACTGCTCAAAATTTTGTTAAAGACGCACATATAGTGAGAAGGATCATAGACGGGACAGCTACTAGAGAGGAGAAAAAATGTAGAGGAACCGTGGTAAAGTGAGGTCTCTGGACAAAACTTTCCCTTATACACTTATAAACTGCAGCGCTACCGAATCACTGCTAATAGCTAATGCAAAGGTTCTATATGTGAAAATAGAGTAATAAATAATACTAAGGTGGTTGGCTGGCAGTGTTTGCCTCATTGGTTTGAAACACCACTTGAACTGGGAATTAGGGAGGAGACTCAGGCTGAATATTTGTACCACCACTTTGGTGTGTCTCTGGGAAATTGTCATTCATATCACAAACAATCTTTTCTTTAAGTCAGTCACTGCATCCTCTTGGGTGCTTGTTGCTAATGGAGACAGAAATACTATTCTAGTCTGGATTTAATACATTTCACACATAGATTCATTGTGCACTACTTTTTTTTCAGCTGAAGTAGAATTTCAACGTTTTTGTGACTTTTGACACATCATCACTCATAATGGGGTCTTACTTACAGGGAATAATGAACATATTCTTGTGCCAAATTTGAGGATGTGTTGTTCACAAACACTATTTGTAGTTTTCATACCACAGAATCAAATGGCTTCATGCAAGGGGATGATTATGAATAGTCCTGTCATTTCTCTGCTTCTAACAGTGCTTCTAATAACCTTCAAACCACTTCATTATTCCTGTTCTCTCTGTGGCCACTGAAGGCACATTTAAATATGCATCTAAATATTTTAGAATAAAGATGACAGCATTAAAGAAGAATATATTGGTGACAAATTTTCAGACTTGGGCCTTCATGTGGACCTAAATAAATGGCCTGACTGCAAGAGCTTATAAGCACTACCTTAAGCTTAATTTCACTTTGTGGTTTCAGCGGTAGGTGCTCTGTGTTCCTTATTCTGACCTCAAGTATATCTTTATATACAGGCACGAATGTGTATGTGTGCATTCACATGCATACATACTAGAAGAAATATCTCTGCCCAGTGAATATGCCCACTGAAAAATCTAGATTTATCTACTAGTGCTTTTAAATCAATTCATGGCCAAACTACCTCAAATTTCTTGTGGCAAGCTCATTTTGCACGACAAAAATTAGGCACCAAAGTGTAATTTTCTTGGAATAAAGCAGGACACAGGCAAAATTCCCTACAGATTGAAAAGGGAACACACATGCAAGGCTGAATATAAAACCTGCAGCACAGATGAGCCTAAAGGAATTTGTCCTCATTGATGAACAGAGACAGATCCTTAGGGGATGTAAGTGGGAACAGTTGAATTAGGGAATAGTTGAGCCGGGGATTAATCAGAGCCAAGCAGATTTAGAGCAGTGTGGGAACTACAGCTCACTGACACGGGCTGCGTGTCTGGTCTGCAGGTTTACAAAGCTTGAAGAGCCTTATAGGACATGCAGGTCTGCAGCTTCCTCCACTTTGGTGAGCGCTTATGAGCAGCCCTGTGGTGGCACCAAGGTACTGTTTATGTAAGATCTCAGGAGTGTGAATGAGATTTGCACTTGTAGCACCGGGAATTTTCGGAAGTATGTTTTGTTTTCCAGCAGGCTTCTGAACATCTGGAAATGCTGGCATTGTACTGTCTCAACATAAATCATAAATGACTGGAAATGACTTTTTTTCTCCTAAAACTGGTCCTTTAAAGCATTTATTGCACCACAACAAAATGAAAAGAACTCCTTCCCCTTTGCTGTAGGAGGAGAAGGAACATGTGGTCTCTGGGGAAATCCCTTCCGTTTCTTTTTCCTAAATTCTGCCCATCAGATGAGAAGGAGGTAAAGAGAATTTCTTGGGCTGGTACAAATAAAGGCCAATTTCTGGATCTGTTCTGGTCAGGTAAAATTGCTTCTGCTGCTGCTGTTACAACTTCCATTCTTAATAACCATTCTGTGACCTTCACTCCCCATCAATCTATCCCTGAATAGTTATTCTATTTGCAGCTTTTCCTCTAGCTCCCTTGTCCTTTGAAAGACAGCTGTGCAGTTTTTCAAGCACTGACACCACATCCACTGCTTGGCTGATCTTCCCAGAGGTGTCAGGGACTGCTTAACCCTCCCAAGGTGGCTCACTGGGCTGCTGCACTTGGGACGGCTTCTCACAGCCGAGGAGCTCTGCTGTGCCTGGATGTTACTGGCAGTGCCACCAAAGACTGCTACTACGCTGGGTCAAATTCCCTTTGGGTAAATCTCTTTGCATTGTTTACCTTAGCAGACTGTGATAATCTTGTATTACCCTGAGAAAAGAAAGATGTGACAGAGTACCTGAGAAGACAGTCTCAGGTTGGAAATGAATGGTAATAATTTCCATTCGTACGTTACGCTAGTATAAGAAGATGACTTAATCTCTCTTTCTCTCACCCTTTTAGGCACTGCTATCCTGTTCTACACAGAGAATCTAACTGAACACTAAAATCACCTTCGGCCACTTAAAACCAGAGAAGGATCTGAACCAGATTTGTGGATCAGAAGACCCCTGAGCTTTGGAGCAGTTCCAACCCCGGATCCTGCAGCAAGTGCTGCAGTCAGCCTTATCTCTCACTCACTACTGTCAAACATTTGCAGAATTGCCCTTCTAAGTGTCTTAATCCTTCCATTTTGGCTGATTTGTAAATGATGCCAAACCTGCTTTTTGATAACAGGTGTCTAGTAGCTCCCATGTTTGCACATCTTAACAAATGTGGAAAGTTGCCTTCCTGCTTCTCACAGGGGCCCCAGGTTACTTCCGCAGAAAACTTAACTCAAAAGACAACTAAGAAAAACACCATCAATGTGCTAAGATGACTAATTGGTATTTGGTTTATAGTTACATGCTGACAATGATTAAACTAATTACAAGGCATACTGTGCTAAATTGCTAGCTCTTTGCATACTTCTAGTGTAGCTGAGAACCACAGAGGTTCTGGTTTAAACTCTGAGCATGTTAAAAAGATTCTTGTTAAGATCACTTGCAGAGCTGTCGATGTGTGTGCACACACATAACGCACACAGCTGCGTGTATGGGTGAGAGATCTGTATTCAGAGAGATGAATACAAAATTCATTGTTTCAGTCAGAGAGAATGGATAGTGCTGGGCTCTGTTAAACAGTTGCTGTGTTTCAGTCAAGTTTGCTTCAGTGCAAAGCAAAGTGGTTCACATATGCTTGCCCAGCACATGTCCTCTACAGTCTCGAATTAAGGACTATGCAGAACCAGACAAATTCTTTTGGAAAAGTAGGAAACATTTCTGCCTATGAAGAGATAACATTGCCGTCCAGATATGACAAAAGGTAATACTTTTCATTACAACAAACAATGTAAGTTGTTTAGCACATATTTTATTTTTGGGTTATCTCCAATGGTTAGACAACAGAAAAGATGTTGCTTTGGCAATATCCTTTTAGGTGCAGTTTGATGTTAGAGGCCACTAGCCAGGAGCAGTTTTTGTATACTAGAAAGACCAGCAAGGGCCTTTTTTCCTCTCTGTCCCCTTCTCAGCCTGGCAGAAGTCATCAATAAAATTACAGAAAGTGGAGTTACACAGAAAAATATCTGTCATGTAGTGGAAGCAAAGAGGGCAAGGGGGCTACAGGTAAAACTTGCAAGGGCTTGCAAGGGCTACAGGTAAAACTTGCACCAAAATGAGTCCTTCTTAATTATACTTATAAGCTTAGTTTTTGCAACACAGGTTATTACATTTGTGGTTTTTATGTTAGTTGAATATCTTATTTGTCTTCTGTTATGTGCTGCATTGTTACATACGTGATATTGTGCCTTGTCTTTTCTGATGATAAAATACTTACATTTATTCTATTTAATGATTATTGGGATATATTTAATACATTCTTACCATCTCAAGTACATTAATACGCAAAAATTAAAGCTAGCTAAAACTGAGGAGCCATTGTTACTCAAATAATGCTAATAAAAACCACAGAGAACCTTTTTCAAAATTGTCGGACAGGGTAAGTTGTATTCATCCACAACTGTTTATAGAAGTAAAGAGGATATCTTCCAGCTTTCAGGTTCATTCCACATTAAAGACAGGAATTATGTCCTAGGAAGGGGATTACTGTCAAACTGAAGACAATCAGCTGGCATAGGAGGAAGGCTTAAAAGAATGTACACATATGTGCTGAGATCTGAACATATTCTGTGTGCTGTGCAAAGAGTAGAAAGACCAAATTCTTATATTAAGCTCTGTGCTCAGGAGACAGTGACTCATAAAAGCACAGCTGTAGGAAGATAAACTAGTGTACCTGAGAATGAATGCCACACAGTGCTAGGAGATTAGGACTCTCCTCTCTACATTTAATGTAAAATTTCAGATGTCCACCACAGTTTTGACTTAGTAAAAGAAATTTCTTACAATATTGTGATTCTTGCTCTAGTCCCACCTGGACTGAGGAAATTAAGAAGTGGCCATGAAGTGACAGAAGTGAAAATACTCGAAAATTTAAATTTGGCTTACTTCAAGAAATATGGTGGTTTCTGCTTCCTTTGAACTTCTCTGCCTTTCCCTTGTTCAGTCCACTTCAGCTAGAGCAGAATGAAACTTCGATAAAGCTCAAATTAGTCATATCTTACCCTCTGTATTCAACATAAGGGCTCGCCATGCTCTAGTAAGGCAGGCCAAGTTCTCCTCTACATCAGGTTAATTCTAATAACGAAGCCTACTAGCATGTGCCAGCCTTCATCACCACGCTGAATCGCTGTGCTTCCTCTCTTTGAGTGCAGTGCATTCCATTTGATTTCTGTTTGTTAGACAAGCGTAATGTATGGGTATGAAAATTACCCCTTTTCAGCTGAACTCCAGATTGTACATTCCCACAGAGTACTTCACAGCGTGGGAGGCCAGAATCAACAAATGGTCAGACACTTACAAGCTGGTTCAAATCTTCAAACTTAAAACCCCCAAATGAGGACTTTGCAAATGTAATAAAATATATAATTTAATTTGAATATTCATTATTTTTCTATTAGTAAAAGTATAACATATCATGTCTTACGGCAAATTTAGAAAATTGAACAAAACCAATGTCAGCATGCAGAAATAAAGAAGAGAACAAACTGGTTGAGTAATTGAATGAGAAATTGAGCTCATCCTTGAGAAGCTACAAAGCTAAAAGCTTGTAAGAATGATTATGAGTATCACAATTCTCAGAACGTGAATGGATCTAAGTCCTCTAATAAGTTGTGTTTGTTGATCTGTGCATTTTGTAGTTCAGAGTTACAGGAAGTCCACTGCAAATCCCATGCCAGCACCATGCAGAGTGCTGAGAAACAACAGCTCCCCACTCGCTGCTGCCACAAGGGTAATTTGGCCATCTCAGGTGATGTAGCTGAACACAATGAAAGAAAGGGGTCCAGTAAGCAGGTAGGATGAATTTTATTAGCGGTCATGACCACCTGAATTGGTCCCATTGGTGAACACGCTATGATTACTGGGCAATATGCCCTCTTCTCCCAGTGCTGCGTGGCAATTGGCAGCTATGCCCTTCTGAAAAAAAAAGCTCTCAAAATTGGCCTGGAGAGGAGCACATACAACTGCTTTAGTTTGCAAGGTGATGTGGACAGCATCATAATTTCTCTCATTGACAAAGAAAGGCCAAAAGTAATTGTTGTATATGAAACATGTCGTGTTCTTTCTTAACTAATAGCATGACCTCCAACTTAAGAGATGCACCCAGTTTACCTTCTCCTACAGGCTTCCCTTCTCCTAAGCACTTTCCCAAAAGCACTGTCCTGATGGAAACAGAGCAGATAGCAGCTTATGGCAGAGACACATTCAAGCAATTTACCGATAGATGCATCAGAAAACTCAGATAGGTAGGACACAACGAACCAAACTGCGTTATACAGCAGTATCACATCTGCAAGAAAGGGGAATGCAAATGGTGAGAACTTATCTGTCATTGTTTTTCACCACTGACTCACTAATTGTGTTTTAATGATCTTTTCTCAACAATATTACCAAGAACAGATCAGTTTTAGAATGGTAGATTCTGAACATCTGTGTTTTGCCAACAAAATCTGACCATTAGGGAACTACAGCTTCTTTGTAGATGCTGAGAAAATAATGACAACTCAAGCCAAGAAACAATTAAACTGAAGAGATTGTTCCATATCCTTCTTTTATGGAAAGAGAACAGGTGTTTAATAATTTACATAAATTATATAAAATCTAAAGCATTTACAGTAACCAAACACTTAGCAAGGGACATGAATGAAGAGGTAAGTTAGCTGATGATGTTTTGTATTCCAACCAGTGCCTTTTTAGCACTTCTGTAGCCATAGGTCTGTGAAGGTTTCTGTTATATATCCTGTTTTCATGGATTCATAACTCAGTCCTAAAAAAATTTCTGATTTGCATTTGGCAGGCAAAGATTTTAAACCGAGACTGGATTTTTTTTTTATTAGGTTATGGGAAAAAAAGTCAGTTTAATTGTCTCTAAGTTATGCAAGTATAAAAATGGAATGTATTGGTTTCAGACACTATTTTATGCTGCTACAACTCAAAACTGCTTTGTTTTTTTAAGGGGAAACTTTACAAGCCGTTAGTCTGAATTGTGGATTAGTGCATTTGGGAAACTTAGAAAAAGAAATGTAAAAATGCTTGATTTCTTACCTCTTTATAATGATGTTTGATCTCTAGGTACACTCCATTCCTTCAGCCAAACTTTCTCCAAGATGCAGTGCTGTGCTCTGCCATCACTTATGTAAGACAGCTCTCAGTTTCATACATTTTACATGATTCAGGTGAACAGCTTGAATCTGTTATACAATTTACATGAAATTCATTGTCTACCTTTCCACAAACCTTCCACATTCTTAAAGATCTTGGCAGGTATGTGAGTACTGAAGGGAATTGTTAAAGTTATCAAGAAAAAACTCTGGAGATTGCACAATATGCGTTATATATTAAAAGTTAGATTCACCCTAAAAGAAAAGCAGTTGGTAGGTGACCAGAAAATGATGACTCTCTTATTCTGTATCTTTCCTAAGAACTGTTGAAGTGACAGGTTTTGGAGGCACTATTGATAAACCCCATGATAAACTTGTAGTGTTCATGGAAGACGTAGATTGTGCCATGGAATCCTCCTAGATTATGCCAAGTGCCTTTCATGTGTTTTGGTTTACCCCTAACGAGCAGCACGCTTCCTAAAGCAGCCAGAACAGCCAGATCCAAGTTGTGCTGCTGCTCCAAAATTCTCTGCAAGAATAGCTGAAGGTCCCTGTATGTTGCAGTGTGTTACCTACAATAGTACTAAATAAGAGAGAAATATGTTACATAACAATATCTAGTAGATGAATTGAAATAAAGCTGCAGAAAAAAAATGTTCATATAGATTGAATACCAAGTTTGGTATGTCCAGATACTTCCTCCCACAGGAGATTCTTCCAACAGCAGGGATGTCTAGCCCCTGCAGTTTATTCTACAGAAGTTTAGTAGTTTATTCTACAAACCCCTTTTGGATCAAGGCAAAAAAGCATTGAGGTCTTAGGTCAGTCAGTGCTCTCACCAATTTCAGTTAATCAAACTCTTTCTGATCACATGGGAACTTTTACTTGCGCAGATGTAACATGTACATAGAATCCATATGCATGTGTGTTTTTGCATGCTTGTTACCACACATGGACTTCATACTACCTATTTGTGCTGCCAAAATTTCCAAGTGAGTTAAAAATCACATGGCACTTTTTGCAAATTTATTTTACAAGTTAATGAAAAACTCCTTTTATACTTTATGGCAGCAATTTCAATCTTTCCTATTGGTTCCCAGATCTTAATGTGAAATAAAACCAAGCACAGATTACAATTACCAAGAATATCACTATAAAATTTCTCAAGAAATGATCAAGCTCTGTTCTTTTCCTCCTGTTCTATTGCTCCCTTTATGCCTTTTGTACGAATGTTCACACAACAGTGATGCGGAGATTAGAAGAACCAGCTGTTTCTGAACAAACATTTCTATTTGAAGGTCAGAGAGCAAACCAGGCAAATCTAGCATGAGCGTTAATGTTGATTTGACTGTTCATTGGCATTTTTTTAAAAATTCCTATGTTATCAAACAGTTGTTTCAGCAGTTCTGCGTGAACTGTGCTCAACCCACTCTTGCCAAAGGCTCAACATGCCTATAGCAAAGGCTGCCAGACCCATTAGGTGACTGCCCAGTTTGGGCCACCTTAGGAAGGATGATTGAAGGGCATTTATGCTGATCTAAACAAACCTATTAGAACTTGCAATAATATTCATTAAGAAGGAATGTTTCTGCAAAAATATGGAAATCTTCCAGAGTATAATAGAGCAAGGGGGCTAAGAAATGCAGACCTTTTCTGCAGGTCCTAATGGCATTCTAATGGAGATTTCCTTGATTCCCCGGCAGCATATAGCTGACATAGCAAATCCCTAATTGCAGGCCCTGAAGGCAAACTGTACTTTTCAGCTCTCTGTACTGGATATATATGTGCATATATAATTCAGTTGTTCCCCCAGGATTTTAAAAAAGGGTAAGAGTAAATGTCATCTGAATACCAAAGGCAATAAAAGAATAGCTAGTTGGGTCCAGTGGCATTCAGTTCTCCCCATGCTCCCAACCCTCAATTCCTTATTTTTAAGTGGAGCTGAACGTTAATTCTTACTGCATCCTGAAATGGATTGTTGTGAAAAATGTCGCATTATTGCATAGAACTCTGAAGGCTACTGGGAAATGATTTTATTGTTCATCTCTAAAACTCTGGAGGCAAGGATATTTTCTCTGCCAGGAACATCATCTTTATCTTTCCCTTAGCCACTTTTCTGTGGTTTTCCACTTTGCCTTCATCTTCTAGGTTCTGTTCTTCTGTAAGTTCTCCTCTACTTCTCTGAGTTTTCCTCTTTTCATGTCTGCTTCACTTGTACGTCCATCTTCCTTTCATACCAGCACCGCACACAATCCCTGACAGTCTGTCTTTGGTGTCAACAGTAAAATCTTCATGGATCCCAGTAAAATATTTCCCCTGAGTCTTTTGCAAAATAGGGACAATGATTTTCTCAAGTTTCTTACATGCCTGAAGTGATTTCAGCAGGAATTAAAGTTTAAATGCAGATATGTTATGTCCCAAAGTACATTTAGATATTAGAAGTTTTAAGTGAATATTTACCAAATATTGCAAATGAGGAATGTGGAAGAGTCCAGGGAGATTTGTCTCTGTGGTCGTGAAGGCATACACATTTGTTTAGCTTGTCCCAAACATATATTTGTAAATACATTTACAGCAACATGCCATTGTATATTCCAGATGCAGCATTTTCAATCCAGAAAAAAAATTTCTTTTAAAATGAATCATGTACATTTTTATTTTTGCAGAGACTTGTTTTTCATTTCCCCTTGCCTGGGAGGCCACGTGCCTTAGTTACAATGAGCCCACCAGGGCAGGGCTCAGAGGGAGCTGTAAAAAATGACATGCTAATCCGTACTTTGGGCATAAACTTGTCACGGTTTTAAAGCCTGTTATTTTGGGACATACCAGAGCTGAAAGTGAGTGCTGGAAATTAACTTTTTTTCCAGCAATATAAGGTGTCATTTGAAAAACTGTGGCTCATGAAACTATGGGCTTTGAGGTCATGTGGAAAAATCTCTGTCTGACTAAGATACTCATGGTTAAAATCCACAGGTGCACCCAGGGTGGAGAAGGAGATGTTAATATTACTCTTGTGTAGCAAAGACAGACGTGACTTCCTAAAAGGATGATTTTTAGAAAAGTAGCAGCTGTCCAGAAGTATTCCTAAGACTGGGAAATTAGAACAGTTCTTATGAAGATAAGCAGAGACTTGTCTGATAACTCTGGAACATATTCCTAGTACTAATGGCTTTAAAATAGAAAAGAAAGAGTGAGACGTGGTTCAGTAGTTAAAACACAACACTCCTGCCTTGGACAAAGACCTACAACATGAGCTCGGAACAATCACTTCACCTTTTTGCCTCTCTGAGTCCTCATTCCTTATGTCTTCACTGTTGATATAATTTACCAGAGAGGCTGTTTTTATTTTTTTTCTTCATGTGCTTCTTCATATTTCTATACATGGTTTTCTTCATCTATAAAAACATAGTGGCACTGTAGAAAAGGTGCAGGGACCTGCATTTGTAAGATCTCATCTGTCCTACCTTTGGGCTTTTCACTAAGTCTGTGTATATATATATAATAATGACTTTTCCTGGATGGTAAGATATCATACTTGTCTATTCAGTAGAAAATTTGGTGAAAAAGCAGTGTCTGGAGACTATTTAACATATCAGATAGTCTGAGGAATAAAAAAGAAAGGAGAGTACTTTAAAATGCCTTTTCTGTTCTGTGTGTGGAGATACAATCACTTATTAAGGCTGAAAACACCCTTTGCCACAGCTCAAATAATAACAATATCGACTGGGAGTCTTTACTGATCAGGATTACTAAGCCTACAAACATTCATGTGATTACCCATATTATGTATAATGTCTGTTAAAAAGTGTAATGGTTTTATCTGGACTCACAAGCTAACTGTACCTCAGTTAGCTGTCAGTGGTTTGGCTTTTCAGTATCTTCCTTATGAAGGTACCTACCTTAAATAATCAGTGATACCTCTTGGACAGTCTCATGTGCAGTTGTTCATGCACTGCATACCTACCAGTGGGTAACAAGCAACTACACAAACACATAAAAAAATGAATAAGAAATGTCCTGCGGCTCTGAACTCCTACAAAGCTACTTCAGCAAAGTCTTCTCTATGGTTCATTTTGAGTGGGGTGTGTGCTGATGTTCACACCATCCCTCTAGGTTTAGATAATTTTAAAGCCTTTTCATGACAGAGGAAAAATAAAGTATAAAAATTAAATGTGTCCTCAAAGGGACTATATTTGGGTAAACAACTAAAGTTATGACATCTTGAGATCTTTGTTAGGTCTTATAGCTATACAGGCTTTATGATACCATACTGAGCAGTCAATTCTATTTTATTGTTTCACTTTATGAAACATGGTTTGTATGATGAGAGTAAAATAGGAATATAGGATCTGATCCAAGGACTATGTCATCCAGAATACAGCAGTGGCCAAGAGCAGAAGCAGAGTAAAGTAAGAGTTAGGAAATCTGTCATATGTTAATTTGTCCCCCACACAGATCTTCTGTAGATTTCTAAGAATTATTTTATATTCACAAAGTTTATTTATTAATTCTGACAGTTCCATATAGTCTTCACATTTGTCTTACTATCTAGTTACTCTGTCTGTTTAACATTTCACTGCACAGGTACACTGTATTACATCCCAGATATTTACCTCGAATCTGTGTCCATGCTCTTGGGCTACAGCTGGATTTCTTCGATCTCTTTTTTTTTTTCTTGCCATACAATGTTCATGTCTGTGTGAAGTCATGCAGAAACTGCACAAAAAGGAATCTTCATCCCCTCAAAACCCATTAAATTTCATATGCCTTCATAGTATTTCATTCTGAGAAATATTTGCAGAGAAAACTGGCTTTCAACATAACTTAAAAAAACTTAGACAAGTCAAACTCAGTGTTTTTCTTCAGAAATGGTGATATGTCTTTCCAAATGCTTATCTTCATTACTATGGAAACCTTCCTTTCTAATAGTATTTACAGCATGTGAGAAGAGTACATGTTCATTTCAGTACAGCCACATTCTCTACAAAGTCCATACTGCTACTGCAAGACAGTCAGGTCAAAACCTATGAGACTTTGGAAGCTCAAGGTTGCTGTTTCTAGGCAGATATATAAGCAAGTGGAGGCAGCATGTGGGAACAAACAAGATTAGTCATCCAATCTACTCCTCCACATAGAGTATTAGTAAATAGAGTTGTGTGAATAATTGATTATTTCACTTTGCTGGCTGAACTGAATGTTTAAAACAAGACATTTTTCCAGATTTCTCTTTGAAATGAAAAGCAGAGAAAATAGCTTGAATGTAATATCTTGTCTAATTTGCATTTTTTAGTAAAAATTTTATCTTCTCATAAAATACTGTTTTGAAACAAAACGTAAATTTTTCACTAATTACTATTTTTTAGTTGAAACTATTAAATGACTTTGACATAAATTTCTTAAATAGTTTGGTCTGGGATAAATCTGCATTATTCAATGAGTAAAACCATTGATCAAACACTCCCTGCTCTAACGTAAAATCTGAAGCTTTCTAATTGCTTTCTTTCCTCAGATACATACAGTGGAAAAGAGTGTTAATGAAGATGTTCGATATGGTGGAAACATAAACTTCATCACATTAATGTGCTGTATTTTACTTTTACAGTTCACTGTTGTTGCAGGCAGATGTAATTTGCCAGTATGAAGCAGCTACTGCTAAGGTAGTATGAAGAACCTGTCCTCTCTTTGACCTTGTGCACATGTAGTTAGTTCTTCACACCTGTAGGAACACAGCTCTCTTTATGGAATTTACTAGTTGAACCCTGTAAAAGGTTAGATTTACATAAAATGACCATCCATTCTTTAAGCAACTCTTAGCAGACCAAATTCCCTATGGACTTTATGCAATTGTACATACGATGGTGTATCTCCATTTTTCTCCCTGAAAAAATGTTTTCTATCAAATTTTATTTCAGCTGGGGAGATTATGAGAACAAATGGTTATGACTGCCCACTGCAGCAGAGATATAGGGTATAGGTATAAAAATACATGCATCAGCTGATAATACTCTTGAAAACAATGTTACTTACAGCCGGGTGTCAAAACCATTTTATAATCATTTTATATATCCTACCCTAGATTTCAGATTGATTGTCAATGTTGCTATTATTTTTGTTGTTGTTCTTGTTATTATTATTCTATGAGGCCCTAAAGGCAACAGATAATCATTTTGAGTTAGGTTCTTTACAAATGGCAGTCTCTATCTCAAGAGCTCACAGTCTGAACAATCTCAGAGTGATTTAGAATAGTATAAGGTTTAAAAAAAACTAGATTGGATACAGAATTTAAAATGCCACAGTATGTGCATAGTTTTTTCTAAGGGATAATATGTTTCTTTGGTAAAGAATTTACATTTAGTTTTGGCTAAACTTTTTTTCCCTAAATTTTAGGAACAGTAAATAAATCCACTACGATCTCGTTGGCCAAAAGAAAATGGTAAGTTCTTGCACAACGCTGAGTTCTTCCACTCTGGTAATGATTCTTACCAGAGTGCTTCAGGACTTTCTTTGGTTCAGGAACATTATTTAAAACTAAAAGTGAAATCTAATCAACATTTTAATGTACATATGCTTTTGGGAATTTCTGTTTTTTTTAAAGCCCTATTGCATTATTTCAGCTAGTCGAGGTTTAGTCTTGAAATTTTTTGATTTTTCCAGGTTCTATGGAAATCTGTGAATATCATAGGCTCTCTGTATCTCCAGAATGTTGGCCTTTTATTGTCTATACATTTTTTGCAAGTACAGAGCACCTACTTTAAACGTAGCTACTGTACAAAAAAAAGTATTTCCAAAGGGCGTTCCACCTGGGTTAAGAAATGTTTGTAAAATGTCAAAGCAATCTGTGCCTTTGTCCAAATCAGGAAATACGTTCCTGCACAAGAATTTTTCCTGGAATGTCATTTGTTTTGCAAGTTCCAACATTTAGTTTACTGAAGAGTGAGGTTGGTCATGAAGGTTCATCACCACTTGAACCAATGCAGAGAACGTCGATGCCACAATCCCATGTGATGCCTGGAGCTGATCTGTGGGTCTGGTACTCAGGGACAACCCATCCCGCAGCTGCAGCATTGCTCCACAGCCACCCCTGGCATTCGAACCCACGTGCAGCAGGTGACAGGCTCTAGGCTGAGGCAAAGTCAATATAGTCCTTATTCCTTCAAAATTTACAAGAGTTTAAAAAACAATCTTATTTCAAGGACAAAGAAAACAAAGGGGACATTTAAAGCCTGTCTATTATAGAAATTCCATATCTGTACATCTTAGCATAAGCTGATTGCAAAAGTGAAGGAGAAAAGCTAACAGAGCAGGAAGAAGTTGTTTTTAGCCTTTACAGAACAGAACATCCACAGATTAATAAAAGACAATAAGTCCACATTTTATGCAAACCCAAGGCACTTAAGGCAACCTTGATATTGGAGAATATACCTTGGCAAATTCAGAAAAGAAATTCCACCATGTCATTCTGCTTACAAGTGATCTTGTGCTAACCACAGTCTGGTTGTCTAACTCGCTAATTGGTCATCTTTTGTATGGAAATTTTTGAAACTGTTTAAAATTTGGAGAAACTTAATTATTTTAAAGAGAGTTTAAGGACACCAGATCTGGGAAGCATTGAGAAGCTTGTCTGTTGGGATTCTGGGTGATATGATTTCATCAGTTTGGCTTTCCTCATTAGCAAGTCTTTATCTGATTAAATCACTAAGTCATATAAAACAAGTTAAAAATTGAGTTGATTTCAGCATGTTGATTTGAAAGCTTGGACTATCTAAAATGAGACAGGAAATATTTATTAGGAGTCCTAAAGCTGTGTGCTCGAAAAAATTCTTAGGTACATTTTGCAATATGGTTTTCAAACAGCCTTATTTAAAATGGATCTATGTTGGTTTATGCAAGGCAAGATGCTGGATTCCTGTATTTCATGCATCTTTCTGGAGACCTCTTAAAAAACAAATAAACAAAGAAACAATTAGATGTTTTCTTATTACAGCATTGTGCTACCATTATAATAGTTATGGTCGACAAGACACTTCCATTATTGGTTTCATTTTCAGCTGCCACTAACTTTCCAAACCAATTATTCTTTCAGCTGAAATTTCTCATGCTTGTTCTTAATCCCAGAGGTGGATCGTTTTGTAAAGTTTATAAAATTACTTTTGGCTGTTTTTCTGAAATATCTAAGCATGAAAAATTCGTATGTTTCACCAGTTATTGTATTTGTTATTTATATCATAAGTTCTTCTGGACAGGGATTTGGTTTAATGTTTAGTATATTTTATTGCAGTAAAATCTAGACTGCAGTTATGATACTATATAAATAAAAACTAGTTTAATTTTTCACAAGCTTTCTTTAATGATTCGGTAAGTCAAGCATATTTTTGCTTTAAACTTCAGGGGCTATGGATTTGAAAAGTGTTAGTTTACAAAATTCTATGTTATAAGTAATTAAGAATAATGGCCTGGATTCTCAGCTGAAAAGTGTTTCATGCAACTTAGTGTGGAAGAAGAGTCACTCTACACTTAGGAACTTGTTATACTTCTTCTCCCTGGGTTAAGGCTGTTCCCATGCATTCAGCTGCCTGCCGTTCCAGGTGGCAACTGTGGATTGACAGCGTGAATGAACCTCTTTGCAAGCAGTGCTGCTGGAGCTTCAGCTATGAGCTGCCCTAAAACACGTGTTTGAACTTTCCTGGATTTATAGCAGCTGAAAGTCTTGTCTTGTGCATGTCTATCAATACTCGCCCATAAGTCTCATGCGTTCCCTTCCATACATTTGCATTCAGCACTGGGACATTTTTTGTAGTCCAAAACTCTGCATACTCCTAAACTTGTCCTCCTGAAACACTTAACTTTCTCCAGCCATAGTTTTACCTATACAATATTGCTCACTTTCTTTCTGTGATCTCCATCACCGTGACTTTTCCATGACTCTCAATTTTTTCCTCTCTGTCATTTGGTTCTCTGAAATAGGACTTCAGACTTTTCAAGCCACTTCCTTCCCCATTCTCATTTTGCCTCTTCCCTTCTGAACTTGTTTTACTAATAGTGTCTTCATTAATGCTCCTTCTTTTTCTTGCAGTTCTTACAGTTTTGCTGTTACTAGCAGACTGTTATCTAATTTTTGTGATGCCTAGAATTATTTTCAGTTTAATGTAAGTATGGTCATAGGAAAACATTTATTCTTCTGCCAAGGTTATCTGCTTCTCATTCAAGAGATCCATTTCTTTTCTAGAGATCTATCATTAGTCTCCTAATAACTGCTGGCTCTTTGGTCCAAAAGAGAAAGTTAAAATCTGTATGTAGAAAGGTAGTTTGTGTTTCTCTATTGAGTCCATCCGTACATTGTATGTCTCCTTTACTTTGCTTTGCTTTTAGTCTCTTTTCCTATGTATCCACAATCACTCAATGTGTATATCTATGTACGATTCCTTACTAAATTTTAAAATCACCAGCCAATTTCAAGCACACTGAGAAATGAAAATCAAAAATTGTAAGTTCTCACGACTTCTATGAAAGCAAATAATCCAAGAGGGGATAAGGGCTCTGTAGTGTTTTGACTGAGTGGAAAGGTTGCAGTATGATCCCACAGTGGAAGATAGCTGATGCAGAAAGAAATCTCCTAAAAAGTCTACTTTGGAGGAAAAGCTTAAATGTGAGCATTCTTTGACATCATTGTCAATCAACCTTGAAAAGATTCAAATACTAGTAAACATTGAGTCCCAAACCCATGGATCTTTCTGGATTTTGCCAAATGTATTTGAAATGTTTCACGGTAAGATCAGTGCCTTCCTGCAAGTTTAGCAACAGCTGGAATTGTATAGGTACAACTGGAGTGGGAGAACACTATGTTTGTAGAGGAACAGACACACAGATTACAGCTTAGACTGAGGCTGAAAATTTCCAGCTCCAGAGGATATCGAAGAGAAGTCAGAGCATGGAAGCCATTAAGAAGTCCATCACATGGAGCCATTATACTGTATTCGACTTGAATGCTCTGAATGCAACAGAATGTTAAAAAGAGCTCGTCATTAGGTGTGGATGTGCTCCTAAGTTTCCCTGGGAGAGTATTCTTCATAATATGAGATTGCTTGGGATCCAATTACTTTAATGCCTATTATGCTCACTTTTCATGCAAAACACCTGCTAATAGCACAGCAATGGTATTACTCTCAAGGATGCTGCTGTATTGAGGGTGAAGATTAGATATATATTTATGAGAGGTAGACCCCTTTTTATGTGATAGTGTTCCACCAGGGCTGTATTCATCTTTATTAACTCTGAAGGCTAATTCAGTAGCAATTTTTTACAGCATTATGACTACTTCAGAGGAACCAGCAGTAGATGTTTTTAAGACACAGATTTTTAAAGGCATTTATGCACCTGTGTGGCTACAAGCGTCATTCAAAAAAAATGTGGAAACCCTTTTTCATAATTAATTCATTTCTGAATGCATTTAATGCAATATTGTGATGTTGTCAGACTGCATTGCTGGTGAATACCTCTTCTGCTAATGTCCCTTATTACAGAGCATGGATCAGACTTCTGAGAGCTTACAAATGTGAGGAAAAGTACAGTATGGCTACTGTGGAATGGCTCTTCAGCAAAAGCTGTTTTTCTTTACCTTATTGTGTGGATTTTAGAAATGGATTGCCCTAATTTGCATAAAGGCACCTTTGCTTTAGAATAAAAAGGTCCAAATAAGGCATTATTGTTATCACACTCTGAATTTATACCGTGGTAATTGCATATTAACTTGCCTAGTATCCTTATGTATGCAAGCCCTGTGTGAGAACATGATGGCAGTAGCATGACTCTTTCTCTTTTTATAGATAACTGTGAAACTGTGATTTGGGAAGATTAATTTACATTAAAAATATTTGGAAGTATGTTTCAAAAGTACAGAAAAATAGATGTTAAATAATATTCTTTAAAATTACCACTTCTAAAATATAAGCAATGATTCACCATTGAAATTATAATAATTAAAGATAATATTACTTCAGATAAGCAAAGAGAGAAAAAAAAATCACTTTCTTTTAACGTACTCTGTGACTAACAAGTGTCAGAAAGCATCAGGGTTTGTGTAGCAGAATTTCTGAAATAAATTTCCAGCTGGAATCTGCAATTTTGGCTCTTGTTTCTGCTTTATGCCTTTTTCTTTCAGTCCCCCTCACCTAAATTGCTGCCCTTCCTTCCACCGCTTATTTGCTAGGACCTGGATTTTAATAGCAAGAGAACTATGACTGCACTGTTTTCAGATTACCTGAAACTGAGATCATGTCTAGTACCTAATAAATCTTCCTTCTCATTGCTAATATTGTGTGGCCACGTGGTGGCTTAGAACATCTTAGTCAAAATACATAAAGAGTAAAAAAGTACAGGTCTTTTCAGCAAGGTTCACTACAAGGAAGGCCTTTGGCTACTTGCTGTTTTCTGAGTCTGGGAGCTGTTTGGCTCTCCTGTTGTTGAAGAATGCATCCTGAACCGGGAGGGTGCACGCGGGAAGCAGCAGGAATGGAAGCAGTGGTCTGAAGCAGAGCTGGGGGGTTGGATGCTGAAGGGCAAATGAACACGGAGAAAGTAAAAGGCAGTATGATCAAATGGGACATCAGCACTTAAAGAAACTGAAGCATCACATATGTGGGATTTCCTATTATTTGACCTTCCTGAATGGACGGGCTTTTTCCAAAGACATGTAAACAGTGGTTTAGAGATGTATACTGTCATTAAAACCCTAATTAAATGTTTATAGCATAATTCAAGGTGGGCAAACTGGGACAAAGCTCAGATATTTGTCAGACAGGTGTAAAGACATGCCTACACAAAGCTTTTCTTGTACGTTTCAGCAGTAGATTCTGCATGCAATGTTGCACGCAGATATGTCTGTGGATCTTCAAATGCTAACCAAAAAGTCCCCACTAGATGTGCTGAGGCTGGAATGACACATTTCCCCACTTCCTAGTGTTATAATTGTTTTCAGACGTTTTCACATTATTACATTATGTTCTCACTGTGTTTTCATATTTGTATGTTTTTATGTTCTGTGTATTTTTTGGTAAATGTGATGTACATTGAACTTCTTCTATATGCTTTCATGAGGTAGAGACCATTAATACGTAGTTTTATAATTGAATCCTAATAGCACGTAAAATATATCAAGGCAAAAAGCCCCTTCTTTGTGTGCACTCTCTCAAGTTATTCTAAATCTGTATGCATTTGTATGTATGTGGGACTACGTCGAGACTCCTTGTTTCTGTTTAGTCTGGAGTAAACAAATTTCCTGCATCACTTTTTTGTAAATATTACCAATCCATTTACATCATTCATGGTTAAACAATTGGATACATGTGTATCTACATTACATTCTGCATATACTGCAATCGTTAGGGAAATATTTTAGCGCAAAATAGAACAAATTAAGAATGCTTTTTCATTAAAATCTCAAGAGTGGGAATTTAGACATAATTACATTTTGTGCAACTAGTAGTACATAACCATATCATTTTACCACAGACTAAATTTTGAGGTGAAGACAAATCAGAGCTATCAAAATTTATGATGGGACTATGAAGTCAGCAGAACCATACGAGTACACACTGTTAAGGAGAACAGCTACTTTTCATATATGAGTAAAGAGAGGAAAGTATTGCTATACTCTAAAATTAATTATTTTACTCCAAAAGTATTAGTTTTGATAAAAACTCTACATAGTTCTGTAATTACAGAATATAGACAGACAATTGAATTAATTTGCAGTCCTCATTAGAAGTGACAAACAGTACATACATTCTACCTTTTAAAGACAATCTTCTTGCTAATAATGGAATAAGTTAGTCTTGAAACATGACATGCAGTCTTTCATCAAAAGTGTTTGAGGTAGGTAAAGGAACTACAACTGCAAGTGGAAAATCTGTCATACTCAGTAATATGAGACGATGTTTTCCAGCTACAAATATAATAGAGAGATTACCCTTCTGCTGCCTGAACTGAACAAGCTAGAACTGATTTCCGAAAACACACAGCAGAAGAGAGTGATCCAGTCAGCCTCCTCCCAGCAACTCTGTCCAAAAATCTTGACTGTACAGTCAAAACTTGGCAAGAGGTGTACAGGACCACATACAATGGAAAACCACCCAAGAGCATCATGACATTTATTGTACTTAAGAGAATACACAACCTCTTTCTGAACCCCATTGAAGGGGAACAAATACTCTGCAATAATATGAACCAAGTTTCCCAAACATCAGGGTATATGGAGATACAACCAAAGCCAACAAAACATCCCATGAAAAAGTGCATTTAATATTTCAGTTCAAGCCCCTTTTCCCATTTCTATTCTGATTTTACAACAGGAAGAGTAAATGCCAATAGCTGTAGGGGTGAACAAAGTCATTTATTAAATGTACATGTATCTTTTGTGTTCACGTGGGAATGGGGTATCTTGTCCAGTAAAGGAAATCAAACACTGCTAGGAATTTATTGCAAAGGTAGTTATTGTGCTTCTGTCTACTGAACTGCCTGAAAGCATAAAAAAATATACTTTGTTTATAACTTTTTAAAGGTGCCTGAAGGTTTTCATGTCATGTGAGCATTACATATGTGTGTAGGTCGAAGTTTCCTTTACCATCACCAAAACAGAGTGTTGAGTGTAAGTTAGCTGTTAGCCTATGTAGAACATTACCTTCATTTCAATAGTGTATGGTCAAATTCTGCAGTCAGACAGAGGAGGAACAGTTGTGCCTTTGAGCCCCTGGTCCAGTTCTACTGAAAGATCCTTCTCTTGGAAGTTCCTCTGTGCTGCTCCTGCTAATTCTGCCCACGGCAATCCCGTGGGCATGGCTTGCGGGGTGGGATCCTACACTTACTTCATGGCTTAGGCAAGAAGAGGCATTTGTTCACGGTTATCTGAATTTGATGTGAAAGAAATATTGTGAGATTCTGCGGTCAGTATTTCCAGCATTACTCCCCCAATTCAAATGCTTATAGACAACTACTGTTCAGTGAATGCAATCATGAATCTGCATGATGCACTATTACCATTCATCGGTTAGATAAACATGTACTGAAAAGCATCTACTCGACATAGGCAGTCATTTAGAGAGACAGTATTCTGCTCCCTTTATAATTTTTTTTAAAATAAATTGGAATCAGAACCAACCGTTCCCATGATTACATAAATTTCGTGTAACTGTGTTACTGAAGGCCTTCAGAATGGTGCTTTCAGATGATCAGTCTTGTACCCTAACTGATCCATGTCTTGAGGAAAGTACTCCGAAGAATTACAAAACTCCCGAAAATTGCAACATCTTGGAGAAGTTGATTGCAAAATTGCAGTTCAAGACAAATTAAAGTACATCTATTATAAATTCCTAAATTATGAGTTTTATAATGGAAGGAGAAACTGACCTTCAATTCTGACATTACAATTCTGTAGTGCTAAGAAACATGTAATATTCATTCTTTATCTGTACTGTCTCACAAGATAGCATGAAAATGTATCATTTGCTAACACCACATGTATAGACTTAAGCTGATACTGTCCTACAGCTTTAGGAGGCCTCTTCTCCATACCTATTCTTGTGTGAATCAAATTTTTAAAATAAAATAATTTCACATTGTCTAATACAGTCACATGCATTGTAGCAAAATGCCTCCTTTATTTAAGGAAAATTTATGAATAAAAGTAGCATAAAGGTTAGATAAGTCTTGACCTGAAGGATCGCATCTTAGCATCAGAAAAGCCTTCTCAGTGATCAACCAGGGTTGCAGGACCATGGCAGTTCCAGGGTATAAATATATTGTTCACTCATCCAAATGATACATTTTTGCATTATCCTGTACTGCAGTCTCTTTTTGTCTGTATTCTGTAACAGCTCCTGTGATATTAATACTTGCCTTGGAATTGGGTTTGATGATAGCTTATGGATAGCACCAGTGTTTTAGTATACATGTTGGATTTTGGTATACTAGACAACTCTATGTCTTGCTCCTATTTCTCTGATTATGTTTTATTTTTATGCTAGCATCAATAAATGCCTTGTATTTTGAATTCTCTTTAAGGTTTTCAACAGGTAAATTACTGAAATAAAAATATCAGAAATATTATGAAGGAATATATAAAACCCTCTATGATTTAAAAGCCTGCATATAAAAGGATGCAGGGCATTTTTGTGCTATGTCAAAAAGATAGGATTACCCTCAGACGCACCACTTACACAAACGTTACTCTTTTCTGGAAAATGCAAGCACCTCAGGAGAATCAGAAACAAAATGACCGAGCTGAAATCCTGGGCACAGTGTAGTTGGTTCCAGCCCAGGATGGGAAATGTGTAACTGACTTCAAATGTTTGTTGCCCCATTAAAAATATTGCACTATTCTGAATGGACAAAAATACAAATACAAATGTTAATGGTAATTTGATTACTAATGAGACCCAATGCTCCTATCATCTGACAGTTCTGGGACCATTCGGGTGGTCTTCAGCTTAGCCTTGGTGTTAGAGCTCCAAGTTATTTAAAAACTCATTATCATAACAGAGTGAGGTCCTTTGATGACAAAGAATCTAGACTGAATGATTAGAGATTTGTATTACGTTAGCTAGTGATTAATGAGAAGTCAGTGTCGGAGCTTATAACTGAGACAAGTCCTTAATTAAACAACAGGTTAGCTAACAAACATCAGAGGAAAGAGGCTGTGTGAGAGAGTGAAGCCATGCTTTGACTAAGGCTGATTAACACATACCCAGCTGATTGGCAAAATGTTTGTCAGAAGGCTTCAGAGGCATTTCATTTCAGCCAAAGCCTTAAAGGGACAGAGATCCTTACAAGGATGATTGGAGGAACTTTGGCATTTGACCGTAGGAGCTCTTTCTATACTATTCAGATATTTGCCGAATATCTAATTTGCTTAATATAAATGAAAACAGTATATATGCATACCTGTAAACTCTTAGCGTTTCAGAAATGAGTTTATCTATTTGTTGATTTTTCATTTTCCTTTTGCTCTGTCCAGTTTTGCTTCTGCCAGTTTATAAAAATCAGTTTTCCCTTATTTTTCAGTAACAACAAAGTCATTAGCAAAGCTTATAATATGAACTTGTTTTCTGTTGCTGTCATTATTGATGATGAGGTATGAAACATTTCCAATGAACCTAAAATGCCAAGAGCAGCAAACAGCTCAGTTGGATTTTTTTTTTCAAGCTAGACTACTGTAATTCTCTCTCGACTGCTGGTCTCCCCATGGGCAAATACGACACCTACTAGTTGTGCAAAATTCTGCCTTTTTTTTTCTCACAGAGTCTCACACTAGAAATTATCACTTGTACATTTAATCTGCTCTGTTTTTTTCAAAGTCCATAATTTGCAAACAGATTTTTAGTAGCATATGCCTGAGGTCTGTTCTCCAAAATAGATAGCTGACCCTGCATTGTGAATATTCCATTTTATCCTCAGATTAGTTGTTCTCATGTAGTCATTTTCTTTTCTTCTTCTGTTTGACTCCTCCAGGTTTTCTCTTTTCACCTGATGAAAGATATAAAATAGATTGAAAACCATTAGAAGATAATGCCTAACCTTTGGATGAGAAATTTGTTCTCCAGTCTTAGAAACATGCAGCAGTAGATTGAACAGTCATCATAACTACAGTTGGGGATGCTTTTCAATTGTTTCTAATTACTGTCCTTCCAGGAGCTTCCTCCTACTCTAAAGGAGAAGGCAAACATGATGTTGTTGTTTATTGAGCTAAGGATGCAAACTAAGGCCTTTACATACGAATTAATTACAAATATTATATGCCTGTTGAATTTTAAGCATGTGCTTAAGCTAGGTGTATTTTTATTGAATATTTGCAGCACGCAGCCATGGCAGAGGCTGCTGGTCGTGTGCTATATCTGAAGTTTAAATCAGTTACCTTGGGAACTGCTGGCAGGGTACTTAAGCTGAGCTTAGCTCAGGCTGGTGATATGAGGGTGTTTTCAGCTCCTGGAGGGCTGGGGAGAAAAGGCTGTGGCATAGTCTGAGTTCTGGAGAGATGGTAATAGACCACTGAGCACCCAGCTGGTTTAAAACCACCTCTGGTATGCCTACATAAATTCTGCCTAGAGAAAGTACGGTAGCTGAGACCTGCCGTTGCTTTAGTACGAGCCAGGTTGAGTAGATGGTTTGAGCATGAGCTTGAGGCGCTATAGTAAGTCAGGAAAGAAAACAAGCTTGGTTGCCTTGCTCAATCATATCGAAATGTTATTGAGAACATCTTCCAAGTAGAAAACTGGACTGGTGCATGACTTAAAAAAAGCATATTTTGTGTCCAGATTAAAAACTTTAAATGTTGCTCAGTGGCTTGGATATCTATGACTGTATCCATGGACCCAAGACATCATCTGTCAGGCTCCTATATGAACAGAAATTTTTTTATCAGCTTGTATAGTTTAAAGTTTCAACCTTTTTCTCCTTTTAATTCAGAAGGTGAAGTACTTGCATTACTCCCAGAGGGTAAAAATCTCTGTAAAATTTGCAAACCTAAAGTAAATTTCAAGCATATGTTTTCTGAACTCATTACACTGTTCTCTGGTAACTGAGCTCTTAGCACATTTCTTTTTCAAACCAGACAAGTGGGACTCCATTTATAAATATTTTGTTTGAGAGTGTAAATCTTGAAGATAAAAAAAAAACACACCCAAAACCAAAAAAAACCACCAAACACCAAAGGAAGTGTACAGACCAGTATTGTCCCAGATGAACTATAAAAAACACTCCTTCAGATGTTTGGCTCTGGAAATATGCATGTTTCTGCCAATCTCCCTTTCCTTCTCCCCTGTTCTTTCCTTGCCCCCTCCTCTCTGCTAGCTTATTTAAAATCAACAAGCCAGCTACTCAATTTATGTAATGAGCTTCATATGCAAAAAAGTAAGAATTTGCCCTTTAAGATATATAATCCCTAAATAGTACTTGAAAAATATTATTTGGGACAAAATTAATATGCTACCTGCTTTCTGTTTTCTATTGGCACTTTGTGCCCTTTTCATTTTCACTGTGTGTCCATTTCATCATTTATGACACAAAGAGATTTTTTTTTAACTCTGAAAAAAAACCCCAACCCCAATATTTGGAGGGAGTTTATTTTGAAGTAATTGGTTAAAATCTAGTAAGGAAAATAGGGAAATGGTTTTGATTTTCATTATGTTTAGGGTCATTCCCAGGTCACATTTGACACAGATTCAATGTTCATATATATATTTAATAAAATCTGTAAAGGAAATTCAAGTAATAACTGTGAAAAGAACGTGATCAATAGGAGCCAAAATAAGTGTCACTTTGAAATTTTCCAACTGCTGATGGATAGTTAAATGAATAAAACTATAATGTCTCTACCAACTTTTAAGAGCAGAAAGCCCTGGGAAATCAGTCACTTAAGTGACAGAAACTTTGCATGCTAGCAAAGCTGTAATAGTTATTCTGTTCATTCTATATGAGATCTCTTACTCGGGGTTTAAATCATATTATAAGTTATTTCATCACACTCCTGGTCTTTTGATAACGGAATAGTGATAAAGTTATGTTAAATAGCTCTTTTACCCCAGGAAAACTGATTCTCCCCAAATCCTTCAAATACACTCCTTAACCTATGGCCTCAACTGAGGTATTCATCTTTTTGTAACGCTCTTCAACCTTCATCTTAAAAAATCACTTAAACATGTTTTCTTCATTTCCAGGTGTCTCAGTGTAGTGGCGCGGTAGGAGCCAGGAACCAGAGGCAGGGAATCTGCCGTGGCGGAGCCCCCGGCATGGATGGCAGTGAGGGGCAGAGAAGCCCAGGGGCCACCATGGGCCACCACCGCTGCAGCCACAATCGGGGCAGCGTAAAGGTATTTTATATCAACCTGGCTTCCACGAGAAGAGACATAACTATATTGGTATAATCTTTCACGCGATACAACTGCATTTACATCCTGGTATTTATCGGTATAAGTCTACACTTTAAAATATGTTATATCAGCATACTTAGAATAGCAAGATGAGGTCTCCTCATCAGATTTAAAGGCCTTCAGCTGTGGTTTAAATGTAGTAAAGTATTGCAAGTCATTCAAAGCCCAGAGAAGTTAAAAGACATTTCAATGACTTCAGTGGATTTTGACTGAGAACTTAAAGCTCTAGTACTGTGCTCTCTATATAAATCCTCTGCAGGTATACTGCTTAAAAACATGTTAAACTGGTTGTAGGTGAATAGCAAAGCAGAAGCAGAAAGTGATGGGACGTGGTTGGGGATGTTGCTGCTGTAATAAAAATAGCGTGTGTAGTCGTAAAAACGATTTGAATTTCATTTCCTTGTGTTTCATTCTTTATTACTTTTGTGTTTATCAGTTGTTATAAGCGGCTAGATACTACTAGGAAGTTTGTTATTTGTGATTGACACTCATCAAGATATGAAAAGACATTCAGCTCCAGATGAGCTGTCTTAAATTCTAATAACGTAAATGTACGTGTGTGCAAACTATAGCGACCCCAGCATGCTTTTCTCAAAGATTCAATAAGGTTACCAGAAGTACCCTCAGGGCCCCAACATGTGTTTATAATATGCATACTTCTAGCTAAAATCAGCATCTGAATTACTGGAATATCCTGCATTATATCCTTAGATAATGCAAATCAGTGTAACTCCACTAAAGTCAACCTAGGGAAGTTGATTTACAGCAGCAGAAGACCCAGCTTGCTGTAGGTATCCTGTTCCTTTCTGCTTATTAACCCATTGGGGTATCGTATTTTGTCTTCTTCAGCTTCAGAAATATTTTTTCATGGGCCGAATGGACTTGTATCCATGGAAAGGAAAAGCAGAAAGCTTCCAGAGCAATTGACTGACTTCTCCTTCACGAGAGGAGTCAGGGACGTGAGTAAGGCCCTGTGAGTAGTAGCAGGTCGTGCAACCAGCAGGAGTGGGCTGGAGAACAAAACACCTGAATGTGTTTCGGGAAACTGTTTCACACTAGGTCTAGACTGATCCTGTGAACTGAATGAGCGTGTGGATCACATTCGCTTCAGTCTCGGATTGTCTCTTCCAGATGAGTTTCCCCTGAAGGAGATCAAGTTTGCACAGCGGGAGACCTCTCTGAGAAGTGAACCAAAGCACAGTGGCTGGGGCTGAGGGCCGTGTGTGCTTCCTAAGCTCTCCCATGAGTCAAACGAAAATGGCAGTGTAGACTCACTCTAAGCCCCATGTCACTGCTTTTCTCATTTTCCTTTACTCTCCTCTTCCCTTTGTTTTATTATCAAGATTTAATAAAACACAATTGTACTATATTTAGAATGACAGCTGACTCCATCAGGGACTTGACCCTTTCCTTTTAGAATTGCAGTATTCACCATGAAATAAGTGGAAGCTGATGTGACTCTGAAATGAGCCTAGTGCTACACAGAGGGACTATTTGCTCATATCAGTATGTTTGTGGCTTGACAGAATCTGTTCTTGTTACCTTATAGAGATACTAGCTGTCTTTGCTGTACCATTTAAAATGTGTTAAATGTAATCTACCTCAGATATGATGAATTTATGGATGGATGGACTGGAATGTATGAAATCATGCAATGAAAGTGCACTCAGCCTGACAGAAAAAGCACTTAATAATTGGACATAATATATAGTCATGTCCTTATAGGCCTTTCTAATTTGTGTTTCAGGTCCTTGCAAAAAATGTCTGATGCTTAGTCGAAAAAGCTTTCTTTTTCTGCAAAGTAGCTACTGCACACAGTGTCTTCTTCAAGAACTGCTACCACCTTTCAGAAGAGGATCTTAGCAGTAGAATATATTGGTATGATTAAACCATACCGACAGTGATGGCTGGGGACTGTGTACATGTATCTGGAGTAGCTTTAAAGATGTTAGTCTGGAGAAGAATGATGATACAGGTATTCTTCTGGGCAAACTGTCTGGGCATATACCCAGCTGCTTCAGTGAGTTTGGGAGTTCATAACAGGCTTGACACTGCTGTGGCCAATAGTACTAGCACTACTAGCAGCAAAATTATTTGCAATATCTTAATTAGTGTGATTACAGGTAGCTCAGGCTTTCCAAGACCACCTGCCCCACCTGGTCTGTGTTTGTATGATTTGGGGTGGCCACAATGAGATACGATTTATTCTCTGTCCAAGTCTTACCTCAGCATCTAATCTAAACGCTTGCACTGCTGACAGCATGAAGACAGCCTTGCCCTTGGGCTCGTAAGACCTGTCACCATGTCTGAGCCTGTTGTTGAAGCTATCTCACTCTTGAAAACTGACAGCAGCATATCCATAACCTGTGTCTCTTTGACTGTAGAAGAGAAAAGAGGAAATCAATGACACTTTTTACGTTCTTTTACGTTTTCAACCCATTATTATTAAATGATGTCTCGTTACTAGTTTTGCTTTTGAAAACTCAGCGTGCTTGTCAACCACTCATTTCATGTTCTCTGGAGACCAACAAGGTAATACCGCTTGTGGCTTCTGTTGTGCTGTATGTGCTCTTCTGAAGTGACGCCACTGCAGAAGTTCTTAAAAGTTTCAAAAGTATGCAATATATGAGCTAAATGACTGCAAAATAGTTAATTCTAAGATAAAATACACTCCAGTTTTTATCGGTCTACAGAAAGTGCACTCAAATTTATTAGGAGAAACATCAAAGCAGAGATGAACTGAATTAGTTTTTACATATCAATAGATATCAGCTAATAGCATTTTTCTCCAACCTATTTTCCTATTGAATTCAATGTCAATGGGATCAGGATTTGGCTGAATTTCCCTCCTTAATCTATTCATTGCAAATCATACAGATGACAAAGGAATTTGCATGTCCATGCACAGTAGCCCATGTTATAGTAGAAGACAGATTGATTGTTGGGTATTGGTTAGATGCATTATCTGTGCAAGATATTGTGTGCCAAACTCAAAGTGAAAGTATAACTGAGAAGGTTGTGAATAGGATTTTTAAATGGCTAGCTCACAATGTGGTTTCAACTTCTGAGTTCATTTATAAGGTGGTTTGAGATGCCATAGATAAATATTACAGGCAGTTAAATTAAAAGATTTAGCTCTTTACGCAGATCTAAATATGCATTTTATAAAGGCAATCAATTTTTGTCCTCTTTGGTCTTCTGACAATAATCCTGGAAGATTCTGAGAATTTCCTGTGAAGCAGCACTTCTCATAGGCCCTGACATTGCAAAAAACATTCAAGTGTTTTGCTGAACTGAAGCTTTCAGGGGAAATTTGAAACTATCAGGATGGTGGTCAGAGTAGTGAAAATAAGAAAGATTTTTTCATTTTGTAACCTGGATACAAAACCTGCAGTGCGAGAACTCACACCTATATATAGGCGTTTGAAGTTCATTAAAGGTATGATCCAAAGACCCATGAAATAAGTGGACAAATGTCCACGTGGTCTTGCCTGAGAGATGGCAGGCTGCATGAGGTTTGTAAACCTAATTATAGTTTAAGTAACTACTTGGAGCTGATATTGCAGTCAGCATGTTTTATAATATAAGCATTTGTAAATAATAAATGTTTTAGGTCCTATCAGGTTTAGATTTATCACCAGTCCCGTTGTCTGCAGTGGAGGCTGTTGAGGGAATGGGTAGAGCTATATCATTAGTGGTGCTACATATTGAGTGCTCTTCCAAAGTCTCCCTTTATCACAGTTTAAAAATCATTCCCTAACTTAACAAAGATACTACCAGTGTTCTTTTATTCTGTTCAATTATGTGGAGCACACTACCTTTTTTTTTTTCCTCCTTTTTTTTTTTTTCAAGGGGGTTAATCTTCAGGGATGAAACAGATTACCAGCTTTTGAACCAATTTAAGTAGAATCTCCAGAAACAAAGCCAGCACAAATAATTATTGGCAGTTCACAGAAGGTATTCTGTGCCCACAGCTCTGCAGGATACTGTTAAAGTCAGTTCACTTGTCTTAATGGGAAACACCTGTGGTCTGGAACACAAGAGGAAAAATCAAACTAACCATGCCGGAGACATTAAAAATAAATTACGAAAATACAATCTTCCCTTGTGTCCCTGCCCTCTTCCTTCTTTCATCTGCACCCTCCAGTCCCCAGACTATCACTGGTATCCCTCCTTTCTTATAAAACATATATGAAAGCCTGTCTTCAAAATTGTATTCAATCACAGACACTGAAGGATATCAAGCCATTTCAGTTGCAATTTTAAATCAGAAGAAATCTTACTACAAACATAAACATGCTTAATAATGGCTCAGTTGGAGACCTTCTTTTAACTAGCTATTAAAGTGAATGCAAACCATCTGAAAATGTTTACCATAAAAAATGACTTAAAACATTAAAAATATATTAATCTCTAAAATCCTAAGATTTTTTGCTTTTCTTTTGCCTTCTCAAAATACACTCAGACAATACATTTCTCTAGCTATTTTAACAGGTTACTGAAATTCTAGTAGGGCAAGAAATATGTCCTGGATGTTCACACACTACACAAATTTATGCAACTTTCATAATTTCATTTGGAAAATCCAACTACATAACAATCATATTTAAGTGTAAATGTAAAGTCGTGTCACTGGATTGAAAAGTAATTCACAGTTTGAAGTGGTCTGCAGCCTTGCTAGCATTGCAGTTCACAGAAAGTCATAGTTTGAATTAGAAATGCTAGCAGAAACTCAGGAATAAATTTTAATCAAGGTAGCCCCTGGCGAAAAATGAACATGAAGTTTTTTTCCCTGTATTTATTAATGTGTACATGTACAGTTTTGGTCTTTTTCCCCCTCTCCATTACTTTTCATTTTATCTTTTCAACAGGAAGAAGAAATCAGAGTGAACAGAATTTGTTTTTCAACATTTGCAGTTACAGAGAAAGGGCCATGACATGGCAAGATGTTGAAAGAAAGCAATTCCTGAACCCAAAATTTTTAGGGGTCTAAAAATACCCCAGACTGTGAGAACTAACACCTACATTTGCAATGTTGTACAAGTTTAAAAATGTCACAGCACATAAAAATACGTCTTTTCTCCCTTACAGACTGGTGGTTGTTGTGTTAGCTTCAGAGTTAAGCTACTTTGAATATGCATTCACAGTATAGAAATAATATGAAAACTGGCTTTCATCTCACTTTTCATGCATCCAGGAAACAAATTTATTCCACTTTTTTAAATACTAAAAGGAAGTGGCTTTGACTTCAGAAATGCTTTTAATCAATCTTTCCATATCCAAGGTGACCATGTCATCATATGATGATGATAGCTTAGGAAAAGAAAAAACAAGAAGACAAGAAAAAAAACATATCTGGAAAATAGCCAACACAACAGTGGCAAGAACAGGAAAACTAATTCCTAAATATATAAAGATACCCAGTTTCCAAAGAATATAGTGATCCCTGAAGGTGTCCTGTGCAGCCTGAATGCCTTGTAGTCAGAGGGGTTTCCTTTTCTATATTACTCATTGTACCTCGCTGCTGAAAGGCTTTTCCTTTGATTATAGGGACAAAAACAAAGGGAGCACTGTTCCATGTTGCTCTTTGATACAGCTTTGAGCTTTGTTAGGTCAGAAAGAAGGCTGCAGACTACCTTGCTGAGTAGTTCACTGCCTGATACACCCCATTCCTGTGCAGAGAGCTGATGCCAAGATGTTCTAGGTTACCCAACACTGCTACGTACCCAGCCTCCTGGTAGCTTGTACCTAGTGCCCTGCAGCAGTTTTGGCTTGCCTCTTCCTCCCACTCCCACCAGCCAGCATGTCAGCCGATCTGGCTCGAAAGGATAACTCTACTGCCCACAACTAATATGCAAACCCCTGCTCAAATAGAGAAATGGGGCTTAATGTGAATGCAAACGGTTCTCTGCATGGTGTGGCTCCCCCTCGTCCCTTCCCTCTTCGTCCCAGCTCATATGTATCCCTTCCTACTCAGTTATCTAGCCTGAAATTGCAATGCCTGCATGGAGAAGAGAGGCAAGGTATCTTTCCCACATCAGGTACTAGTAGCTTGAACTGTGGGAATGTCTCAGAAGTACACTCCGAAGAGGGAAGGACTGTTCTGGGACAGCACTCTGTGCTTGGTGGGCCAGCTTGAATGTAGTAACCAGCCTATTTGCTACATATTTCATGGGAATTTATATGGGCCTTGGCAGAGAGTAGTAAGACGACTCTGGGAAGTGAGGAATGCATCCTATAGAAACCTGTCCAATTCATTTTAGGTCTTGCTGTGATGCAGTTTGTGCTGTTTCAGGCAAAAACTGGTGTTGCTTTGCAGGCCTTTGCGGAGGGCTATGGCAGGTTGAGCTGGGTCTCCTAACTGTTTGCCACAACGGTCCTTATTAGTTCTATCCCAGCCCTCCATTAGGTGCCCCATTTCCATAGTGTCCATGTGGTCCAAGAGAGAAACCAAATATCCTGGAATTCTCCAAGGCCACAGGACACTAACACCTGATGTCTGGGGACTGCCTAGGGAATCAGATATTTGCTTTCGCCTTACTTCTATAAAGGTGTTTCCTTTTGGACATTAGCAAAAGCTCTGGTCTTTGCTAAGCAAAAAGTTTCATGTTACTTGCCTCCTGAAATGTTTAAAAATCACTTCTTCTCTCCCGTCAGCACATACACAAATCAGCGGAAGGTTGTCCTGCTTGTAGGTGCCCTTTTGGGGCCTCCAGATATGGTCCAAAGGCCCTGGGGAAAATTATGGAAAAAAGCCATAGCTTAGAAGCCAGATTTCTTGATGAAGCCAGTCTCTGTTTGCTACAAACACAGAGGATTATGATTGCTACAAACTCAGACAACACCTTTTTCGGCATGATGTAGTGAGATCATTGTGTGTAGGTGGTAAAGCCAAGTGAGGACAACTTTAGAAATATTTTATTAGTCGTCTGAAAAGAACAGGGTAGGATAATGATCCTGATGAAGTATGCAGTGTGGCTGTACCTGGAACAACTGGGGACAAATTTAAGGCCCTTATTTTCAATGTTTCCAGGCATTTAGGCACGAAATTTCATTTCCAGGTTTATCTCTAATGTGATCTCACAGGCAGGGAAGCCTGCTATAGATGGAGAACATTCGGTTTTTGTCAGGTCTGTAACTGTGTTACATTCCCTTTATTTTCTATAACCCCTCTCTTTTCTTCCAGGAAGTACAATAGTGCAGTGTCAAAGCCTGAACAATGCTGAGAATGCTGGAATGCTGCAGTGGGTGTTTCAGAAGCCACGTTAACGCTAGTGTAGGACAAGCTGTTGCTATAATGTAAGACCCTTCACCTCCTATTGATGCTTCTGGTTTACTTTTGTAAATGGGCAGCACCTTGTAAAAGTACTCTCAGATCTGTAACACCTATTATGCTGGGGTCACCTTAACCTGCAACGCTATTTTTTTTTCAGGAGGAGGGGAAGGGAGAAGAGAAGGAAAGGAACAGTGTTATCAGCAAAAGGAGGCTGGACACAGTCTGTCAGATCCTTCTACTTCTGAGCAATTAGAATTGAAAGAGCTAGGAAAGGCTTAGCTGTGACACAAATCGGGATTATCACACTAAATTCAGCAGAGTTGCACAGACAAAAAAAAAAAGCAGTCTGGAGGAGAGGACAATTACATGAATATTACCCAAATGTAAAGACTTTTTCTATAGTTTTTTATGAAAACTCTGGAGAAAATACTTGAGAACATCTAATCCACAAGAAAGACTGATCTCCATAATGTATGGAATTAAATATCAATGTATGATATATGATAGGTGGCATAATTACAATTAATTCCAAAGTAGCTGAAATTTATCCTACTCCAAAAAGTCTAACTGAACCACAGGCCACCTTTAAATCAATAATAGAGAGGCATGGCCTCAACCCTGATTCCCCCACCCCATATGGTGCATGTTCACAACTTCTACAGAGGGCAATACAGAGCTGTAATTTGTGTAAATGAACAGCCACCCTTAGCACCTCTGTGCATTTTAATCAGCTGAAACTGCCACCTAGCTTGTGCGTTTAGACAGAAAAGAGTTCTTAGCCAGAAAAAGGTAGCAGATTGTGCCAAAAAGAGTTATTGTTTTAAAAATTATTTTAAGTTCTGTAAGAACTGGAGGTAAACAGTAACTGACTTATCTGATTTGCACATATTCGTCAAGATTTTTGCAAAATACAATAAAAAGGAAAAACAAAAGTTTAATCTTATGAAAAAAATATTTTTGTTTGATTCAAACCCTTTCATTCAGGTTTTGATATTTTCTATTTTCTGACACAACATACTGAAATTGGAAAATAGAAATATTCTCTCGAGAAAGTCCTGATAAGAAAATTTTAACCATATTAGAACATACATGACCACTTTTTGTTCATAATTTTCCCCTGTCAAATTCGACATATTTGTGATAGGTGTTTTTATTTGAAAAAGTCTAATCCACTGGCAAAGAAATGTAGAGATACCATGTAAATCAATACCCAAAGCTAAAGAAAACATAAGAAAGCAAATATTTAAAGCATCAGTAAAATCAGAACTACTTGGGTTTGACTTACAAAAGGGTAAAATAAAATGCTTTCTGCTTTGGTTTTCCCCTTGATATTCCTGCCAGGATAGTGTACTGAGGTATTAGACATCTGGGTTAAACTCTAGAGCTTACTGGATTTGATCAAGGCTTTCTCTGTCATTTTAATCTTTTAAAAACACCACCAAACAGATATGGCAAAAGATTACAGAACCTAGTTTATCTGTTAGAGTCTATCCTCTTTTGTTAAGATATCCTTATGCTTCAAAAGTTGAACAGATACATCTCAGAATGTAAAAAGATTAATCTTATGGTATTTCTAATTGTGATTTGTGATGTCCAATTGAAGAAATTATAAATCATCGAATTATACTTAGCCAATGTGATCCAATCAGAAGGCACACTTTAATTTTCAATAGAGATGTTAAACTCTTGCTCCTTTTAGGAGCAGCATGTGCCAGCTTCAGGCAGAGATTTGAAAGCTGGCACTGATCCAGGAACAAAGAGGAACTTGAAATGGAGCTGCTACTGAAATACATGCACAGCTTCTTCAGACGAGATGTCAGCAGCACTTGTTCTTATGTCTGATAATGAAGTTTTATTTTTCGCAAATGATGAATTACAGGACACATACACATAAGGCATTTAACTCTTCCACGAGAGGCAGGTACTTGAAGCTGCCAGTGGAAAAAAAGCATTTAACTCAAGGCATAACAGTACTATTGGTAAACCACAACTTCTTGCACTGCCACTATAATTTAAATTAAGTAGAACCCTAGCTTATAAACTCACACTATGACCCATACTTTATGGTCCTTTTATATCTCTTGGGTCCTGATCACAATGAAACTTTCTCAGTCTAAAGCAATTTAATGCAAACATTCCTGGGGCAGGCTATAAAATGTGATTTTTGCAGTCAGTCTTTTATGGGTATTTTGGATGAATATTGTATACCCAGTTGAAAAAAAAAAGGATGACGAATGTAGACATTACGACATATGTGTGGGGTTTAGCTAAGTCTGTATTTGCACATGAATATTAACCCTGGTAATTGAGAAAACCTGTCTCTCCACACATCTTGTTCATTTCCACAAAAAGCATGTGCATAGATTTAAAAGAGAATTAATGTCTTGCCTTACTTAATTACAAATTTTCTGGCTATGAGACTCCCCATGCTAGCTTCTCTTTGAGGGCAATGGACTCAACAGATGCCATGTTACACCTACTAGATAGGGATAATTCTACTTGCTACTAAGCACTAACAATAACACATGGAGATGTAAGTTGTGAATCGAGTTCAGCAGACAGCATGGTTTCCAATTCTTAAGCATTTTGCAGCAAAACTAAAAAGCACCATCAAAGATGTTCACAAGTGGTATCGTTGCAAATGTTTACAAAACATGAAAGGAATGGTAAAATATGTGCTTAAAAAATGTACTTGTTGAGATCTCGAGAGAAAGGCATGAAAACACATGGCGTTGAGATGTAGACTTATTTTCCTGCACAGTGCACCAAGAAATTGCGGTTTTAATCAGTAATGGTGAATTCTTCGTCAAAAACATTTTTACAGGCTACTGGCACATGAATGAATTACCACGAAATAAGCCAAGCTGAGTTTATGATGTCCTGGCTTTTCTTTAAATATCTTGCCTTTGTGATCCTGTCTGTATGATTTTGAGAGTATAAACTAAAATAAGTAGCAAAAATGAAAATATGGTGTCTATAACATTTTTTTGTCTTCCCTGCTTGGGCAGATCACAAACATCTTTGTTTCCTAGCTTCATTCAAACATTACAAAAGGAAAGTATCAATTCAAATGTGATAGATAAGCACCTTCTGAAAGGTTTTTTTTTAAATGTTTTAAAACAACAGTATGTGAAATGGTAGCAGTAATAATAACAGAACACAAATGTTACCACCCTTTACTCTCTGGCAAAGGGAAGGGCAGCTGCACCCTGTCACAGCTTCAGGTGCTGCAGCAATACACTACAAAAAGTTTCTGTTTTGAAATCTTAGTAAGAACCAACTCAATGAACAGTAGAAATAAATGAAGCTTATGAGGAAACATAATATTAGTCAACGGCCAGACACCAGGGTCTCTACAGCTTCTGGTCACAGACAAATTCTTTTTTCGATTTTCTGTTCTGCTTCCTCAATACAGTAATAATCTTATCACTCCATTTACTCTTCACAGCTGGCCTGCAATTCTTGGTTGGTTTTCTCCTGCAATTTAACCTGCTCGTATGTGACTGAGACATTTACTAGAAATCAGAATGTGCCATTTACAGAATGCAGTCCCATAACTTCAGGGCTAGTGTGCTGTGTCTAGTCAGGCATAATTACCTCAAAGGACTCCTTTCTTTCATTTGGGAGGCACAATGACCGAGGCAATATTTAAGGAAAAAGGGCTCTTGTAGGGTTTTGGCTCCCAGACAATCGGTGCCTGAGCATACTTGCCTAGTTTACTCAGCAGAACCTTCTTTCATTCTAGGGATTGGAAATCCTCTGTTCCCACATAACAGCAGGCCAGTTTAAGATGATTATTTTGCCTTTCCCGTAGCAGCAGCCACAGATGCACAAATTAGGTTCAGATTGTGTGTTGATACCTGTCTGATGCATCAGATGAAGCCGAGAGTGCTTGTTGAACATCTTTTTTTCTGAAAAGGCTGGGGGAAGGATTTAGCATTTCTCAAACTGATAAAGACAAGAGGCAAGAGTATTTTTTCTACTCCTTTTGTCCTCTTTTGAAAGAAAAGTACTAAAAAAGCCAGAACTGGACTTGGAAGAGGGGTTACTGGCGGCCCCAAGCAATAGATAGAGGTGAGCAGAGAAGGCACCTGCCCACCGTGATGCCCACTGCCGGGTGAGTTCCAAGTATGCCATGTTTATGACCCAATTATACCACATTTTTTCAGCTCTTGCTGCTTATCTCTGTCTGTAACACAATGGCAGTGCAGTGGCTATACTAAGAAAGCACTGCCCCTTAGGGCGGGATTCAGACGCTCTGAAGAGTGCTGTTACACCACAGAGAGCGCAGATCTCATGGGCTGGAGCAGTCATGTTGCATTAGGCAGTACATCCACCCTAATCCTCCCCGGTAAATCTGTGCTTGACATATCTCCTTTTACTGTAGTTTGAACATAGACATCGTATGCTGAATCATTCATTTTGGCATAAATGCTTAATTGTGTACATTGATTACAAAAATGCATATAGTTTAAGTGGATGAAAACTGTAAGGGATAGACACAGTCAGGTTTCAGGTCATAATCCAGTCATTAACTGACGAGGTTAATGAAGAAAGTCTGTTGTAGATAGATAACTCCCTATTTTTTCACTACAACTTTACCTTTATAAAATCATCAGGCAGTGGCCGTCATAAAAGCATGTAACGATACAAATTGCTAGGTGGTATGAATATGGCAGTCATTGTATCCCTAACTGTTTGACTAAGTCCTGCTTACATGAGCAACTGTTTAAAATACATAGGAACTTAACAGAAAAGCTGTTGATAAAGTTCCTTATCCCCCTACAGTCAACAGCCAAAGACCAACTGAACTTCAGTGGGAAAAGAGGGTAATTCCCTTCCTCTAGTCGAGGGCCAGACCGTTCCCGGAGCTGCATGCCTTTTGTACGGTGGTACATCATGGGAGCTGAGGGTGAGGGCACTCTGCAAAATAGGACCCTAAGAGTGAATATACCATAGCTGCCTCCAGTGCTACCATAAAATTATTTATTTTAATCCCCCAAACCTTTTGAAAAGTGTTGCTGTCATACATTATGAATAAACCAAATTCTATGTATAGCCAATCTTACAACTTAAATAGCTCAGTGGGATGTAAAACCCCATGCACCACAGTTTGCTTGAATGAATCAACCTGTTTCCTGGGTGAAGTTATAATAGTGCTAAATGTTTTTAATAATGTCTGAAGAGAGCTAGTTCCAAACTGTGTTTAGATTTAAATATAATATTTTGAGTCTAAGAGAAATGGGTAACTTGTAAATGTGTCTCATCTGTCAAAGACACAAAATAGACCAGAAGTTATTTAGTACCATAGGATGAAAGATTCCAACAACTTGCAAAAAGTGATAAGAATTTAAATAGTCTACAAAATTTTAATAGACACTAATTTTATGTATAAACATTATGATTTGATTTGTTAATTTTCCGGTTTACAGATCATGTAATATGCAGGGTTGAGCAAAATTGTAAAGACTCTTGAAAAACATTTGCAATTTCATTTGACAAATTCATCCCTGCAAAACTAGCTTTCAATGAAATTCATGCGGCGAGGCCTCTGCACCAAAATTAGGTGGACATTTTTCTCCATTTGTTTGCAAATCAGCTGCAGTTCAAGGAGAGACCTAACTTCATTTGTAGCATTTTTACTTTTATATGTTAACATGGTTTACATTCATTTCAGGTATTTCAGTGCTGTGTCCATTCAGCACTTGCTATTCAGCCAGAGGCTTAAAAGGACACCCAAGGTCTCAAGAACACCTCTGCGGTGCAGACTCCGTTCTCGCAGTAGATGGTTTTAGGCTGAGACAAGGTTTTGCTATACCCAGGGGCCTGTGGTTCAAACACTCTCCTGTTTGCTCAGCTAATGAGGTCAAAACACTTTCATCAGTAATGAAATGATTCTCTCTTGTGTAACTTGCCTCTAAAACAATGCACCATGAATGATGGAGTCAAAAGGAATATAACTATACAATTTATTAACACCAAAGCCTTCAGTGTAGGATTCATGAAATAAAGTGAAATACACAGAAACCTTATTAGCGCAAGTAAGATGTAGGTCACGCTACGGGGTTGTTCTAGAGAAAGATTAATGAGCAGTTCGATTCTGGTACCTAGGTACATAAAGATCACTAGAGAGCTTTTGTCTGCCTCAACCCCAGAGTCTGCCTAGTCTTTAAATGATTAGTTGGCAACTATTTTTCGTTCTGCTACAAATTCAATGGACTAAACCCACAGTTGTACCAAAGCTGAGCTGGGTACATCCAAGATGAATGTGAGGAGACAAAAGTCTCTTTAATCCACTATTGCTTGTCTAGTCTGAATTAGCCCAGGGACTCCTCTAAGTTGTGGGGCCTTGCAAAGTCTCCCCAGTCCATTGCCTTAAGGGAAATGCCTCAGTGGAGAAGTTCCATGGCTTCGCCGTGCCCAGCTAGGCTACTCAGCGGGGCAGTTGTGAGAAAGGGTCCTGCTCGTGGCAGTGTGCTGCTGCCCGGAGCTGCTGGAAGGTCAGCAGAAAGGGCCTTCGTACGTATCCCGTGCTAAGCACTGACGTACTCTTTTGGTCAGGGCTGTCATAGAAGCCCCTGGTCCTGGGCTCCCATGTTTTGTACTGCAATAAACCCATCTGACTTCAACAGAAATCCTTTTCTTTAACCTCTGACCTTTCAGCAGAACAGTGGGGAACTGAGGGCTGGCAGGACAGCAGTGCTGAGGATGAAGTCGGAGAGGCGGAGTTGAGCGCTAACAGTGACACTGAGCAAGGACTACAAAGGCCAGGAGTAGTCAGAACATGTTCACGGCACGTTCGACTTTATTTTAAATGCTAAGAGCTTGTAGTTTAGTTATGACTTTATATGATTATCATCTTAATACGAGTCATTGTATTGTACATGTCTGTGTGTGTGACTTATGTGTAAACTGGCAGCTATTTTCTGATGAATACAGTTCCTATAGACCCATATAAAGAGATTAGAATGGAGATGTCACCAGATAGTCAGCAATAAAGGCAGACTTTGTAAGGAAGTTCGAACCAATGACAGCATGCACGACACTGAGACACAACTCTGGGAGGTGAAGTGGAGACAGGTAGGCAGCAGTGGCAAGAATGCTGCGTCAGCACAACTCACAAAGCAGGGACCACTTGGAAGTGAGCTTTTTGCTTTCAACAGCATCCCCGTCAGAAGTTGGCATTAGTGGCTGCTGAGCTTTCATTGACTTGTAAGTGCAGCTATCAAGCATGTTTCTTGTCATTTTTATCCAAGCTGTAATGTGACTGCGGGGCATGTCACTTTTATTGTGCTTTGATCCTTTGCTGGGTTCCATGGCTGCAGCCTACCTTTACCTGTGAATGATTTGCCTCTTGCTCTCCACTGAGTAAGCCAGGGTAGGCTTAGAAACTTGCTTGCTTTGCTGGTCATTATGCAATTTCCACTGTACTGTAGAGAAGGCTTCTTTGAAAAGATGTGGATCAAGCAGATGGTTCTGAACACCTTTCTTTCAGTAGTTCATAGGATCAAATCATTGTTAATGAACAGTCCCAGATAATAACAGTTTATTAATCATTATAATATATTAACCATATTTTTAAATTCCATGGGACATTAAACAAAAAGCCACTCTGCATAAAACAGGCTTTGCAAAAATACTTCAGGGTATATGTCAGCCTTGGTGGGAAAAAACCTTCTTTCTGTTCAGATTCTTCAGTTCAATGTACTCTTTAATCAAACCAGCCAGAGTCAGAAATATCTTTCTTTAGTCTCTTTGATCAGCTAGGACAGTACATCCCCATATTAATTCATCAGTGGACCAAAATGCAATATGTCATAGAACCCAAAATCAGTACTAGAAAAAAATCCTATGGATGATTATGGTGTATATGATTTTTATGTTGGTTTTTTTTGGTGGGAAGGCCAGGTGTGGGTGGGCCGACAGAGGGCACGGAATCATGAACTAAACTAGGTTGGAAGGGACGCCCAGAGGTCTTGTCCAAAATTCTGCTTAAATTAGACCAGGTTGCTCAGGGCACTGTCCAGTCTAGTTTTGAGTATCTGACAGGATGGAGATCCACAGCCCCTGTGGGTCCCTCTTCTGACTGCCTTTATGGTAAAACAAGTTTGTCTTTATGAGATTTGAATTTCCCATGTTTGAACAGGTGTCTGTTGCCTCTTGACCTGTTATTCATCTCCAGCAAGACTTTGTCTCTGTCTTCTGTATACCCTGCCATTAGGTAGTCAATACAGGTACAAGATCGCCCTTTAGCTTTCTCTTCTTAAGGCTGGACCATCAAATTCTCTTCACTGTCCTTGTACATCATGTACTCTAGTCTGCTGACCATCATGGCAGCCCTCCTTTGGACTCACTCCAGTTCATCAATACCTAAACCGTACAGGAAAGACCAAAACTGGGCAGAGTACTCTCTGGGCAATCTCACAAATGCTGAAGGGAGTTGAAGAACAGAGCATATCAACTGCTCCCCCAGTTTGACATCATCTGCAAACTTGCTGAGAATGCAACCCATTCTATTTCCCAGGTCACTGACAAAGACCGGAAAATCGTTGGTCCCAGTACTGATCACTGAAGGTTGTCACTAGTAGCTGGTGGTCAGTTGGACTTTGTAATCATTTTCACGCAGCAGTTTGGTCAATTTTCTACTTGCTTTAAAGTTCACTTATTAGCTCACCAATTTAGCTGTAAGGATACTGTGTTGAAGACTTTGCTAAAGTCAAGGTACACAGCATCCACTGCTCTCATTCCCTGAAATGGCCACCGTGGAAGGGAGTTAGGCTGTTCAGGAGCAATTTGGCCTTTGTAAATTCACTCTGGCTGTTTCCAGTTACAGTTTTGTCCTTCATCTGCTTGAAAATAGCTTCCAGGAGGACTCTGCTCCATAACTTACCAGGCGCTTAAGTTAAGGTGACTGACCTTGAAGGTGGGTATGGTTTGCTTTTTTCTAGTCAGCAGGAGGCTCCCTCAGCCACCGTGACCTTTCAAAGATGATAAAATGCTGTTGTAATGACATAAGCTTGCACCTTCAGCCTGGCTGCTGTGAAAACTACTACTAAAACACTACTTGATTATGAAGAGTTTTGAGGATTTGGAATCATACCAATGAATGGAGAAAACATGCCAGATTTTGTAGACTGTCCACTTGTCAAAGTTAATGCCTATTCAGTAAAAATGAGAACTTTCCTGTGTTATTTCTGAATGACTCAAGGCTATCTACCTGTCACAATAAATGAGTAAACTTGAGTATAAGAAGTCTCATGGCTGTATTAGCCCAGACCATTGTCCAGTCAAGGACACTTATCTTGGATAACGAACACTGACGCAGTCCTATTGCTAATTCAACTCATTTGGAGACGGCTCACACGTTTCTCCCTGCCACTCCATCATGCAGCGTAGCTATGGGCTAGCTGCCAGTCCAGAAGCAGGAAGATTGCATTTTTCTCCTCAAGGAGCATTTTATGTTTAGTTGATGTTTCCTAATAGAGCAGGGTAAAGAAAGCCCAGAAAACTATTTATAGATAGAAGCTAGTGCTTTTCCTCTTGTTTTTAATTTGTCCACTGGGCATTTTACAAGCTTTTTGTGCTTTGAAATTAACTTAATATTTTATGAAAAATCTTCATGGAGCCTCTGGAAGGCTCCAGGGATTGAAACTTCTTACTTAAACAGCAGTGACACTCTGAGGACTTCAAAGACCAGTATAAGTTATACCCCATCAAATATAGGCCAGCAGAACAAATACTGCGTATTACAGCAAAAAATCCTGTAAGCCACGCAAAGCCATCTAAACCTGTATGATGTAGACGTGCAGTCCTGAACGTATTTTGACTATGCCATGGGGTGTGGTGATCAGAGAGCCAAAGCTTCTTGGCAGTGGAATCAGACTTCAAATCACTCCAGTCTGGAGGTGAAAGCTGTAATCATAAAGCTGGTCATAGGTTTAGGGAGTCATTGGGTCATCGATATCAATATCTTCATGTTTTGCTTTGGCTGAAATATAATTGTATTTAAAAACCATGCAGGTTTCAGTTAGCAAAATTAACTTTTATCTAATTTCATGATAAGTTTTAAATACCTCAGTGACTTTCTGTGGACGAGTTTGATGTTCAGAACTTTCTTCAAAAGTATTCTGAAGGATGGCAAAAAAAAGTAAAATGAGATTCCTTTCCATTAACAGCTAAATTTTTACCTTCCTTCCTACCTGATTTCCCCGATGTGACAATACAAAATGAACCATTTGTCTATACAAATTAGTTTTTGCTGACTTCAAGCAAATTAGATAAGACATAGTGTCTCTAACTGGCTATGTGGAGGCAATTTTACTTGATTCCATCAAATTCCAAGGTTTTATCAACATATTTGCATAAGCATCATTAAAATTTAATTAAATTTCAATTTTCAGATGAAAGCTGCTTTTCCAGTGAAGTATTTTATTCACAATTCTTGCTGAAATTAAAACAAATTTATGTAAAAGAAATATGTATAGGAACACGCAGCTAGGTACAAATAAACAGCATTTCTAGCCTGGCCTCTGCAATTATGCTGACTGGCCAGACTTAACAGTGTTGCAAATTTACTATTCACAGATTTACAAATATTTATGCTATTAAAGATGTATATAGGTTTATTAGGATTTACAAAACCATCTAAAGAAGTCTGACCTAATCCTGTGGACTTTAATAGGAAATCCTGTTTATGGACAATGTATGTTTGTCTTTATGTTCTTATATGCTTAAACTCAAGCTGTGTATAATTTCATTTTCCATTACAAATGATGAATGCCAAAACTTTGATGCATATAAAAATTACACTTGGAAAATAAATCTAATTTAGAACTTTGCATGCATTCCATCCACAATTTCCTCTTTGTGAAAGCATGAATGTAAAAAAATGGCATAGAAGGCAATTTGGATAAAAACAAATGAAGTGACTATCTTATCAGCTAATTTTGGAAATATAACCGTGAACAAGACACAATTTGTTTCCATAGTAGAATACATATATTACTGCCAATATTTCTGACCTGGACTTGTTCAAATAGGATCCACTGCTACCAACAAAGTCACTGGAAGTCTTTATATATGAAAAATCAACAAAACTAATGAGATTTTATTTACTATTGCAAAAATCTGAAGGAAATAAAGTGTATGATTACTACATATTATTAAGACCTCATCAGATCTCTGTGCTGATTTCACAGGGTAGGTCTTCCAAAAAAGCAGCCATTCTGAGCTCTTAACTTATGTGTATTCTGAATGAGTTAATAATTAAACAAATTAAATAAAGGAACACATATATTTCCCATTTACCAAATCATATGCAGATTGATATAAGAACATAAGAATGTCCATATGGAGTCAGACCACACCTCTGTCAAGGCTAGGATTCTCTCTTCAGCACTTGCCAGTACCAGATGCCTAATGAAAGTACATGAGAGCAGGACAAGTAGATAGGGATATTATATGCTGGGATATTCTGCAGAATACTTCCCAGCCATCTGTGGCTCAGGTAGTTCCTGAGCTGCAGAAATGGTGTCTGCATTTAATTGTCCTAAGCAGATTTTCCTGTCACAAATTCATCTGAAGTCATGCAAACTTTTCCATCTGCAATATCTTATAGCAAGTAGTGTCACAGCTTAATTGCTAATTCTTTGCAGAAGCACCTCTTTTTTGTTCTGGGCCTGCCACCTGCTAATTTCATCTATTGTAACTCACTTTTTAAACTTTTTTTTTTGAAGGCAGAGTGAGCAATCATTTACTAATTCACCTTCTTCATGCTACTCAGGATTTCACTGATCTTTCCGCAGCCTTTCAGGCTAAGGGCTTCAGGTCTATTTAATCATGGGTCTTCCCTGTACAGAAGCTGTTCCACAGCTTTGATCATCCTTCTCACCTTCCTCCGTATTGCATTCCACTGTATAATTCCTGAAGGTGGAGGAGGAAGACAGAAAGGAACCATACATGCTTAAGTTGTGGATGCTGTTTTATGTTTTCTTCCCTATTCCTTTCTAAAAATCCCTTACGTATGATTTGATTTTTTGACTGCCTTTTAAAAGAAAGAATCTAAGTTTTAAAAATAATTTTCTATTGTAATACATATTCTCATTCCTTAGAGTAACTGTGATTTCAGAAATAGCTATTGCATAAGCAAAATTAGGGTTTTCCCCTCTACGCATCAATTTACATTTGTCTAGTTTTATTTAATTGTTTGTAGTCTCCTGAGCCTTCATTATATTAGAACCTTCTGAAGTCCTTCCCAGCTGAATCTCGCCTTTTCTGTCTTGAGTATCTGTAGTGTCACCAGCAAAGGTGTTACCCCACTAGTTACCTCTTTTACAGATCATTTATGAACATGCTGAACAGCACAAACTTCCATTTGGGACTACATCTCTCCCTCCCTATGAAAACTTAAATTTTAACCAGTTATTTATCTGAGAATGTGCGCTTGGTAGCTTAGTTTCCTTAATAGCCTTTGTTGAGATGCTGTGTCAAATAGCTTTGGGATATGCTCTGTCTTGTTCAGTTTCGTGTTAGCATATCTTGTAAAATACAGTAATGTGAGTGTAATATAGAACTGAGGTATTCAAACTTTGCTGAGTGACTGAAGACATTGCCAACTTTGATCCAACTTACAAATTCTATGAATGAGAAAAATTAAAAAGTAGTGCCTTGCTCTTTTCCTTTGTGTAAAAAGAAAATCAATACATTTATGTTAGTCCAATACAAGACCTTGCATTACAAGTTATTTTTAGCTTAACACCTGACAACAGGGTGTGTTACTGCCCAGCCCACAGGCTTGTATTTTGTGTGTTACAATTGAAAAAGAAAAAGCATTCTTTTACTTTCGGTAGATATTTCTAATCTTGGTTTTATATTCTTATTAACCTTTCAATACATGAAACACAAAATGATGAAGCGTAGTGTTCACGAACTGCCATTTTCCTTCATACATGCGCAGATTAAATTTACTCTATGTAGGTGACATTCAGCTCCAGTGCTGATCTGCCCTATCAGGGTTTCCCTGAGCTAAAAAACATGTATTAGGATGCTAACTCTATAAATGGATTTATACTGATATAAAAACTGTACAAATCCAGTTTCTAACAAAATGTATGATTACATAGGTAACTTAGAAAGAGATAAAAATAGATGTATATTTTAAGTATTAGATACTACTACAGCTAAATAACTGTGCAGTTATGCATTTACATTATAGTGCGTTTGAGATACCCTTAAAGAAGCTTTATATTTGCACATTTTGAGAAAGCCAGTCCCTTAACGAAAGTGTGTCAAGCTACTTTATATTTACCTGGAGCAACAGGGTTTATAGGGGCAGTTACTTTGGGAATACCTAAAATTTAAAAATCTCTTATGATAAGGTTAAAAACTCCGGCAGGGGCTGGCCATACCAACCCAACCCAACCTTGTCTTCAGGAACTGGGAAAACTCTCACGACTCCTTTGACTGAGCCCAGTAATAGTCAGTCTCACCTTGGATGAATCCAGACTCCATTTATCACGTTTTCAAATGCCTGTCTGTCAGTGCCTCTCACACTTTCAAATGTACAGTCTGCTTGTTTGTATGAAGCTTTCAGCGTGTGATTTGCACCAGATTTATGTTTAAAGCTTCACCTCTCCATTCATGTGTCAAATCCTAAATTAAGTCGCTCGGTTACTTCATGGTAACTTGTTTGTGTAGCCATATTGTACATCAGCTAAGAGAGTTTCTCCCCCATCAGATGTCTCAGCCGGTCTCTTTATTCCTTCCACAAACTGTTTCTCTGAACTCTGTGCCGAAGTCCCCCAGCCACATGCCGTACCCAGCGTGCCCAGTCTCCCCTCGGTACAGGGAGATGCCCAAGCCCCACCAGCACTTCATCCTTTGTTGAGGAAGTGTTGGACAGGTGCCCAGATGGTCTTTTTTGTTTATGAATACAAACAGAGTTTATAGGCAGTGTGGTAGGAATGACAAAGCTGGTCGTGATGGCAGAAAATCCACCAGCAAAAGTAAACCATGTAACTTGTGACTGATGAGGTGAGAATACTTTCACCAGTTATACATTTGTGTTTGAAAGTTTTAGCATTGAGACTTTTATCTTAATATAAATTGAATATAATGGATTTACTCTGGACTTACACCAGGGCATGTGAGACTGGAATCTCGACTGGTATTTTTACTGACACACCAGAGACAGGTTGCTTCTAATAATTAATTTAAATGCCGTGCTTTTTCCGTTTCCATTTTCATCCCAGTCTTGCACTCTGGCATGTCACAAGGGAGTCACCGTTCTCTTACACCGAACTAAATGTTCTGCTGCTGCCCAGCACAGAGCTACCACAGAGCAGGTATGGGCAAAACGGCCGGCACTTCCCTCCTGCAGAGCCCTGAAAGCCGTGCTGGCCCTCTCATAAGCTATTCTTTGGCAGAAATTGTAAAGGGGAATTTCTTAAATTTCATTAACGGTTGGACAATGGTAGCAGTATTGGTGCAACAGCTGACAACCTTTGGAAAGCTTTGAGCCTTCTCTTCACAAGCTGTAGAAGTAGCTTGCACCAGAAGACAAGCACGAGGTCATGCCATAAAACATTGCTTCTTTTCTTTCCTCTGACTAGATAATTCTAAAAACCTGTGAATCTGTTTAATAATATATCAGTTATTTAAAAAACAGCTGATATATTTATTCAAGTCAAATACAAAAAAGGGGTCATTAGGTGACCAAGTAACATCAGTGAGTGCGACGCATAACGCTGTGGAAGTATGGCACATTCGTTTTCTGTGCCTGAAAGTCTTACTCACTTTGTTTTCTCATCTGGTGAAGTTGGTAAAGGACAAGTGCACTGTGCTGTCGCAGTAAGACATTGCTTTTGTTTTCTTGCTTTGGTATAAAACTAATATTAGACTGAATGCATAAATGCGGTTGATATTTTTTATTTGGAAAACTATAAGAAAAAACTTTTGCTAAGAAATATAGATGTATTTTAAAAGAATTAGAATAAGGAACAGGCTGATTGATGCCACTAGTGCAACAATCATACATCATTTCTCCTGTGAGACAGTTGGCTTTTGCAATCCAGTTAATGCAGTTTAAGCCTTGCAGTACATTTCTGAATTTAACAGCCCTACATCCTGGAGTCATGTGAGAAGCATCTTTCATCTACCGACATGAAGTACAGGCTAACCCTTGCAGTATTATGGAAAAGCCTGCAAATATAAAATTAAAGTTTCCGAAACTAGAAGAAAAAGCCCCAGTTCTGAATATAAACTCGATTATTCATTATATTATATATCTCAAGATCTTAAAGAACCCGTGTTTCAGTTTGATTGGGTTTGTATCCAGTTAAATCCTCTAATGTCCAGTGATATATCAGTGACTATTTTTGACTCAGATAAGAATTTTCTATTTATTTTAAGAAAATAAAAAATATTATAGCTTTAGAAATGAGAGGCATGGTACACATGATACTTAAGGACATCCATTTCTACCTACACAAAAAGATTTAGTCTTCACAAGACAAAGGTGGTCTGGGCTTAAAATTATGAAAGGGAGAGTAAATGAACCAAAAAAAAAAAAAAATAAGCAAAATATTTCAGATACATGTTATAAACACTTAATTAAATAAAGAAACGGATCTGGTTTCCCTTTCTTCACCTCTCATGCTGCTTTTGTAGCCCATATTATTTTTCCCAAATATTTGCTTCAGTTTTATTTGTTATCTCTGTTGATAAACACAGCATCCTTGTACTCCTGATACAATGTTTGGCTTTATATGTATGGTGAAAAAATTGGCACATCTGATTGCTGGCAACTGAAAGGCATGTTATGTGGTATTAATGCTACTTTTCCCTTATCCATTCTACCACATAGTCCTTGGGGTTTAGAGGGAAAAGAATTCTGAAAAATGTTGGCAAGCTTGTACTGTCCTATAGCTAAACTGCTTGGCAGAAAGGACCTCATATACCAGCTTTTGTCCTATAATCTCCATTTATTCATTTCTTATATGTGTGCCTCCAGTTCAAATAACTGTACAGCCTTAGAAAATGGAAGTAAATGTCACATCTAAATGCATTGTTAGTACCTTAAATCCTCATTTTAGAAGGGTCCTTAAGCACACATCTAAGTCTGAGATCCTTTTTTCTACAGACGTGAGCTTTACCTTGAGAAGACTACGCCCATCTTGAATAAACAAAATTTCCCAATATAGTAGAAAGAATTTACTCCACGTACAATTAATGACTTGAAACGTATGCAGTTTGTTACCATGAAAGCAAACAGAAGCGACAATAGCAACGAGAGAGACTGAGCTCCCTTTTGCTACTAACGCACCGGAGAGCTGAGATGAGCCTTCTCGGCACCGGAGGTAAAACCCAATAAATATCGTGCCCTGAAGATGCCGCACCGGCCTCGTCTGCTGCAGCACAAAAACCCGAGATGGCAGCAGCAGTGCGGCTGTCCAGGAGAGGCAGGCCGGGCAAAAATACAGATGAAAATGGGGCTATTGCCACCGCAGGGGTGCAGAGGGGCCCGAGCCGTAGCTCCCCCCGCACCCCGACCACGCTCCGGGCCAGCACAGCTTCCCCGGCTGACGGAGACCCCAAAGGAATAGGTCTGTTTACAGCGTCCTGCAGTTTTCTTTCCATCTAGGACTCTGGATGGTTTTCCTTTGGTCATCTTAGATATGCATTTTGATTGGAGTTAGGAAGTATAAAGTCCAGTTTAATGCCAAAGTTTGAGAAAATGACATTTACCTGAACACATAGTTCTCAGCGAAGAGAAATGTTAGGGAAAGTTTCTTTTTTTTTTTTTCCATTTTGAAATGGTGGTTTATTTCAGACTTCTCTTATTTCATACATGAGTAACTCCCAAAAACCTTAAAATGCATTTATTTTCCAAAGAAGAAAATAATTTCAGAAATGCTGCTGGTAGAAAAAAAATTTCAGACTTATTCTAACTACTGTTTTTTAGGGTCTATGTTATACTGTCTCCAAATCTGTCATAAAGTGGAACTTCTGCATCACATGTGGTGCTACAAAGAGTGTAGCCACCCCAAATGTGAACGTTTGTTATACCGATCTCTTAGAAGACTTGAGCTCCAGTCTCGCAATAATCAATGTACATGAATCAGAGTTTGCAAGCTTTGGGCTCTGAAACAAGCTGATTAACTACTGATGTTGCTCACCCTTCATAACTTTAAAGTAATTTGAAACTGGTGACCTCAAGAGATCTACATTTTTCTGAACTGGAAACTTCAAAATAATGTCATCACATGAGAGGAATTTAACATAGTTTCTGTAATCCACAAGTTTCATCACTGTTTGATGATCTTGTTTAATCACTTGCTTAATCTTTTCATAATCTACCTCCCTTAATGAAGGTGTGTATTATGTTTTGAAATTCAAGAGAAATTAGGAGCAAGAATAGGAACTAATTGCTAACACCCATTGCATTCATTTTGCTGCCAAAGTAATTCTAGTTATTTACCTTAAGAGTAATAGTGATTAATATTTGTAAATCCATCTTTAACAATGTGAGTCTGAAGTAAATGAATAAATAAGCAAGCTCTGAGGCAATATGCTGTCTCTTTTGTGTCTATAATTAGCGGGTTCAGCTGGAAGCTGTGGAAGAACATCTAAACTAACTCCAGCCAAGTCAATGGGAATTTTCCCACTGATTCCCAAGAGCTTTGGACTCAGTCTCTAAATTCTTACAGCTCAGGAGGAGAGCAAAATAGTATGAAGTGGTTTCCACAAATATTGCTTTAACAGAACTTCAAGATTTCTTTTTTAAACTCAGCTTTGGTGAGGAAAGCGAGAAGAACAAGTAGCATCTGCATGGAGTGCAATTTGGCAAGAATTCCAGTCTGCCACTTTCCAAATTGTTTTAGAAATGTTTGGCACGTCTCTGTCACAAATTACAGCTGATTATAATTTCACAGTATGTGCAAGCAGATGGAAGAGATGAATTGGGGAAAAGTTTCACCCCAGACAAATTAATTATTAGTAAGTATTTTCAGAGCAGAAGTTAAATATTAAAACTGTGGTTTGAAATAAAGAATTATGGGATGTCCAAGTAATCTATAACTTTGAATCAAACATTTTATGAACAAATTGACACCCGGTTGGAATAATTTATTATTTTCATAGATGAAAATATAACTCATACCAAAGGAGAATATATTCCAGAAATTCTTAACAACTGGTCAGTTTTTTCAAGTTAATCAATTTCAATTAAATCAACAAGTTCATGAGCAGTTAAAAAAAACAGAAAACATTCTTAGCAGGAGTGACTATGGAAATACTTCAAACATTTTTTTCCACTTGTAGGAAAATACCAATATCTAGCAGAAAGCTTCAGAAACTTAGTTTCCAAGTCACTCTTTTTATTTTCTATGTAATTCACGTTTCAATGCATAATCTGTTACCTGTTTGTTATCTATCTAGGCTTTTAAAAGCCAGGCTGAAGACACTAGAAGGGAAGGGATGTTGGAAATGAGCTGAGGAGAGAATAGAAACAAGCCAAATGCTTCTGTTTGACAAAAGGGAGGGCTGAAGGGGTGGGTGAGATCCCGCTCTCTTTCCCATCAGGAACTTGTGATCCTGGAGATGGAACATGTGCTTGTTGAAAGGGTGGCCGAGAGGACTATTGTGATGCTCTTTCTGTGGCCCTAATCCTCAGTTGCACCAAGTGGGCAGGAAAAGTGCAATCTTCTGTAGAGATACATGGAATTCAGCCGCTGGAAAAGTAATATCTGCGTATATCTTATAAAAAGATTTTCTTGGCAAGAAAGACTTGGCCTGACTAAAGTACAATATTCAACTAATATTCAGCTAATATTTGAGCTGAGCGATAGTTACCTAGGTTCCCAAGAACCCTAGGAGTATGGTTCTCTTATACCAGGAAAATATTTGATTTGAACAGAAAACGGGAAGTGGTATGACAGTATTTCCTTGAATGAGCAAAACCGAACTTATTCCACCATTGCACTTCTTATTGGTGTTCCTTAGCTTTTTTAAAGAGGAAGTTAACAACTTTTAAGATTATTTGCAGTTACTATGTGGAGGCCGAAAGTGATTTAGCAGTATCTAAATAGTTGTGGGATGAACCTGAAGTGAAAAGGAATGTATGAGAAAAATTATGTTTATTTGAATATGAAATCTTGAATGCCATGGCAAAAAAAAGATAGAACTGTGCTTATCATTATAGGCATATATTTATCACTACTCCGGTTCAAGATTTTGCTTATGTTGAAATGCAGCTTTAAATATTTTCATTAATTGAATTTCATTTTTTTTCAAGTGTTTGAGACAACCTGAACTATTTTACAGAGAAAAGTACTTCTTTGTTGTGCCTTCAATTTTCCCTGGAAAACTTTTTAATCAGCTGATGGTGCTTATGCGGTGTAATATTTGTAGGGAATCAAACACAATGCATATTCAATGACGCTTTCTGTCCTCTGAACAGAAGCTTTACGGGGTCTTTGAGATTATGTCAAAGACTCACCCTGTTAAATATTTAAAATTTTTTATAACATACCATAAGCTGATAGGAAGATGAGTATGTATTGAAACTACCACAGTAATGCATCCCACCAAGTTTTTTCAAATTAAAATCTTTACTGCTCCAGATGTTGTGAAAACGCTAAGAGATATCAGCAGGTTCTAGAAAGAAACAATTTTCTAAATCACTTTGTCTTTTGATTGTTTCTAACGCACAGAAAAATATTATTTCATAGCATTTAGCAATTTTAATCTTTATCTTAGAAAGAGATCTGTGTAAAAGAGATGAGTAATCACCTAATGGTGCATTTATATGCATTATGTTATGTGTGTGTCTAATTCCTTGTAATATCAAGCTTAGGCTATATTTTATATTTTTGCAATGTTGAACACGATGGGATCCTATATTTGGCTCAGGGTTACTACTTTAATATATGTCTAATAATTTTTTCTGTCTTTTGAATGACAGTTTACAGTGTTAACAACAAAGAATTGTTATATGTGCTAAGGGAAAATGAGGCGGCACAAGGGAGTCATCTGCCTTGGTTTAATAAGGTAGCACTTGCCTTCTCTCTCAGCCAGAGTGATTTGAGTAAGCTTGTTTTACTTCACATTTCAACTGCTAGACATACACGCATGGTCAGTTACTATGTATGATGATGAATGGTACCTTACACATATTTGCTGTGTTACTGGTACTCATCCTGTCATACTCTAAAATCCAGTTTAATGGAAATCTGTCATTGTGGTTTAACCCCAGCCAGCAACTAAGCACCGTGCAGCTGCTCGCTCACTCCCCCCCACCCCGTGGAATGGGGGAAAGAATCGGGGAAAAAAAGTAAAACTCGTGGGTTGAGATAAGAAGAGTTTAATAGGACAGAAAAGAAGAAACTAACAATGATAGTAATGACGATAATTAAATGACAATGCTAATAATAAAAGGATTGGAATATACAAAACAAGTGACGCACAGTGCAATTGCTTACCACTCACCGACTGATGCCCAGTTTGCTCCTGAGCCAACTCCCCTCTGGACATGACGTCCCATGGTATGGAATATTCCTTTGGCCAGTTGGGGTCAGCTGCCCCGGCCGTGTCCCCTCCCAACTTTTTGTGCCCCTCCAGCCTTCTCGCTGGCTGGGCATGAGAAGCTGAAAAATCCTTGATTCACTTAGTCTAAACACGATTTAGCAACAACTGAAAACATCAGTGTGTTATCAACATTCTTCTCCTACTGAACCCAAAAGACAGCTGTATTGGGTTTCTGTGGCAAGGTTTTGGTAGTGGGGGGGGGTTACAGGGGTGGCTTCTGTGAGAAGCTGCTGGA
>JANZLQ010000095.1:15075830-15091808 GCA_026212715.1 Elanus axillaris | reverse complement strand
TCTAGCGAAGAGGGGGGGGGAGTGATAGAACGACTTGGTGGGCACCTGGCGTCCAGCCATGGTCAACCCATCACACAGCACTGTACCAGCTACTAGGAAGACAATTAACTCTATCCCAGCCGAAAGCAGGACATCTGTAAATATGAAGCATAACTTCAGTAAGCAGAAGAAGTATGCCTCAGAGCTGCAGCTAGGTTTCTGCAAAGTTCAGTTTCTTTTTTAGTCCTGCAGGATTTAGAATATTTTGGAGGGTAAGGTTAGTCTAGACAACTACAGACAAAAAGTCAGGCTAAAATCCTGCTGACAACTTTGCCAGTGGAAAGTCTCCTGTGAACTTCAGCTCATCCATTTCACCCACCATTCAATCAGCGTGAGGTTTCTGAGCTTTGAAAAGTACAGTTGAGCTATCCGTACATTTTGAGTTTAGTAAGTGGCAGTAATGAAGTAACAACTTGCCCATTTATTTTGGATTTTTATGCAGTTTCAAGTTATTAAATATCACAGTGACTATGATTAGTGTGTTACCCTCTATAAACTCTGGGGTATGGGTGAACACCATTGAGGTTGTTTACACTGGAACATGCCATATCCTTCTTGATGTTTTATTATGCTATATACTTTGAGTCAGACCTGCAAACAGATTAGTAAGTGTGTACATAAAATAAACAACACCATGACCCACCACAGTGGATATCTGGTTGTATAATAAAGCAATCTTTTACACTAACACTGGCTTTCCAACACTTTACCTACATTTAGACAGTAGCTGCTGAAGAAGATATTGATTAGCCATATATTACTCTTCCCATACATGAGCATAACAAAATAACATAAAAGGAGATACAAGATATTTGTAAGAACAGAATATAAGCGTTTACTTCATCCTCCTTTCTTCTTACCGTCATTCAGAAATATATGGCTGAGGTATCAGCAATGTGCACATGCAAAACATGTACTTGAGTGTTCATACATATGTACCGTGAACAGGTGTCTAATTTCATCTGTTTATGTGCTTATTCACTCTTTGTGATTTCTCAAGAATTGTCCAGCAAATACAAAAATATTAATGGTGGAATATGTGAGTAAGTCTAAATTAAGTTGTTCAATTAATAGGACTACTGTATACTAGGGTTTTTTTACATGCATTATCTTATGTGGAGAACAACTTTAATTAACACCTCATAAAACAAACCAGTCTCTTACAATGAATGAATTTATTATACACAAAGGCTACATGTTTAAGAGGTCTCCACTGTATGTAAATTGGATATGAACTATGAGCTAGATGTGCTAAATACTACAGATTTCATACATAGTGGAAATAGAGATGCAAATCACATAACAATAAATTCAAATCTTTGTTACAAACACCCTGGAGAAAACTTTAACAAATCATAACTGTCAAAGGGATGGATGATGAAAGTTTTTGTCATGCAAAAGAATACAAATCACTCTGCTGTTGCAAGCATTGCTCTTTTATTTTCTTGGTTGTAGGCACATCATCAACTTTAATGATAAAAGCCTTCCACAAAAGTAATTCTTAAGCCTCAGGAACAAACACCTCTTTGGCACCCTGAGAGCATGTTCCACAAACATCATCAATCTCCTTCTGAGTATGATTTACAGCCTTTCCCTTTGGCTGGCTCAAGCTGTCCGTGTGCATGCCCCGGCAGCGTCACATTGGGATTCTCCTCCGCTTTGTCCTCCAAGCACACACCGCTCGACTGGCATGCTCACGGACAGCTTTCCAAACACCTTTGGAAAATAAGAGAAGGAACTTTGAGTATAATCCCTTCCATGTGGACACATCAGAAGTGTACGGCTCAGGTGAGAGAAAAAAGGAAGGAACGCGTATCTAGATTCAAACTAACGGGCCAAGTTCTCAGTTCCAGGCAGATTTACCGTGTGCAGCCAGGAGGGATGTTTACAAAGAAGATGCAAGTCTCTCCCTGGCCGTGTGGCTCCCCTGGTTTGTTTGATTGCCTGTGTCTACTAAGGGGCAGTCCATGCACCAAGAGAGCCAAAACACGAGAGCATCGTTTAGTGAGATTCATTTCCATCTGTGACATGACTCTTGTGCCAGGTGCTGCATATGTATTGTGAGAAAGGTTGATGAAGGCAGCTGTACTCCAGCTGAGACTTCCCCGAAGAAGATTTAAGTGTTCTTTATGCTCCTTTGCTTGGCTAAATGAAGGAGAGGGTCATAATATGATTCCTGTCTCCTGCAGAAACAGCCTTGATCTGTCTCTTCCTTGTGCCAGCCCTGTGGGTAAGTATATGTTCATTTAAGGGAATGCAAATGCTAGGAAAATCTGAATCGTTGTACGTGTTGATGAGAGGCAGCAGAAGAAAGGTTGTGAGGCAGCAGGATAAAATAACAACTTAAGCCAGTGAAATTTAGCATCTGGGAGTACAGCTCCCTCTTCATGACTCAACTAGCTGAAGTTCACTTGTGGACTGCAGGTGTCTGATAAATGAACTCTTTCTGGCAGCTTTCCTTGAGTTTCAGGAATAGAGTCTGTGAACAAGAGCTGAAGACATTTAGTGTTCTTTAGAGACTCTTACTCCACGCACTCACTAAGGCAAATGTACATTCATTAATAATTGTTGCCTCACTTAAGCCGCGCTCATGGACAGAAAGACTATATCCTTATCAGGAAAACATATAAACACTATGATTAGTTTTAAACACAGACAGATCTTTAATATGTCTACATTGAGTGAAACAGTAAATACTTAGGAGCTCAGTGATATTTATAGGGGGGGAAAAAAGTGAGGGAGAAGGATGTAGAAAAAAAATATTCTACAAATGCATTAATAAAATATTTGGGACATTTTTATAAAGGCTTGAAAATTAAGTGGATTGAATTTACTGAGAAGAAATTTCCAGAACGCTTCTAGGATGAAGGGCTAGATTATACAAGAAAATATTTAAACCATCTTTCTTTAGATTCCTAGACTTCAAGCTCCTTTTATAGCTGGTTGATAGAAAGTTTGGGGCAGCTCTGAAGTGTCCTTGGAAGGCTTAACTCCAAATTTAACCATTTAAGCTAGAGACTTAAATACAAACGGTGCTCACACCCATCTTTAAGGGCTATTAGTTAGCACTAACCTGTAACTATATTTGGGAGGCTGCACTGTCCCAAGAAAAGCAGTGGGAATTAGGTCTCCAAAGAGAGCAATCTCTCACAGAGTTGTTGGGTGCAAAGCAAGACTGATAGCCTTTAGGCCGCCTTTTGCTAAGGCTAATCATGCGCTGTATGTTGGGCAAACAGAAATGCTCAGCCTAAACATCATCTGGTGTTAAGCACCTTATTCTGCTCCTTTGTGAATTGTAATCCTTACCTTTACCGCTTTTATCCATATAATGGGGATAATATTTCCCTAACTCCCAGCAGTTCTGCAGAGGGGGATATATTAACTTCTGTTATCTCTCGGAGCTGTATGAAGATGAAACACTCTCAAAATACTAAGTATGAAACTGCTACGTAAGTGAACACTCCAGTCCACAGCTGATGATTTATTTCAAAGCATTCAGTCATGAAGCCAGGTACTGATTGCATTTTTAATAAGGCTGGCAGAAAGTTTTCCATCAACGGTGGAAACACAGTGTTTCACTGAACTGAATAGTTTTGGGGACTGACTGCTTTACAGAGCAAGTTTGGAATTTCTCCCCACATTTAAAACATTAAAACTTAAAATATTAGAACTTGTAAGGTTCTTCTGACAGATTTATTCCTTTGTCACAAGGAAAACCAAACATTTTCATCATCTTGTAATTATACGTTCTACATTTTTACACAAAGTACTGCCACTTAATACAGCACTATTACCGTGCATTTCTGAAAACTTCAGATGACTTTTTGGACACTGAAAAGCAGTCTCTATGCATTAAAATTGCTATTACAGCTATTAGAGGAAATTTGTTTTTTATTCTGTGTTCTGCAGTTAAATTCTTGTTTACTTTGGAGCAGTTAGTTATGGACCAAATTACCAATTCGTTTTTTAAAAGATAAAAATAGTTGAAAATTTGCCATCGCTGTTCTTCCAATGAATGGAATTGTGTGCAGAATGGAGGCAATGCATAAATTAAAAAAGAAAATAATAATTTTCATATGGAACACTTAAAATGGCCATCTAACCTCATCTTCATGGCGTAAAAGCACTATAAAATAACATTCCACTTTTCATACAGCCCATGATGTCAGTGGTGGGGAACAGGGAACTGAGAGCATGACTAGTAATTTAAATAGAAGAATTGAATCTACTGAAATAATGAGAGCTGTGATGGCCTTATGGCTTTTGGAAAGCTCCTGCTTCCATGCAGTATCAGTTATCAAGCGAATACCCCTCACGATTTTTAGTGAAAGGCTGAATCAAATAAATTCTTTCTGTTCAGTTTCTTAATTTCATTATCATGTATATTTTAAAAGCATGGAATGAAATTCTGAAGGCTTTGATGTGTAGACTATGCCAAACATTTGAAATGCGTTTATTAATGTTATGAGTCATAATAATCTATAATGATACCGGAAATCTAAAATTTTCAATACAAGTGTGGAGCCAAAGACATTTCTGCTTGTGACAGCATCCTTTAAGAGCCAGTTTTGGTAATAATTGAGTTTCTGTGCTTTTCTTTTAATTTCGCTACCTGGTGATACCTGAGAGCAGTAGACTTTATTTCAGAATCTCATTAGGTACCATTATAAGATCTGATTTCGTAGGTTGTGGGATTTTTTTTTTTAATTTTTTTTTTAAATCTAATTGTCAGTCAATGCGTTACAGTAAGCCTAGCTTTCTTTTGACTCTCATGGCTATACACTGTGGGGAAAAAAGAAAAGAACTATGCTTCATCATCCTGTCAAGGAGGTTTCTTAACAAATTACCTTTACCTCAAAAGAAAACACAAAGAGACTTTTTGTGGCTTTAACAATTCTCATAGTTCATAGCTTCTCTTCTTGGCTATTCAAGGGAACAAAAATACAAACTTCTAGACCTCAGAGATAATGAAATTGATATCTTTAAAGTCCTGTGAAATCTAGATACCTAATAAAAGCATGATTCTTTCTTTACTCATTATTTAAACTCTTTATGTTTTTTTCTATAATACTGTGTTTTCAAAACACATTGTTTCTTTGTAGACCATTTATTTCCAAAGAGTAAATAATAGTAAATCATAATACAAAATAGTAAACCCTTTCTTTCTTTCTTTGTATGCTTGCTCATGAAAGACTTGATATTCATAGGTTTATGTCTTAGTCTGGGTGAAATTCACTCCTTTGCAGAACAGCACCATAAGGCATTGCTCAGATTTTACTTAATCTTTCTTTTTAGGATGCCGTGTAGTGGAAAGGCCTAGCTTTCAACAAAGGAATGATTTGATATAATATCCACTGAGGTCCTTAGGAGATTGCTGAAAGCAGAGGGCTGGGTTGGGTCCTTGGAGTTCAAAGGTTGCTGTCACTGGGGGCACCAGTCCTTTCCTCCCCACTCCCCAGCTCTTCCAGCAGCCTCGTTCCTTGCAGGCATTGAATAACCTCTTCATCCAAAGCAAACCTGGGTTCAGGGAGCCACTTTGAACTTTTCTTAACTGCGAAGAGCCTGTGAGCAACCCCCAGCTTGTGTCCCATCTTTTTCATCCCTGCATGGCATTTTTTGCGGGTGCCTGTATGGGATATAGGGACTTCACTTTTTTTGGTTTACTTCTTTTTGGAAGCTCAGTGTTTTCAGCAGACATCTTGCGTTTCAAATTTATATTGGGGTCCTATAAATCAGCTGAAGAATGAATGTGTGGTCCTTCCATACTATAAATTAAATTAAGCTGCAATTAGTCTGGGATGTTTTACTCATAACAGGTGGATGTACTTAAAATAGAATTGAAAAATTTCAAAATATGTAAGAAAAACAAACTCCAACAACTTTGGCTGTGTTTCTAGTGCATACTAAAAGCATACCATTCAGTACTGTTTATTTTTTTCCATGTAAGAATAATGTAAATTTCTACAGGGATCCAAACACACATTCATTCAAATAAAGTTGAGTTCTACCTTTTTTAGCATATTGCCAAACAAATTGCATGAAGTACACAGACTTAAAATACACATGTATAATTTCTTCTGAAATTATCCTCTGAGTTACTATTATAAGCAGACATGCATCCTATATACAGAGAAAATTGTTTGTCAGCTGCCTGGGTCTGAGTCAGTCATAGTATAGCAATGTTCTTTTTGCCATTGCTATCCTGCACTGTTTAAATGCCTCCGAGCCTGCTTTGAACAAGGAAGAGTTTGCAGGAAAAAGCCTGAAGACAAGGGCTTGAGATGTCACTTTTCAAAGGCACCCTTAGCTGCTTTGTAGACACAATCCATCTGCAGAAAGAAGTTGTTGCTAAACTTTAAGCATGGAAAGATCAGTGGATAAACCCATTGTTAATTTTAAAAGCAATTTCAAATGCCTTTACAGTTAAGCCATTTAATTTCCATTGGTTTAAGTTTAATCATTTTCATTAATGTAAGCTAATTTGCAAGCTAATCTAATAAAGTAGCATGAAACATGAGGAGCAATGCACTGAAATGAAGGAAGTTCAGTTGCTTGCAGCTCATTAAGGTTCTTGAAGTTTAGAAGACTAATTACTGACTAAAACTGATTTTGTTTACCTCTACCTTTTGAGAGTTCCTGTTTTATCCCACAGTTTAAGACTCAAGGGCCAAATCATCAGTAGGTATAATTTGGTAGAGCTCCAATAAAGTCAACAGGCCAATTTATATCAGTTGAGAATTTAACATTTTTTGGTTTTGTTTTTCCCCAATTAAAAAAAAAAAAAAAAGAAGGAAACTGATAAAAGCTTCCCTTTGAAAGAAACATTCTAGCACAAACATCAGCAAGGCATGGTGCCTCATCTTGTGCCTACTAGAGTTTGTGGAGCGCTTCCTATTTATTTCAATGGGAAAAGCTTTAGATTCTAAAATTCATGCTATAAGAACAGGAGAGTTGACTAATCATTTGTTCTGGTTTCCTATAAAGCTGAGGCTACAAGAATTCTCTTAATTGATACCTGAAATAGAACCTGAATTTTCTAAAGTAGTCTACCAGTCCTGACTTTCAAATTGTTAAGAGAGAAAGTACATCACAGCCATCAGTAAGCTAATTACTCTTGCTAATAAAGTTGCATAAAAGCATGTAAAATTGCTTCACTTCAACTTTCAGTTATTTTACCAAGTAGACTGAGCAGTTCATTTTTTACCAGATTTCTCTTCTCCATATGGATCCTTCAGGTTATCATAAAAATGAATCTTGTTTTTCTATCATACACTTCTGATCGACATGAATTATAGTCTCAGTCTAGTTCTAGTGTTTACTCACTTAGAGATGGCTGCGGTCATATGGTCAGGAGGTCAGACAGTAAGCTCATGTTCAGCCAGTTACTGACCATGATTCCAAAGCATTTCCAAAATTGTCACTCCCCTGAATGCTGCATTTTCACATGTTCTAATACACATTGTTTGCTCATGCCCAGCTTGGTGAGTGATCCAGGTCATTCTGCACCAGTGACACTTTCCCCTCCTTACTTGCAATAAATTTTTTTTTTTTTGGTGTCCTTAAATAGCACAGGACCAAGAACCGTTCCAAAATACTGCATGTGTTATGAGATCTAGACATTAAAACATAAATGCGACAGCTGTGTGTATGAAGTATTGCAAATACTATAATCTTAAAAGATAATCAAACATCCCATACTGTATTACTTAAGGTATTATAAAAATCATCCAAAGCTCAATAGAATCAAAGGGAAACATATTAGCATTAATGTCACGGTAAGCGTTTCTGATTATCTTAGTTAATAACGCAGGAAATGCTGAAATGCTTCAACCTTCAGCAATAGAAAAGCAAATGCCCTTTTCTCACACGCGGTCCCTTTCTCCCAAGCATCCCTCAGCAGCATCCCACATGAGTTTCACCCACTTTTTCAGTGGATGGAAGAGATGGATGAAGCCCGTGCCTTAGGGATAGCTGTAAACCCCATCCTGACACAGTTTCGGTTTGCTGGTTTGACCTTGCTCAGCTACTGAGGGCCTTAGGGACCGCACCGAGATGGAGGCTGCCTCGGTACCACGGGCTGTGTCTCTCTGTCTAGATCACTGCACACAGCTAGCAGAATGACTTTGCCCTTAAACAGCCACAAATACTGCTGCGTAGGCAAGCTAAGAGCCTCCTCCCGTGCAGGAACGTTACCCAGCCGAACGCTGGTCTTGCAGTGCGCTTGGGCAAAGAGCAGTGGGCAATCGGATCCCACGGGACAGTTCAGCGAGGCGTATGCAGAAGTTAATTAAGCACTGCGGTCCGTGGGAGAGGAAAATCAGAAACTCTTTGTGATTCCGGTTTTCCATCATTACAGAATCTGCAGGACTGAACACATGATAGTAGTAATTCCAGTTCATGAATAGGATGGGGAATTGGGAATCCAAAACTGAGAGCCAGATGAGTGAGATTTTAGGCAAAATGAGACTATTGAATTTTAAAATAATGAGCTAATCAGGACTAAAATAGGATCAGAATAGGATTATTTGAATAGTGGATGAAGTGAAATGAATAACATATATATCATCACGTATTTCTTGTATCATCATTAAGAAAGACAGCTGATTTCCTGCCACTTTCACCCAGGCATAAAAAATGGTGACTTTTGTCACCTTCTTTCTTTAAGAGAAGCGTATTATGTGGCCACAGTAAAATCCCACATGTGTAGAGATTTCTGCAAAAAAGTGTTTTATGAGCGCTGCAACAGCTGTGTCTGCAATTAAAGATTTGCCCTCATGCCTGTACTTGAGCTGCAGACAGGATAATGCTGTTTCTTTCTGTCAGAATACAGAAAGAAAATACAAAATTAATTGTCGTGGAGCTAAGTCACTTGGTATTGTTCTAACTTCAAAGAAGGCCTAAAGAAGTGGCAGTTTGGAAACGCTATTGTGTACGTAATAGGCTGCCACAGGGATGTGTGGCACTCCCTTGTTTGTGAAGACTGTCTCCATACAAGTGCTATTATCATGAAGAAAGGTTAATCCAGCATTGTGGACTAGGAGTTTAGACACACACAAGCAAAGGAAAAGTCTACTACTAAATTCAGTGGGCTGGGAAATCATTCCCATTATAGTTCCCATGTTATAAATGGAGTCTAGAAACATTCATTCAACTTTTAAATTGCAAAGCAGGATTACAAACTGAGTTAAAATGATTTGCCAGAAAAACCTTTTATAAGAATTCAAGTCACTGAATATGAATAATTGCAGATGCAGACATTCACACTAGAAAACTACTTCCGTATTGTAGGGGTATGAGAAAATTGCTATTTTTGTAAGAGAATGGCAATTATTAAATCACTAGGAACTATTTAAATGTATTGGATTGTGGATGTGACCATTAGCAGCATGAACAGGTAATAGATATTTTCTTTCTTCTTCTAAAAATCTAATTGCTCTCTGCTATATCAACAGGAAATCCAGTATGCTGAGTAATTCTCTGAGGTCACTTACTGTGTTTTCAATAATTTTCTTAGTGGAATTATCCTATGAACACTTTGTAATTCACCTTGGAAATGGTCTTCTATTTCATGAGTATTTGCACAGGTTGAAAAAAGTCTAAAAATACTGAAAATTCCAAAATGCTCATGAATTTCTATCTGGAAACAAACTTTTACTTTTGGAAAGTACTTTCAAGGAAAAAATCCCTCAGTTCCTGGAAATGGTAAAGCAGGGTTTTATCAAGAACTTTCAGCTAGGCTTTTCCTAATGTAGATATTGGACTTGACCACTGACATTTTTGTTTCAATAAAGCACCTTAAACCAAAATTCTACTGAAATGCTTTTTTAAGCATTGCAGTAAAATGATTGAAAAATTAGGAATGTTTGAACTGTTAATGACTGCATGAGGAGAGCCAAAGCATTGAGATCACAGACACTTTGACATGAGGCTCAATTTATAGAAGGCAAGAAGTGAGATTTGCCAAACTGAAGAATGCAAGCATCATGTTCTGCTTGTACAGGGCGGATGTCAGGATCTGGGCCAGTAATTGTGCTCCGTTTCTTTCCCTATATTTACATGTGAACAAATTATTGGAGTTAGGCACACAACCTGAATTGTTCGCGTAAATAAAAAGTGTTGCTGCGATAAAAAGTTCCCATAATAGCATAAGCTGGATCATCTCCTTGAAAACGAAAGTCTCCTTATTCACAGTGGGCACAAAGACTGTTTTATCCCTCTGATAATTTGAGGGCGTATGATTGTATTTTACCAGTTAGGAATGAAGTAATCCTAGTATAAATAAACAAACCCAGAATCAGTTGGTTTGCTTAGATATACCTAAAAGCTATATTTGGTCCACTGTGCCTTTGCCGGAAAAGGTAAATTAAGTGCTATCCTTTTGGGACGCTCAGAAAATCTCTGCACGGGTCTGTAGTCCGTCTACAGCCCTTCTGCCAGCTGGTTAACGGCAGCAAAAGGGCTTAGTTTCAGTATGTCTTGGTTCTCTCCTGAAACATAGCTTAACCAGCTTGAAACATGGGGAAACTACACATACTCTCTCCCAGTACCCTTTATAGTCACAAGTTTGACGCTCTCAAGTACTCTGAGGCTATGTGCAAACCAAAAAAACCCCAAAAGCTTTATTAGAGAAGTGGGAATGGTCATAAACATAGGAAACAAAGCAACTGGATGCAGCTATTGCTTCTACATGCGAATATACATTTACATGTTACAAGAAGAATATCTTCTCCCACATTCCAGTATTTTTTTTTTCAGCAAAAGGTTTTTCCATCGCTCACAAAAGGTCCTGTAGATAAGGGTAAGATGGTACGATGGCTTGCATCTCTAAGAAGCAACAGGAGTTAATAAATGGTTCTTACCAGATCTGTCACCAGTGGCAAGGAAATAGCTTGTATGAATCCTTCAAGCCAGCATTACTGCCCACACCTGCTCTTTGCTGTGAGTAGGGCAGAGACCAGGCCTACAATAGTAGGGCTATTTCATGAGCATGTACACCTTGAATAGCTGATCACACTTTCCCCAGCGGTGCTCATGCTTCTAATAGTTAAACAGGGTCAGAGCACTCTTCCATAGGGTTTGATGACTAGCACTTTGCCCAGCTACTATTTCTATTCTATTCTATTCTATTCTATTCTATTCTATTCTATTCTATTCTATTCTATTCTATTCTATTCTATTATTTCTACTGTTTCTGGCCCCTTGCTACTAGCTGTTTCCCAGATGTGTGCAGGCTTAATTTGGGTTGTAGGAGGGGACTGCATGTGTCATGCAAACAGGTTGCTCACCCTCCTCTCCAGAGGGGAAGGCTCAGTACTGGTCATCTTTTAGAGAATTAGGCAACATTTCTCACCTATGGTTCTGATGTGGTTTAGGGATTTGCATGTGTAGGTTAAAAAATCAGCATGGGAACAATCTAACGGAGCTGCATAGATGTGGCTAGCGTCTTTTGGGCTTTAGGGTGACTGCAATGTTTGAGCAGAGTCCTTGCTATTTGGAGAAGAGCAAACTGTCCAAACAGACTGTCCCCTTTTCTGGTCTCTCAGTGTCCACATATTTTAATGGAAAGAGTGACTTCTCAAATATCGATGGAGGACATAAAGGTACGTGGCCAACACAAACTAAGTTCTCCACAACCTTCCCCTTTAGCTCCTGGCCACAGAGCTCACATGCATGTATGCTCCTGGATTCAAATTGTGGTGGAACAGTTAGAGGTTTCAACTGTGGATTAATAAATAATTGTTCAAGAGTAAGTCTCTGCCTGCTCCTCTATGCTCTTTGCAAACCCAGGAATTTATGAGTGGATTAATTTAGCAGCACTGAAAGCATTACTTGATCAGCTTCACTGTCATCAGCAGATGTCACTGCAGCCATTAGTAACTAATGAATTGTTTAAGAAGATATAATGGCTAATTTGTCTGGTCAAAAAGGCATAAACACAACCTTTGAAAACTGCATTCTGTTAAGTCAAGAGAAAAAATCGAGTTCATTGTCCTTTAATTTTCAAATGGGATGAGTTCCAAGTCAGCTACAGATCTGAGACAAATTACCTGGTGAATTTGTGGCATCTTCTGAGATGCTGATGAGAAAAGAGTTGTGAAATACTTAGGGTGCCAATGAATCAGGTAAAGAGACCAGAAAAGAGATTTATATAATCTTAATATGAGTAAGTTGGCTCCCAAAGGATCATTAAATAAGACATGTTTGTCTTCCTGCTCTGCTCCCAGTGGTTTTTAATAATGAGCACTTGTATCTAAAGACTTCTGTCCTTTCCTGTATTCTTTTGAGTGGCCAGAAAACGTTTCATGACTCTGATTGTTATTGCGGGTCCTCATTAAGAACAAAGTTCCTCCCTTGGTCTCACAAAAAATAGATAATAAATATAAATATAAGGCCTTTTCTTTATCTAGAATGAAACTAGGATCCATTTCCTTCTGACATAATGAATTGGTCCTAGTATTTAACCTAACCTGAACTGAGGACCCACATTCCGATTTATCCACATTCATTGTGGCCCAAAAAATCAATCATGGAGTTCTATAATTTAATTCACAAAAGTAATATACTTGTGGAGGCATCCAATCTAAATATCAATTGACTTAGAGTCAATTCCTTGTTCATATGTCCTATATAAATCATGGGGCGCTGGAACAGGAGAAAAAGTGTGTGAAGCAAGAGGAAAGTTAGAGAAAACTTCAAGACAGTCTGCCTCACTGTCTGGTTCACTGTTTGAGTTACAAGTGGTGCAGTTAGGCCTTGTACAATTTTTTTTTTCCTTTTAGTTCAGCTGTGGTTCAGTTTTGAGCCCTGAATCTTACCAACACTGTGTTTCTACTGCATTAGCAAGACAATGTGCAACATCTTCAAATTTTAACAATGTTAGCGGTCACTGTTTGCAATCTGGAAAAAAACCCAAGCAAAAACCCCACCAGGATTTACATTTCTACCAGTTTTAACATCATTAACAAGTAACCATGACAGGACATTCAATTTTCCCTTTTCCAGGTAAAACAGTAATTAAGCGCTGGCGTTCTAAAGTGGGAGGAACAGCTACCATTTTGGTGTGGGAGCTACTAACAGAAGGAGAGGGTGTGCTTAATGTGTTCAACCGTTTTAATAAAAAATGTTCTCATATTAAAGATTCCTCGGGCATGAAACTGAAGCAATTAGTTCTTATTTTTCTATTAAGTCAGTGAGACTGTACTGTCAAAAAATAACAGTGCAAAAAAAAATTATCTGTCACGCAGCAGTAAAAAAAGGTAAGGATCTAAGGGTCAGCTCATCAGATGACATAAATCAGCCATGTGCTACTAAAATCAATGGAGCTAGGCAAGCTCACAGCAGTGGACAATGTCGTTTCTTGGTAGCATGTGTCTGTGCATGCCAGGAAAGCACAACTCAGAGGCACAGAAACAGCTACAGAGGGGGGGAATATTAATTGAGAAAAATGTGTATTGATGTTTATAAAGGAAGAAAGATGCCTTCCTTTGCTAAACATTGGTCTCTACATTTAAGCCTTATTAAGGCACTGAAATATCTGTACACTGTTCATTGTTTGGGTTCTTTTTCACTGTTCTACTGTCAGAAAAGCGAAGAAATGGGATTGCTAAGCATACCTCATCATAAATAATTAAATACTTCAAGTGGTTTAGATATCAAATCTTCAGGTAGCCATCACAGATTATTATGTGGATTTTCAAAAGTTAAATGAAAAGAGAAATGAAGGCCAAGCTCAGTCCTTGTGAAGACTTGCACAGCATTATTGTTAGGTTGTATTAAATATTCCAGGAAAACTACTGTTCTTGTTGTACATGAAAATGCAATACATGAACATGTAATCCAACATGCTGATTGAAACACAATGGTGACCGATCCTGGAGTTGTGTCACTAGCTATAGACGATATATTGGTTCTGCATTACTCATGATGGGGAAATAAAACATACTTTAGGCAGAACCTTGCAGCATTTTTATTTCAGCAAGGAAATTACAAGAACAAAGCACGTAGCTTCTGCATATCATGTAACATGAACTGTGAACAAAGGGGCACCACCTGGAATGGAATTTCCCTGTGGTGGCATGCAAAACTCCAAAGTTGAGGAGATAGCAATAGAGACAGATGTCAAGTCTTAAAGTATAGAAATGAGGAAAAAGACATTGAAAAAAAGTGAAGAAATTCTATTGCAGGAAGATTCCCTCCCCATAGGGGACTGCTAGACTGTTTTGGAAAGTTGTGATGAATTATGTGCCACTGTAGTTTGGATTGTTTCTTAAATCACGTTTTAAAAATACTTCACTATTGAGCAATACTGTTTATAAACTAAGACTACAATTTATATGAAAAGACAACTGCTTTTTAGGGTATGAAATTTAAAAAAGAAGACTTCAGAAAAGGAATTTACAGTTTCAGTAAAGGTTATTTTCCTTTGACAGACAAAAGTCTCATTTAGATTTACTTACAGTAAACTTACTTTGGGTTATGTGCTGCTTAGCTATTGAGTGGATTATATGGGAGAGGAGTAAAGTCTATTAGGTCTTTTTGCCCTCTTGCACTTCCATTACTTATACAGGCAGTAGAAACCCTGCAAGGATTTTATGCAATTTTATTTGAATAGAGGGGAAATTACTTTTCAATTTCTTATGTCCTACTGAAAATCTGTAGTCCTGGATATAAGAAAACTCTTTTGAACTGAGCTATGTGCTTCTTAATCTCTTAGATTTTTTGTTTATATACTTTCATATCATGCCTTTATATATTTTTCAGTGTTGTGTTTCAAACAGATTATCAAGAAACTAATTAATTTAACAAATGCCCTAGTATCACAAAAAAAAAAAAAAAGAAAAAAGAAAAAGACTGGAAGGGATCTCAGCAAGTCTCCTTTCACTCTTCTAGGAAATATCAAGTATAAATGTGTCAATATTGACAGGTTGATTAATCTTTCTAGTCTTTCCTTAAAAATTTACAATACTGGAAACTGTATGGCATCTCCAACTACTCCAATCAATGTGTCTTACTATTGTAAGAAAAAAGGACAATATATATTTGTATTACTAAGAGCAGATGAATCCTTACACTGTACTACAATGGAATGTGGCAGCTATATGATGTTTGCTAAGATTTTCATATTGATCTCTATAGATCTATTTAATACAACTAACATGCTAATGCTAATGTGATAAGAATATATTAGGATAATTACAATCACGTCAGCTGCATTAGCCTTTAACAAGTGGACATTACCCACTTCAATCCACTGGGGGTTTGGTCAGATGCAAAATCGCAGGGATAGCAGGTGGGTATTGGCACTAATCTGGTGGCCTAGTAACAAATTTCCACAAATGCCACCGGTCAGTCTGTAAGATGAGCTGTGAAACAGAGGAACGGTTGCAGAGGCAAAGCAATGGCATAGATTGGCAAAGTAAGTTGGCACGTCAGGCAGTGTGGTGCAAATCTTCCGGTGTAACCACTTTTATTTGCTGAATACATTAATTTCCATTTGTATTGGGTTTGTGTGGCAAGGTTTTGGTAGCGGGGGGGTTACAGGGGTGGCTTCTGTGAGAAGCTGCTGGAATCTTCCCCCATGCCTGACAGAGCCAGTGCCAGCCGGCTCTAAGATGGACCTGCTGCCAGCAAAGGCCGAATCCATCAACGACAGTGGTAACGCCTCCGGGATAACAGATTTAAGAAGGAAAAAAGTTATGGGACAGAGAGAAATGGCAGCTGGAGAGAGGAGTGAGAACATGTGAGAGCACCAGCCTTGCAGACCCCCAGGTCAGTGCAGAAGGAGGGGGAGGAGACGCTGGGGGACCCACGCTGGAGCAGTCTGTGCCTGAAGGACTGCAGCCCAGGGAAAGGACCCATGCCAGAGCAGTTCGTGAAGAACTGCAGCCCGTGGGAAGGACCCACGTTGGAGAAGTTCATGGAGGACTGTCTCCCATGGGA
>JANZLQ010000095.1:15008151-15075376 GCA_026212715.1 Elanus axillaris | reverse complement strand
GGTTTTATTTCTCATTACCCTACTCTGTTTTGATTTGTAATAAATTGAGTTAATTTTCCCCAAGTTGAGTCTGGTTTGCCAGTGACAGTAACTGGTGAGTGATCTCTCCTGTCCTTAACTTGACCCACGAGCCCTTTGTTGTATTTTCTCTCCCCCGTCCAGCTGAGGGGGAGGAGTGATAGAACGGCTTTGGTGGGCACCTGGCACCCAGCCAGGGTCAACCCACAGCACCATTGTAAAGAATATTGTTGGGCTGTCCTTTTTTCTCCATCATATAGGAGCAAATATTCAGAAAGCCAGAGAGACACAATGCTCATTTTCAGGAATTACTGTTCACACTCACTAATCAATGTATTCAACCTGCATGGTTTTAAAAGGATCAGGATAATATTACTCTGCCTTCTCTTTTTTTTCCTCTGGACAGCACCAACAATATGACTGCACTGTTAAGAGATCTCTGTACTGTTTGTAATATTTGTCATGCAAAACAAGTTTTAGTGCTCAGCATTATTCTCACAGGACTTGCTCTCTTTGGCAATAGAAATAGTTATTTAAAAATTCTTTTATTTGGGTAAAAGTGCTTCTTTAGAACTTCACCAAGTATATTGTAGAGAAAAAAAATGGAAAAAAAAAGAACTTGTTTCACATATTTGGCTTACCAATGGACACAGCTGTGCTAATATAGCAGAATATTAATCTGTATTTTTACACTCAGAAAGGATTTTGGAAGAGAAAGTTGCTTCTGAAAAGGGCATATACAACAAATATTAGCTGTAAATAAATAAAAAGTTGAGGAGCCTTCTAGGAAATATTTGTGTATGTAAATACAGCCACTCATGTAGAATAGGAAACCAGGCATGTTGTATTTATCCGGAGCACACTCTTATGCCATGCTACAAAGTTCTTATTGAAAGATTTCATGTGTTTCTTTCTCTGTGCCCTAATACCAGAGCATATAGGCCACAGAAAATATATTTTAAATTTGTCAATTCCAGCAGATTTTTATTACAATTGGAAGTTTCAGAAAGCTGTTGGGACGTTGGTTGTTTGTTGTTGTATTCACAGCTTAGTATAACAGAGGGCCCTTTCTCAAGTTCAATTGGGAGATTGCTCTCTTAAATGTACAAACTGAAATCCAATATATAAACCCTTGTCATTTTATTTTTTAACTGATATTTGCAAGTCCTGTGCTCACCTGCCACCCCAGACAAGTTGCTTTTGTTGAGTCACCAGCACAAGGAGAAGTGACAGTATTTCTAACAAGTTAAGTACATAATGTCTGTAAAAGAATTTCAGACATTTTCAGAATTAGATTGTAGAGACTTATAACAAATCTTACTCTGTTTTAGATACTGGTTGATCAAATTGTTAGATAAACTAACTCCTTCATCTCATAAAGTTTTTTTTAGTTACAAATTACCTTTTTCAGAAAAGTAAATTTCCTGACTTTTGGGGAATAACATTTACATAGAAGATTTGAACTGGTTTTCTAAAAATTATTTTAAATTATTTAATTTTAAAATTATTCACATTGTGTTTCCTTTTTTTTTTTTTCCCAGAGGAAAATCAATGCAATTCTTCCTATGTTTGAAAGGATTATTTAATTATCTATTTCTTCAGTTTCAGCACCATGCAATACTATGCATCTAAGGAACAAAAGATCAGATTCTGATTTGGATCACAGATTCCAGTGAAACCCAATCTATTAACAACACATTGTGATGACATTTATGCTGTGAGATTATTATATAATGACTTGAGTCCAATGAAATTAATTTGCAAATGTAAGTACAGCGTTTGGCAGCCTAGAATATAGCTGTTTCAGACAGTATGACATTTTGATGTGACATATTCCTTGTGGATAATCTGATGGGAAGAACAAGACTGTTAGAGAAACTTGATAGAAGTTAGATTGAATTCATTTCATTATACCTAAGAATGAATTGATATAACTCAACTGTAATTTGCCTTTTTTCAACTCATCACATGAAACCTTCTTCACCAGGGTCATTTCTAATTGTAGGACCTGTGCTTGTAGAAGAAAATAAATGCTTTGGAACACAGCTGGGATTTTATTAATATCTGGAGTGTGATGAAAACAGGGGGAATAATGGCCCTATCACCACCTCTTCCAATGAAGCTTGTACGACAGGCTGATTATGTGAGACAGGGAAAATTATACTGGCCTAAACACAGGTTCTTTGCTAAAGTTTTTAACAGACAAGGCAACAGACCCTCTCTGAACTGCCGAGGAAGTGCCAAGATATGACCCTTCTAATTCTTTAATTGATGGGAAGATGGATCAATGTAAAAGAGGGCTTAGCTTGGGTGAGTGGAAATAATTCATAAGAGATTGTTTAACACTAGCAGAAATACCAGATTAAATGAGATTAGTATTAAAGGTTCTTATTTATAAACTTTTTTCTAGTTCTTAATAAGTTTAGTTTCTCCTTCCTGTTGTTTTCTTGTATATGATCATATTTGATTAGACGTTGCTTTATTTTATTTGGTAGTTGTGTGGACATCCTTTTGACATTTCATTTTATTTACTGAAGTGTACAAGCCCAATATAACATGTTGAAAATGATACTTCATCAACTGTATATCATACTTTATCTGTAGCACTCCTATGTTAAAGCTGAATTGGTCTATCTATCTATTATAAGTCCTGATTTGGGAGGTTTAAATATTTCAGCTTTTTCTCTCTAGGCACAGTCAGCACATATTTTATCTTGCCGTGTCTCCAACTGCCTAATTCTCCAGCCAAGGTACTATAGCTCAATAGCAACAAGCTATCAACCCACCCTTGTCATTTCAATTTTTCACACATTTTCTTAGTCTGTACGTTCTGTATCTCAGTGAATTCTTATCTCCCTGGTCCACTGCCATAGGTTTGTGGTATATAACAAAGCTTCATCTCTGAAATGTCAAAAATAATGAAAAAAGGAAAATCACAAAAGAGAAATTGGCCACAGCCGCTTCCGTGGATCCGAAGCTCTTAGACTTCTGTTCATCGGCAAACCTTAAGTTAGGTGCCTTTTCCATCACCTGCACTGCAGCTCTGCTGTCACTTGCCAGTGGGGTACTGCCCAGCAGTGAACATTTCTGGAAGAATCTTTCTGTGCCGGTACTCACTATCAGCTAGAGAAAAGACTGCACATCAGCAAGAGATCACTCTCCTTTTTCAGCTATCACACAGGCTTTTCAAGAGCACAGGCAAAGTTACAGGAGAAAGTGACATAAGAACACGTAGTAGTTATAAAATAGGGGCTGTGGGTGGGACTAGGAGATTTATATGGAGTTTCAAAATTTCTCAGGAAGGTCATTGTAGGTGTAATCCTTGCTTTCGTTACTACATTTCATCAAAATTTCAATCATCAGTTCCTTTTAAAAGGTGATATTTTCCTTCCACTTGGATATGTGATTCTTCCCCTGGGATGAACTGATGACTAGCCATTTCACCAGTAATAAACAGAAAATCTTCAGTATCTCTTGACATTAAACCAAATCAGTGTTAATGGAAAAAAATGCGAGAAGGGAGAACAATGGATGATGTTGTTCTCATTTAACATATGGGTGGAAACTGAAAAGCTGGAGAAAGAAGGAAGGACTAAAACATATTGCCCACCCTAAAGGCTGAACACTGGGAAGAAATAGGCCCATTCCAGCAAAAGGAAGGACTGTAATCATTCTCTTAAAAATCAGCATTTATCTGCACAGTGATGCGAGATGTTTGACTGTTATCTGATCAGAACTGCAAGGCAGTTATCAGTGTGGCAAAAGATCTAATTGTGAGAATTCTTCTGGAAAAAAAAGAAAAAAAGAAGAAAAACGTCTAGAATAAAATTATACTACTAAACCGCATCACTACTCCCCATGCATATGCATCTATGCAGTTCTTGCCATGCAGTTATAAACGTTAAATATACTTTAGGAGAAAAAAAAACACATAACATTTTCATTAAAGTTATGGATGATGCAATGAAAACACATTAAATTCACTGTAACATCCTTGCAGCTTTGTGGATACGATGCTGGCTATTCTGTGCTTTTCCCACTCCTATGCCACATGTCATGAGGATCAATTAATGATTTTTAAATGGACCACACACACACGCACACATGCATTATGGGCAACCTGAATTTCCAGCTACTGTGCCATGTGGATTGTGGCTTAGTCCCAAATCTCTGACCCATGATTTTGCTATTTCAGTAAATGCTGCCAGAATTATTGGAAGGACAGTATGAAGTGTATGTCCTCAGTCTACAACAACGTGTGCCAAAATTGAGCAATTAAATGGAATTTCTTTCATCCTTTGAAGTGTAGCAGAAGCCAATAAAAATTGAAAAATTTAGTCAGTAAATGCAGCACCAGAAGTGGCAATTTTACTGACTCTGAGGAAAAACAAAAGGATTGGCAGAGCTATGGAATAAAAAATCTGGACAGTCAACATCCTCGTACTTTAAGCAAGTCAATAATAATAAGCATAAATAATAATCCAAAGGATCAGCTGACTATTTGTGGAACAATAAAATGAATGACACCGAATTAAAGTGCCAGCAACAGCAAGTAAATGACTCTACCTCAGCATGCATGACAAAAAGGACTAAAAATGTACCATACGCAGTGGGTTGGTAGCCAGCCTTTGAAGCTGAAAGCTCAAAGCCATTTAAGCACAGATTACCATTGGCATTCTGTGGTTGGACTACCAGAGAGATTTACTTTCTTCATCAGCCTTATCTACGATCATCTCCTTCCTGAAGTGGGAACCAATGAAATGCCAGGTAAACACATGGAAGGTGGTTTTTGTGGGGTTTTTTTTGGTGAGTATTTTTTTCAGTTAAACATTTACCTTGCTCCTTTTGTGAGGGTGTCAATAGATTCAGTATGATATTGAATAGCACGAGTCTGGGTCTTGTGTGCATACATAGGGAAATTTGAAACCTGAGTCATACTCTACTTGAAAATGCTCTTTGGATGCTTCATATATATTCCTTTCATCTTCTCTTCCTGTCTGCTTTAGTCCTCTCTCTCTCTTGGGTCTCGGCATCTGATTACAAATCCATTCCCCTCCAAAACACCAAATCCTATTTAGAACATATTCAGGACACAGCTCCTGAGTTTGAAGCAATTTGTCATTTTTATGAGGACTTTTGACTGATTTTTATGGGAAGCCTAAGGGACAAATGGCATGCAGCATGCCAGAATGGAGTGATTAGCCTGCCAAACTTTGAATCTCTAGCAAACACCCATTGCTGTTCTAATTAACTTACTACATTCACCATTTGCATAAATAAATTGCTTAATTGAAGCTTCCTGAATGGCATGACTTTGCACAAATTTTGTGAGACCAAAACTATCCAAGAAGGCATAGCAAATTTTATCGTTTTTATAAACAACTTCTTCCTTTTATAGAATCCTCATTCATAAACTATTTACCAGTGTTATGTTAGGTTTATATAAGACCTTTTTTTTTGGCGAATTACTAGTTTTCTAAATAAGATATAAATGACACATCTTTCCAAATTAGATTTAATAATGAACAGGTCAGTGCTTCTTTAAGTACTCAGCCAAGATATGGCAATCATACCTCATTAGTGAGTATCTGTCTAAGACTTCACAAGAATCTCTTAAAGAATTTAATGGACACTATAAAGAGATGCAGCTGAATTTCTGCATTTTTCATGAGAAACAGAAAGACAAGGGAATTGTCAAGCCTACAAAAACAACATTAGAAGTTAAATTTTAGTGGAACAACCATAAATAGAGTACAACATAATTGGGAAAGGAAAATCTCATTTGTGAAAATCGCATTGCAACCACCCTGCTAAGACTAATACCATAAAAGAAACTGCAGCATGAAAAAAAGATAAAAATAGCGAGAGCAGAGTTTTGGAAACATCCTGGGCACACCCTGTCTTTCTCAATGTTTCTCTCGTTCGGGGAATAGCTTACAAAAGTAACACATCCTGAAGTAATTGCTCACTTACAATTAAGAATAAAGCAGCTGGGGGAAGAATTCTTTGGTCACAGGAGAAATCAAGATGAGTAAATGCAATAAAATAAAATATCCCCATGTCTGAAAATAGGTTTCACAAAAGCTACAGAAATGTGGAGATTAAGCTCAACTTCCATGCTAGCCATCTGCAAGCAATTTCATACATATGGGTGACTTCACCATTCAGTACCTAACCTGGCAAGATCAAACCAGAACGACTTCTCTTCCAAACCCCAGATAAACAGATCGTACCACTTCAGAGTGATTAATCAAGGCAAAAGCACGACTTAAATTACATTGACTTGAAGTAAATGGGACTAGATATCTCCAAACCCAGTATATGAAAAATGTAAATCACACCATTTATTTATTCCTCCAGGGTAACACTGATGGGTGGAAAGAAGGTCAGGAATAAAGTTTTCTGTGTAAACCATTTCCCACTGAACAGAAGTCTGCTGTGTCACTCATCTATTTGATGACAAAGTTGTGCCATGACATTCCCAGCTCTTGAGCAAACAGAAAACTTTGAATTATGAACATTTCTGGAATGTGGTGAAGCGATCTCAGCAGCCCAGGAAAGCTTTGTCAGCTACGCTCCATATGGGTAACTCCTCTCTCCACCCTTTGTTGTCCTCTGGAAGCCTCTGAGGTAAGATTTGAATCAAATCCTGACAGAGCGGATGGTAATCTCAAGGCATTCTTCAAGTATGGCAAAGCTAACGTAAATCTGCTGTGCCAAATTTCACACAAAGCAGCGCCCAGTTTGCGATCAGGACGTGGTTTGATAGTAGCCCTATGCAAATCCAAACGTAGGAATAATCAGTACGGGAACTTCGCGAGAGCCTATTGCCAGATTCAGGGACGCAGAAATGAGATTACTGAATGTCTGAACGTAGAATTGGAGTGCCGCAAATTGCTGGTCTTCTTGAAAAAGAAAAACTTATGTTGTTGCTTGAAAGACCTGAACAAGCCAATGCATATTAAAATAATATACAGAAAAAAACGGGAGAAAATGCAGCACAAATATAAACGTATCTTATTGTAAGACACAAGGTGTGACCAGGACCGTTTTTCACAGCACCAAGAAATTTATTTCCTTGAAACTTTTATTGGAAAGATTTTTCAGTTGCAAGATGCTATCTATTGAAACGGAGAGAAAAACTTCAAGAGTAGGGCCGCTCCTGTGGCTTTTAGAGGAATATCAGATTCAGGTTCCTGGCCTGACACAAACATATATTTGGAGTGCTTTCATTAAAGTTAGTATGTGAGGTTATTCTGACCAGCGATTCCTCCGGTTGCTCATGAAAATTCTCTGAAGGGAAACAGATTATTTGTTTTTAATATAAAAATGGATGGTATGGGAAAGCTGTTTCCCATGCAGAGCCGTGCCATAGTGATGGATTTTCCACCTGCGAGCATAGAAAGATTTTAGTCTAATTAGTTAAGTGTGCAATCTTCTGTGCAGACACAGAGCATAGTTCAAAAATGGCACACATGAATTAAACTGGAGAAGACTCCTTACCACTTGATTAATCAAAATAAACCATTTCTAGAGTTTAAGCACACCAGATTTTTATTTATTAAGGCAACTCTGTAATTCTGACAGACAATTTAATTGAAAGCCACTTTCAGCACAAACATTATTAGTTACCTTAAATCATCTTTGGTAGCGATTTCTAGCTGACTTGGCCCAGAAGTTGTGTGGAAGCTCCTATACGAGCTATTTATTGTGGAGGAAACTCCAGTTGATGGAGTAATTTCTTAAACTTAGCCATCAAGGAGGTGAGCTGTCTGCACTATTCATGTGTCATCAGGACTTGACAATCAACAAGGCTTAACAAGAAACTCATCAGTTCTCTCAACTCTTCTGTGTACTGCACAGAAAAGTCCTTTGGTTACATTTATTACTTTATACTTCAATAACGATGTCTGAGAATTTCAGGACGTTTAAAAAAATGCCGTTACCTTTATACAACACTTTAGCAAGGCTCCCCTCATGTTACTATTCACTATCTCTGCCTTAGGTCTATACTAGATAACAGCCTGTGCAAGAGAGACCTTCAGGTCTACAACTTTACATGAGAGTCAATCTTTAGTTTTTAAAAAATAAACTATAATGTATTATAAGACTTTCTGCCATAATGACAAGCAAAATAGAGGCACTTCAGGGGGAAGTGTCTGTGGTTTTGATAGTAAATACTGATTTTATCTGCCTGTAAAATGTGTTGAACATGAAGTATAGTTAAAAAATTCTAAGAAACAAAAGCTAGAGCTAATCAACACAATCATCTACTTCATGGGGACAGAAACTCCCGCAGGAAATAATAACAGTTCTAAATGTATTTAGTTCTGAAGTAGAACAGAAAAATAAATCTCATCATTTTCTGCAAGTTTTTCTCCTGTATTTCAGGGTTGGCGTGTTTCTCTTCAGCGTTTTGAAAGGCCATGGGCGTCCTCCTTGTCTTCTGTTATTTTGTCCTGCTACCACCAAGTAGCAGCACTTGTCAGGCTCCACTTTGGGCAAGGCTCCCGTGCCTGCCGGGTGACGGCGTGTGGATGGCACCGCGTCCTGCCCACCAAAGGGCCGGGAGGGCTGTCGGCCCGAAGCCCTGCCTTCCTGCTGCCCCGCTGGCTGCCAAGCCGTGGTGCAGGAGGAGGAGGCCCTGCTTCGGGAAGGACTCCAAGCAGATGTTCTGCAGACAGCCACCTCCCTCCCTCCCACGTCTGTGCCCAAACCCAGCCCAGCAGCTCTGCCTCGGTAACTGCCCCTGTGGGAGCTGATCTCAGCCGGGGACAAGAGTTACTCACTGAAACATGACCAGCTGACACCGCTGGATAGACTCCTGCTCCTTCGATGATCTCTGCACGGAGCGCTAGCGGAATGTTTTAATTACGCGTGTGAAATTCACTTACGGATGCTCTGATGAAGTCACCGGAGTCGGCGAAGTTCAGCTGGGCTGACGCGCGCAGCTGGGCCGGCAAGAAGGTCCCCGACTGCTCCAATCTCATGCCTCCCCCTCGCCCACCTGTAGACACTTGACGACTCTCCAGTCTCTCTTTTGGTTCTTATAATGGATTTAATAAAGGAAGTGCTGACACAATCTTCGCTACAGCAGCATAAGTGCTCCCCTCCAATAAGGGGAAAAGTACGAATATAAAAATGGCTTGCTTTGTTCAAAATAGAACAAACCAGATGGTTTCCCAGACTACAGTACCTAAAAGCTCTTTCACTGATTCCAGTGTGTACAGTATAATAAAAGTGTTCAGGGGCCTCTAACTTCTTATAAGGTATTTTACTGTCTTTATTCACTGATCTGGATATTTGCCATGACAATAATTGAACCACGAAAAACACATATTTCTTTAAAGCGTGTTACAGTGCAGTTTTTAAGGAATTGCTAGTAGAGTGTAATGGAAATTATTTTCACTAATTAATGCTTTGGGACAATTAGTACGCTTGAATAAATAAAAATATTTTATATACAAAACTTGTATGGTATTCAGCACTATCATTTCTCAGAACAACATTAAAACTAACCAACATTTTCCAAACTAGAAAAAATTCATATATAAGGAATAGATTTCTATGTGGCTGAACATTTTTATTAATGCTTGTACACTATATACTTCATTATTAGCAGCAGAAAAAAGTATGCTTTCTATTAATTATACTCATGAAGGTAGACTACTGCATCAGGATAAGGCTGATAAATGGAAAGAATTATCTGTTAAAAAAATAAATAAATAAAGGAACCCTATTCAAGAGAAAGTTAAAAGGCACTTCTGTAAACTTTTACCCAGAGGAACCACACCACTGAAGCTGTTTAACTGGGGAGTACTATGAATTATCACCATATTGGCCCCAGCTACACATTTTCTTCCCCAAAACAGTAATAAGGAGGAAAAGACGGTAATTCATAAACACCTCAGTGGAGCAAGGGGAAGCTTTTAGCAACCCCAGGTGTGCAGAGTTTATAAGTTGTAACAAAAAAAGGGAAAGCGTGGGTAACTATTACTTTACTCTTTTAAAATGAAATTAGGCGATGTATCAGTGTAGTTTAGGGAATAGGAACAACTTTGAGGAATGTGCAAAAGAATGCACAAGATTTCTTCGATCTGTAATTTCTATGAAACTGTAAAGTATATATTAGAACAGATGACCTTCCTGAGTTAAATGTTTCCTCATTTACCCTGTCACCACCTCATCCCCATCAGCACTGCTTCCAAATATTCAGGTGCTCAGGCGCAGGCAGGGACAAGACCGTAGCACGTACTAAAAAGCGCATCACGAAGTGCCGTCATGACAATGTCATGTTTTTTTATTTCTCTAGGGAAAAAAATTGAAATTCAGCCTTAACGCTTACATGACAAGATGTAAGCATTACATCAAAACCACGGAACTGTGTTTGAAGATCTAAACAGAAAAATGAACATATATGTCATACTGGGCAGGTTATTTCAGGCAGGTGGCATCTTTATGACATTCATGTTAGAGCCTGAGTAGCCAACCTTTGGTCAAGCAACCTCCCCCTCCACTGCAACTTTTCTGCTGTCTTTAGATGAACGTCCTCCACCACTGCATTTGCATCCAATGTGGACACTGGTCCTTCTGGATGTGTCACCATGGCACGCATGTGATCACCAGGCTGAAAGGATGAGCCAAAAAATGATCTAGAAAGCAACTGTGTTAGAAGAACCACTGAGATGTGCTGATAGCTCCTCAACCCCTCCCTGCCCTCATAAAAACACTGTATGAGCTGGAGAGACAAAGCATTTTACAGAGAGCTACAGAAGGCTTTGCACAGGTGAGGTTTAGATAGTAAAATCAGATCAAACCACTACTTCTAATTTAACATAATCTAGTAGTCTGTTGGGTCTCTGCAGCTGGTGGAAGGGGATAGTAAGCAAGGGAGGTTTCATTGGGAGACAGTTAAAGCCCAGGCAAAGGACACGTAGTGCCAACCTTGCACTTACCTTATTAATGAGCCGGTAAAGAATAAACTGTAACTAACATATTTTAGGAATCTTTGCAATAATCTTCAAAACAAATACAACCAGCTTCTGAGAGATCTGTATTACCCCTTTGTAGTCAGTGTACAGTACGTGGGCCTTTGGGGTGTTTTACTACAGTGATTCAGGTAACTGCTAGGGAAAGAGAGAATTTTGTCTACTTTTTCCATATCAAAGAGAGAAAAGTTCAGTTCTCCTTAGTTTAAGGAACAATTTAAAGCTTGTGGAAGTAAATGGACTAACCCATTGGCTTCCCATCAGGACCTGCATTTTTCAGGAAGTAATTTTCCTGTTTAGATATGCCTGCCAATTTTGTTTGTATATTCTACAAAATTGATATTAATGTATTATACATTTAAGTATACTGTTAATAATGAAACATTTGTTTATGCGATGGCTAAGGAAGAATGTTGAGAGCTTACTACATCTGCGCTATATTCTCAGCTTGGCCATTCTTCTATGTATGTGAAACCAATAAAAATTTTCTTAAATTAAAGTCTTGGCCATGTTTAGTTCATCTTAACATTCTCTACAAATGCTGTTAGATTCTATGGGAAAGCCCTACAAAATGTAATAGAAAATATCTATTCCAGCCAGGTTATCAACCACCCAAGGGATTTAATTACAGAACAATGCACAAGAATGTTATGGACTATTGTAGCAAGCTTAAAAAATAAGGAAAAGGCGTAGTTCCCCTTGAAATTCTAAAAATTAGGAGCAAATGCAATAGAATCCTAGTACTTATCCATGGAACCTTTTGCTTTCATTTGTCACTTGTTATAAGGTTGGGTTTTTTTCTGGAGTTCCAGAAAACCTCTCATCCTAGAAAAATAAAGTGTCTTATGTATTAATATGTTCTGTACTGTCCAATGTTTTCCCTTTGCTCAAACACTCCAAATCACTAGTGTTCCACTGTGTGTTAGGATATTTCTGTCTTAACCAAGATGAAAATTAAATGTTATACATATTTACGTTCAATCAAATGATTAATTCCAGCTGAATCTTTTACCAATGATTTCCCCAGGTTGAACACCTTAGACCTCAGTAGCCAAAGCCACCACCCTCTGCACTGATGACCGATCTAAAGCAAATCAAATTTTGTTTCATTTACAGTCATTGCTGGAGACATACCAAGGCTCCAGCCTTCATAGTTACATGAGGAGCCTTGGGACATTATATGAAAAGGGGCCAACTGTAATTAATGGGCAACGTCTGGCTTCATAAAATCTTCCTGCACTTGCAGATGTTCAACACTTCATCTCTCTATCAGACACAAGCATTACAATCTTTAAACGATGTGCTTAATTTCAGGGTCTAACTAAATCGAGGTGAAGAGATGTGTGGCCTCGATGCTGCCGGGCTGCTCCCGGTAGAGAGGAAGGTGGTACCTGCCCTGGGACCGAGGAGCCCACCAGCTTCTCAGGTGCCATTTGTGCCAGCAGTTCATTGCCTTTCTTCTTGTTAGAAACTCCAAATCTGCCAGACGAGGGGCAGGACATCAAAGAACCTTGTGCCTTAGCCTGGCTGGCTGAGCTGCAGCTCCTCATCACTGCCAGCAGCTACGGTACTGGCAAGGCACTCCAGGCACCTCTGTGAGGGTGGGTGCTAAATTTCCTGGAGACTGATCACCAGTTATGCAATTATCTGCTTAAAACAGCTGCATTTTTTACGGCCCTGTATGATAAGTCTTTCAGGAAACCACAGGTGACAAATTTATACTTTTCAGAAAATAAACTCATAGAAATAAAAAAAAAATTGTTATTGCAGACTCAGTACAATTTTTATCTCACACAGTTAAAATTAAGTTCTTGCTGATAATGTTCTTCTTGGTTACAAAAGGTCATCCTCTGAATGAAGGGTGAAACAGTTTTTTAGACAGTGCAAATAAGAGCACTGATAGAAAAGTTAATGTCTGACAATAAGCAGGAGGCATTAGTCAGTGGACTTGCAAAAATTTAGTTTAAATTCTGGAAGTTAGATTGCTGGCACAATTAGTCCCATGAGGCTTAGTCTGCAGCATACATCTTTTGGGTTTGTTTGCAACATGTGTTTGGACTGCATTTGGACTCTTTTGTGTGAGAGAGATGGAGCCTCTTCATGCATAGTTTTATATTTTACATAATTATCCCTAAATGTTGTTTTTTAATGCCATATGAGCTACTATACATAGCATCTTTAAAAAAAAAAACAATGCAAACCTTATTGATATGAGGCTGTATGCACAGGAACAGATTTTCACCTGGAACACTAGAATGAAATAACCACAGGAGGGAAAGCCTGAAGCAGTATCTACACTGGCTTTGCTTACCAATGCTTTCATACTGCCTCAAAGGGCAAGGCTTGAATTTGAACCGGCTCCTTCTTGTACTTCATTTTCTTTCCTAGACAGCCAGCTGGCTGACCCAAGTCCAGACTACGAAGCAAATATGGGCAAAACAACAGCTCTGGGAATTGATTCTCATGTGGTGTGAACCCACCCAGCACTCCCTCCTGAGGGGCTGGACCCCAGCTGCAGCCCAAGACACTTAACACCTGGCTGGACAGGACACTAGGGGCCAGGATTCAGCTGTATTTGGAAAGAAAAGTAGATCTTTTATAAACCTCACTTGACCCAAAACTACTATTGATAGCACCTGCATGTATAATGTCATCTGCTTGGATGCTTAGTAAATGCTACCAAACATTGAGTCCTATAAACATTTGGAATCTGTTTCCAGATTTCTTTATTAATTTCTCTATATTTCAGCTGGGATTAAAGATCAAGTCCCTTGTTACGTACATTAACACTGTGATCAATATATTTTATTTCGCCAGTACTTTTATTCTAAAAATTCCGTCTTTTCTGACCAAGCACGTAGGACCAGTCTGCCCCTGGAATAAGACAGAAAAAACTGCTCTAGTAACTGTTTAAGAGAACTAATTTAACGTCGGGCTTGGTGGTTTTTTTTTTACACAAAACTCCTAATTTTAGTACTCTGTGTCAGAATAGAAGCACTTCATCAATTGTATATCTTTACTTAAACCCAAGTTTCTGGCTATAAGCATTCACCTAGAAGGCCTGAAACCCCATGGAATTGTATCAAGCGGGTTACTAGTCATCCTACTGTCAATTTTAGCTGACATATTAATCCATCTCTCCCTTGGCTGCACTATGGTACAGCAACTGCACTGTATTAATCAGGTGGATAGCATTGGATAATATCATTTATTTATTTATTTATTAAGAAGAGAGTATGGAAAAGGCACTTTTCCAAATTTGGAAGCAAAGATCTAATTCAGTCTCAATGGCTGTCAAATTGTGCTTTCTGGAAGATATTAATTTATTTGAAATATCAATGTGATAATTTGTTTCACAATAAACAGAGAATGAAAAGAAAGTAATGTCAATGTTTTTATGATTAATATTTTTAAGACGTGACCTACTTCTTATGATGGTTTATTAGGAAGATGATAGCTTACTAACTCTTCAAACTGGCTTTACTTATTTACAGATTTCCTTCTTTTATGTATAATTTGAATACCATTAGCTGAGACACGTAGGTTTGATATTTGTAATCTGAGTGATAATAGCCAATGGAGCCAAAAAGTGAAGCATGAAATCTGGCAGATAGCATAACAGGATAAGGACAAGTATCTAAAACTAGACACATGCTGAACTTATCTTTGTCTTATGTCCCTTTCTGCTGAAGTCATCTTCCTTGTTATTCCTAAGGAATTTACAAAACTTAGCTGTCTGCAGTAATGGTGAGACTTTTTTATTTGTATTATTTACTATGATGTGTGGTTCTGATGGACACCACAGTATATAGTGTACATTTTAACTTGTTGACAGCTGTGCTGAGAAAATACCTCAGAGCCTAAAGCACTTTAATATTTGTGATAGTTTTTCAAATGGAAAAGGTCTTTGCTACAACAAGAACACAATGAGCAATAAAATTATTTGCCATTTATTTTTGTCCTTCGTGTTGCTCTGATAATTCCCACCATTCCTGGAAAACTGTTATTTTCTGAAATCATTTGAAACTTGCTTTCTCCTAATAGCTCAGACCACAGCCATTCTCTGCCCACGTATACTGAGCAGCAAAGTGATATTTCATTCTTCTTTCTCATGATTTGAAAGCCAAAGTTAAAGCATCCAAAGCTTGTCATGAGAAACAGAAAGGAAATCTTAATCCAAAAGTCAGTTCACTACAAAAATTATTTGGAAACCATGACTCAGAGGCTGACATTAGACAGTCACTTCAGATTGTTCATTTTGGTTTTCCAATCTGTCCTACTGAAATTTAGATTTTTGAAAAGGAAATTATACCATCTTACTAAACTTCCCCAAGTCTAAAAGAGAAAAAAGAAAAAATTAAAAAAGAAAAGAAAAAGAAAAAGAGAGGGAAAGAGAGGAAAAGCAAGTCAAAACAAGGGAGAAGAAGGGAAAGATAGGAAGAAGAGAGGAAGAGAGAAGGAAGGAAAGAAGGAAGGAAAGAAGGAAAGGAAGGGAGAAGAGAAATGCAGGGAAGAAAACCCCATGCATACATACAAGGGAATTTCTGTCTACAGCCAAAGCCTTACTATGCTACAATTCAGTTTAACTCAAATAAATTCAATGTGCAATGCAAAGTCTTTGAAATAAACAAAAAAACCCGCACATTTTTTCATGTTTGCAAATGACTAACATTATGTTTACCAAATACAATTTATTTCTGCTGGTATAAACAGACATTAGAATATTCCATTTCCCCAGAGACCTGCGAGGCCCTTTTTGTAACAAATAATTTGTTTATCTCTGCATTTTCAATTTCCAAATTTTGTAGGTTGTTAATAATATCACGATAAGATTTTAGGAAACACTTAAATGAAAGTTCTAATAAAGTCATTTAAAATCCATATATTCAGTGAAACATAGTTTCCTTAAAATTCTCAGCCTGCCAGGGTAAATCTTGCCCTACTCCCTTGTTCATCCAGTCTGCAGCTCCAGAATAAATACCACAGTAACAGATTTTTAGCACCCAAAGGGCTTTGGGCAACCTGGGGCTAATAAGATACAGTGCCAACAGCAATCTTAGTAGACAATAAATGCACTAAGAGAAAAAAAAAAAAAGTATTTCTGTACTATTGAGGATGTTGCTTGCTCTACAGGAGCCTCTCTGTACCTGCAAAAGCTGGGTCATGTATTCAGGTGCTCTTCCAAGGCAGACTCACCACCACTGCGGGGACAACGGAGAAGCAGCTGCTCATCTGGCTGCGGAGTCGTATTTTCTGTCCTGTATCTAATATAGTTGTAGGTGATGTCTATGCTGGTTTTTAGAGCTGACGTTAAGACTCCCTTCAACAAACCTGGGTAATGTGAGCCTCATTTCTTCATTCCAATCACTTCTTTGAGGCTATACTGAAGTAATCTATAGGTGTGCTTCTTATTAATATATCACAACCTGTGGAAGAACTGGCCTAGAGGGGGGTCGTGGTGCTTACTAAGAATTTTTCTCCTTAGCTGTAGTAGAGGAAGGAAGAGTCACACCCAGGGCCAGATGTCAAGAATGAGAGCCTGCACTATTCTTGACTTTCTTGCAAGTGTCAAGACATGTTAAGAGTCCTAAGCAGAAATGCTAAATATGCATGCTCAGATAGTGCCAAACATGCTGAGGAAAGGGAAAGCAAGCACGTGTGGTACCTCCCCATGCTGGAGTTCAGCGGAATTTTCCAGACTGAAGGGCAGAGCTAGCAGGCTTCGAGCTGCAGAGCTTACAACCTCAGCAGCCTGCGGCTGTATGCACGGCCAACCCGCTGGACGTTGGCTGTGCTCGTGCCGTCCCCGTTGTCCTCAGTCTTTCATGTACATATTGTCACAACAATCCTGTAGAGTAAGGCAGCACAATTATATTTGTTTTGCAAACAGGAACCAAGTCAGAGACAAATGACTGAACTCTAGAAGGTTTTAGGTGCTTAGTTAGGATTTTGCCAAGTGTCCTGGAGGAAGACTAAGCCTGAGACTGGCGTTAAACTCTGTTTTTTCATGCCATCAGTCATTGGTTACACCACTAAATCCTGTGTCTCATTCAGCCATGCAGAAATAGAAAGACTGCAGAAAAGGAATATTCAAATACCTCTTCAGATTTAAACACGATCGTGATTCTTACTCATTTTTGATAAATATTCATGTCAGCACACTTTTGTTCACATAAGTTACTGACCTTCTAAAAATATCCGCATTTAGAGGGAGACAGGTTATTGGTATACAAGGGAGAGTTTAAATTTCCGATTAACATTTACTTGCTATTCTTTTTTTTTCAAAGGATTTCTGTCAACGCTGTAAGGGAAAAAGGGTTCAGCAAATTCTAACTGCATCTCTATTCTGTTAACTGCATGTTCTATTTCTGTAATAAACATTCTTAAAACACTTTGAAGTTTGATTTCAAAAACAAATTGAATTGCTGACTTATTTTTCCTATGCTTACTACAGGAACAGAAATGTTTTTGGAAAACAGTCTTCAATGCCTTGTTCATTCTTCTAAATGGAGTGTCAGGGCACGTTAGGTATACTTAACAGCATTATAATTGCAATTTTGCTAGGATGCAAAATGTCAAGACACGCTAGATGTTCTAAACAGCACTGCGAATATACCTGCTGTATCTTCTCTTCAGCAAGTGGTTAAACAAAATTAAGCAAATTAGATATCAGCAAGGAATATGAGGCGCAAAAGCTTAAGGGCTACTATGAACTGAACTCATCTTGATGACTAAAATACATTTTATTGGTAGTAATGATTTCACCAGTTCTCAAGTCAGATTTCTGAATTTTTGCCACAGGAAGCCCCTATCCAGTAAGGCACTAAAGTCCAAATGTACTTTTACTATTAAGTCAATAGAAAAACTATTCGCAGGTTGTGCACTGTGCTGGGTAGAATCAAATCCTGAACCCCTAAATCTAACGGAACGTAATTTCTCACCACAAAGACATAAAGACAGTATTTCAATGGTAGTAAGTCTCCAGAGCAAAGTAGTGAGGACCTTGGCAACAGCAAGGCTCTAAAGGAGCATCTTGCTAGAAAGAGAAACAGACCAAGCCAAACCAGGAGAACAACAATCCGTCTTTGCTGCAGTTTATTTCCCTCTTTAATTCTCTCCTAATTCCAAGTGTCTCTGATGTCTGTTGGGATTTTCTTTGCAAGTTTTTCCCATGTTGCCTCTCAGGATATGAACTGTCTAAGCTCTGTTCAGCAGAAAACTTGATTTATAACTGAAATCAGTAAAGACTAAGTCACTGCTAAATAAAGGATTTTAATGATTACTTAAGGTTAATCTAAACCAGTGATTCACGGTTTACAAAACCTTAGATTGAGCACAATTCATCTTAGTGCATAAAGGACATTTACATGGAGTGTATTTTTTAGTACCTTACAAAGGCGATTAGAATACCAAACCTCAGTTTAAAAGAAAATACAAAAAATAAAAAATATTTCAAATGCTAAATTTATATTTTTAAAATCGCTTCCATTATATTATTAAAATGAAAACAGCTCCTGTTAATTTTTTTTCTTATGTTTCCAGTGGGCACATAGTCAAATCTAGGCTTACTTTATTATTCCATTAATTATTGAAATATATATATTAGAACAGTAGACTTTCTTCAAAAGGCAACTCAAGGATGATGTATTTTCTAAATTGACAAAGAGAAGGTATAAGTTTGACTACTAGAAGGAAATGTAGCACAAAGCATTTAACAGTTGTATTAAACAGTACTTAAGCAAAAAAAAATCTTTTCCTCAATAATGCTTTGGGGAATTGCATCGAGAGTTTTCCTTCTTGGATGGCAGATTCAATTTTACGTATACTTTTTCTTAGACCTCTTCTGGTGTTATGGATTTTTAGAGGTTCAGCTGGACAAGTAACTAATCCAATGCAAAGAACGTGCATTGTCCTAGGAGTTGGTAACATTCATATTTTAGCTTTTTAGAATGTAATATTAGTCATATTCTCAAGAAATAAAAATGGATGGAACAATTCAGCTAAAAACAAATAAACCCCATGGAGTCCAGGAGATTATATAGCCTGTAATAACTTTAGAAATAACCTAATATTAAACATCTCTCATATATCCAAAAAGGCCATGAAAACAGTCATGTAAATTAACAACCAGAACTTTCAGAACTATGCTTTTGCAGAAGCACTTTTCTTTTATATTAGAGCTATCTGAAAGAGTTTTATTTCACACTTCTGTGCTCAGTCAGAAAAAATTAAAAATTGTATAGAACTGCCTTTGCCAGTACGCTGCTGAAAACACAGCAGCTCCTCAATATGTATTGTCTTCATGTGAAAGACAATGTTTTTCAAAATGTGAGGAGATGGAGAACTGGGAGTGTGTCTGAATCCAGCAAGGTACCAACTGACTGATGGAATGACTTCTTTGGTATCAACAAAATTCCCTAAAATTGCTGAAGAACCCTGTTGTAACTCATAAATCACCAACCAAAAAAGCTTCTTGGCTTCCTTGTTTGTGAACCCTACTATTTTTTTAAGCCAGAGAGGTTCAGATAAGTTTGTATAAGCATGAGATAAATATAAAATAATTAGGTGTGAAGCAAGGAACCAATCTAGGGACTCTGAGTTTAATAGAACAATCATCCAGCACAATGATCAGGAAGAGGAAAATCATTGAAACCATCAGTCCAGAGCGTAACAGCAGTATAAAAGGCAAACAGGGCATAGGATTGTTACGTGATGCACAGAATATAAAGCAGCAGAGGTTTTTACAGCAGACGTTTACTTTACTGTAATTGGAAGCAGTATTAAACTGCACAGGTGGCAGATAACTGTGAACAGTCTAAAACATTTTGTCAGAGAAAGTGGAAAAGAATAACATTATTTTGGGTAAAGACACACCTTTTTCCCATTTGCACAGTATCTCATACAATAAAAACCTGGACTGCAATGTTCTACTGTCTCACAAATCATTATCATGATTAAAGTCAAAGAGCTTATTGAAAAATGATCAAAAAGTTGAAGAACACAATCACAGAAAATGCTTGAAACAATTGTTTTTTTAAAAAGTTATGTTATACATGTAATGTTTTCAAAGACCGCAGCATCCCACAGACTACATAGCAAAATCCCTGCTCTGGGCAAATCAGTGAGCATTTTGCCAGCGATTCAGATCAAGACCTTGACCCAGTGAGGCCAGCGCTAAACTGATAGAAACCTCTGAGCAACCAACACCAATTAAATTACATTAGAAAGGATGTTATTCCAGGTATTTCTGACCTTCACTGGGGTTATTCCAAATTCATATCAGTAAGGTCAACTTTTCCTATCCAAGAACAAGAATGACGCACAGATTCAGAAGTATTACTGGAGAACGTGAAGGTGTTTGATTCGATATCAATTTGACCAAGAAAGGAGATAATTAGGTTTCATGGGTCAGAGAGTATGAAACAGCAGTTTATATCTTCACTGCTAAGGTGGGGTTGTCACAAAATCCAAGCTACAGCAGCATTTTCTTTTCCATTTGCGGGGCGCTCCTCACAGAAGGGCAGATACAAATGAGACGGGTCTGCTGAATCCAGCCTCTTTTACAACTTTCCAGCATACCTTCTAATATGTCACTTTGCTTCACGTACTTCTAAATTTTCCTTTGAGACTTTTCACATTACCTAGTCACAGTTCATCACTGAACTACTCTAGATGTTTAAGCCTTGTCCTTGGATATCCATGTAATAACAGTGTCCCATCAGAGGTTTTTTAAGCTTCACGTTAGTATAACCTCTCTTCTGCAGACCAAGCCAAATATTTTTTTCTCTTGACTGAGAACCAAAATCAGCTTTTGAAAACAATGGAGCAAATAATGACAAATTAATAAACTAAAGATTTATGTTCTAATTTAATATATTTATTTACTTTTTCTCATGACCTTCCATGAATTGAATGAGTCTCACCCACACAGTCTCATATACCATGATGAATTTTGATATTGCTACTTTAATTAGGTTTAAATTAAATTAAAATATGGTGTTTGTTTGGGAAAAGTAGGAAATACGGAAGTGGGCATTTAAAAAGGAACAGAAATGCTTTGTTCTTTGCAGTTGCTATAGCTATTACAGCCCTGAAATTTTGATGCATCACGTATTTTTTTCTGTAAATTGTACTTGAGCAGGCCTTCCCCAAAGGAAACGTATTATTTTGCCTCTGAAATAGAGCAGTGTCTCTCATTTACTATTAATTAACTCCACAAATTAAAAAAAAAATCAGTGCAAAAATGTCATTTAAAAAAATAAACTGTCCTAAATATTTAGTAGAATATTTAACCTTAAATAGTCCTTATGTTTAATCCTTAAATAGAAGACTGAACTAATACTAGTGTAGTAATAAACCAATTCGTAATTTACACACTTAAAAATAAAGAAAATTCCATGCACTCAATCTCTGAAACCCGTGTCAGGTACACACAGTTCCAATTAATAAAACTGATTAGAGAAACCAAAAGTTTCTAAGCTTTATGACTGGGAGCGTAAGAGCGCTTAACACTTCAATGTGCAAGATCAATAAACTATACAAAGAAGAAACTAAGCCAGTTAAACTATCTGCTTTTTAAGAAATAGTAATAACATTAATAATAAAGATAAACGTTACTGGAAGGAGGTTCTTAGACTATCTGCCTCATTTATTTGTGATCTTTTAATCTTGAAAGTATACATGTACCTATAAAAACCTTAATAGTGGTGGACAAAATTTTCTTTTTTTTCTCAAATATTTTTGTACTTGTGGTCTATGAAGTCTCCATCAAAATACAGAATCGGTAAATATATTTGTTTAAAGTTTGTCTTCTCTTTGGACAATTTAGAAGAAAACTCTAACTTTATCAAATATGACAAATTTTATGGTTCTTATTCTCAGAAATAAGACTAGGAATCCAAGGAAGACTCTTTCGGGAAATGTCTTAGGCTAGATATATATTCTACTCAGATCTTATATCAGAAGGAAAAGATATTTCCAAAAGACTTGTTTAACCTTTCAAAAGATACAAAAACAAATTGCAGTGCCCTTAAGAGGAAAAGAAAAAAATCACAATCCTTTGCAGGAAAACATTTACTGAATATGTACCAGTGCTTAGGGTTTTCTTCTGTGTAAATTTACATAGGTACAGCCCAGAATTTCATTCAAGTATTTAAAAAATGGAGATGTACATTGAAGGGTGAATAATGTTTCTGACCTAGAAATGGAAAGTCATCTGCAGTTCACTATGAATAAAGAACACTGCAAAAAATGTTATTCAAATGCACAACGGAACAAACCATCAGAATATAATCTAAGTAAAATTATTCTCAGTTATGTTGTGGGGTTGTTTTTGGCGGGGGTGTGATTTTTTGGTGGTTTTGTTTGTTTGTTTTTGTAGCAGCTCATTACCTGGTTGAAGTTGTTCTCGTTCTTTGTAGTTACTCGGTATTGGTGAGGGACAGAGAGTAGTGTAGCTCCAGCAGAAAGCAAAACATCATCTCTAACCAGTGGATTTGCTTTTTGTTCGTTACAACCCCCGGGCTCCTACCACCTTCAAGAACACAAAGTAGTTGAAATAAGAAAAGGGTCCGTAGCTATGTAAGCCGTACCAGTGAAAGCAGCACTACGGGCATTTAATGGCAATCAGTCACTTATACGTCCTTCGCTGTAGGTTATCAAAGCCAGGTGTTTCATTTTCTCTGTTCTGCTGTAAGTTTTGATTGCTATATCAGGTGTCGCTTTTTCTTTTCTCTCCTTTGTTCCTTCGAGGGGCTCTGGCAAGGGTGGGGGCTGAGGACGGGAGGAGAAGGGAGGCTTTCCGCCTCCGCTGACCTGAGCTACTTCTGAGCATTCCACTGACTGGTTGTTCGAGCAGAGTGGATAGAGCTCAGTTTAATAGTCAGCATCCTGGTGGAAGTTGGAAAAACTTTTGACTCCTTCCCCCCATATATTTCAGGTTGGTTGGTTCACACTTTGATACTTTTCTTCTTGAAAGGTCTTAAAATTCCTATTCTCAGATTTAAGCACAGTAATAAATAAGATCCTGCTGGTCAAGATGGGCAGTTCAGTAAAATAGCTTAGCAGGCAGACCAATGGAGTTAAATTCCATTAATAATTAAATGACATTTGATTTGACTACTATGGACAAGAGATCAACCTTTAGATATGTATATCTGGACAGACAAACACACACCCCCATTCCCCCCCAAAAGGACAAACATCTTCACGCTAACTAAATCATTACCTAGATTTATACTGTGCAAATTATTGCCTGGAAAAACGGTTTTGTAGACCAATATATGAATTAATTCCTTGCAGTAATTCTGAACTATAAAAACAAAAACATGAAAAGAGATTTTAAATACCATTACCTTGAAAAATGTTCATGTGATTGAATTAGTAAAATTCTTAGATGCAATATCAGACTATAAATAAGGAAGTGATGCATTTATGGCAAAGATCAGAAGACATATTTAATCTAAGAAATCGGTGAAATTCATACCATTCAAAACAGTAAAATTCTTGGTTCTATGGAGTGTGTCTGGCAGTAAGATTTAGAAAAGATCTAAATGTTTGACCTTTTTTTAATAAGTAGACTATTTCAAATGAACACATCTGGTTTATGTTCCTAAACCTCTGGCCTTTTAAAAGTTCTGTTCCCAATTCACACAAAATACCATTCAGGATTACTTGACATGGTGACCTTCCCTGTAGGTGGCTGGCTGAATAAACTGATTAAATAGATTCAGGAATTTAGCATATACACGGCAAGTTAACACTTGTATCCTAGAACCATTAGTAAACATACTTACTGGTCCTCTGTGCTTTCTACTATAGGTATGGAATTGAACTGAGATTTTAAAAAATCCACTTAGAAATAAAGAAAGCATTTAAGAAAGCAGTTATTAATTTTCATGTCAGAAAAGTTTCTATTATATTGTCACATATTCTTAGATATAAAGCAACATAAATCAGAAAAATTCAAGTAATTACAACATTAAATGTCATGGTTTCACACAGACTGAGGTACTGAAGAGGTGGACAGGTTAGGTACATAATTTCAAATGGTCAGTAAATATTTAACAATCTCTTTTGTACTAGGTAAATTTAAAAATTAAACAGCGTATGGGCCGGGAAGGTTTCATTTTTTTTACCATAGCCATTAATAGCATGTTCATTGTTATTTGTGTAGAGTGTAATTCTTTTTGACTTTGCCTTCCATTTGCCTTGAGGACAAGCCAGTTTAAAACTGTTCAGCACACTGCACCATGCATAACAGGTAATCTGTCTAATTAAGGCCTGTAAGGATGTTCAAAGTAAAATATTGAAGAGCTTCCATAACCTCACTTTCACCCTCCCTGTGTACCGCAGCTTCTGAGACTCAGAGATACCCTAGCCATTAACTCAAGTGTTTACACTCTAAGCTCAAATTCTACTTTGCCAGAATGGTTCATTTCACATTTTACAAGTCTGTTTTCTCATTTACAGGCAGAAAGCAATTTATCAAATTTTTATATTACATTTCTCAGCTTGTTCCAATATTGGATGATATAATATATGCCTGGAAATTCAAAATGCAAAAGCATACTGTGACTTTATCCAGGGACCTAATAAGATTTATATCCACATTCTTTTTTTGTGTGTTCATTCGGTGCATTTCAATGAATTATTAATTATGACCAACAATAAAATATTATTTTGCTCTGATGCACAGCAAAAGGAAAGATACCCAAGGGAGATCCATCTGACGGCTCGAAGTAGACATGGCCAAAGTATGCTCACAAGTTTCTCATCAAGTATTTCATGACATGCATCTGCCCATCAAATGAACCAGACTGACTGAGCCTTTCTGAAGATACAGATGTAATCTATGGGGAGGTAAAGTCAAGATTTATTACATATTGGGAGGCACTGATTTGATTTTTTTATAAACAGCCAAAGCTACAGTAGTGAACATCAAAAGATTTCATCCTATTTTCCAAACCTAGTTTTAAAGGTTGACATATGGAATGGAAATGTATGGTAGGACGCACGTTCTGAAACCAACAGAAAGATTCAAAACTGCATGTAATAGCTCTTTACTTAGGAGATTTAAATCATACTTAAACTCAGCATTATGTAACGGCTATAAATATGTTATTATCGGCTGAGAAATTTGTTTTCATTTTACTTCTATTACATTTTCCTAACTGACCTTAACTCTAACACAAGCTTTCAGAATATTCTAGGTACCTATGCAGCACCTTCTTGTCATTTAAGTTACACATCTTCTTTTTTAACGTAATGAAAAAATACAGTTATTCATATATTTGAGCTACATAGTTTTAGCATTCTTTATGCATTAGTTACTAATGAATGTCATATAGCAAAAAAACTCTACAAGTTTTTTTACTTTCAAGGTCATTATAAGCAGTGGTTTTGAAACTGCAATGAACAAATGTTAAAAACAAATGAAGTTTCTCTCCCTTACAGCTATCTAGAGAGTCAAAGAACATCTCGTAAAATATTCAGAGAAAATGTCAAGTTAAAACACTTTGGGTCTAAAAGCAATAAAGTAGGACTGAAAATATTTCTGATTTTTCTTTTAAATATTCAGATTTGGTTTGGTCTTTGTCATGCTATAAATGAGAAACTTACAAAAGATAGCACTGTGCCCCACACATTAAGATGCACTTTCAATAAGACTGTTTTTTTTCTCTGTAAAGTCTTCAATATAACTTGAAGCCTATCAGAAATATATTCAATGTGCTAAATAGACCTAATTGAAGAATATAGCATGCATTTACCAATTCCTGAAAAATCACTTTTTATCACATAAGGAATGAAATGTTTCATGCTTATAAAGGATTACTAAGGATGATAAGAAATCTGCTTTGAAAAAATCATACCAAAAGCTAGCTTAATGCTTATTTGAAGGAAAAGTGAGTGCTAATGGATTTTGACAGGCTGATCATGCCTTTAATAGCATCAAGCATACCAAATTCTTTTTCACACTACACAGTCCCCAAGGGATCATCAACCTATAGCTTAAAAGCCCTGACCTTTGACCTTTCCGTAGTTAACTATCTGTCAACTGATTGTTAGCCAGGCTACCAACAGGCATGAGATACCTTCTCTCTTCATAATAATTACAAATAGTGGGTTTAGGTAGGACCAATTCACAACATCCATCCTCTAAGTTTTGAGGATCTTAACTCTTTTTCAGCTTTATAATCTCTTATAATCTCTTTTTCAGCTGCTACTGTCCATTAAAAATAAGGATCGGATCTGAAATGCTATCTACTCTTTCACCAGTCAGGTCTTTCCACTTTCTCTAGCATTGATTAACTTCCTTAACAGATTGAGTTTCACCACCCTTTTTCTTCCTACGCTTTTCATCAATTCACAGGAAAATAGCGGATTCCTTATGAAATGCAACAACAATTCAGATTTTATTTTTTTTTTTAATTTTATCTTGAAGGAACCTTGCCAAGTTGATACCCTCAGGATGTAACTGGAGGTGAGCTCCTTACACATACCCTTCGGTGCTGGCTCCCTCGCTGGTGGGTGCAATAGGTTAGTTAGGGAAGTGCACTGCCAAAGGCAGACCCGTGCCTCTGCTCTGTCCTTCATGTAAGTGATGAGAAAGGAATAATTATAGCAGCAAGAAGTAGGATGTTGCACTGGGGATGTTTCGCAGTGTCTCTGTCCCATGCCTGTATGAAGTCAGGAACAATCTGCTTGATTGCTTGATTCTTGGTGAGATTAGATAGATTTTCCATTTCATTGAGATTTAAAAAAAAAAAAAAAGAAGACTCGCTGTTATTATAGTAGACACTGTCAAAATATGCAGACCCTGCCCCATGGTAAAACAGTAAGCGCAAAAAGAAATATAAAGCTGTATCCCTGTTATCTTCTCAAGAGCCATACCCAGCTTTTCCATACTCCAGTTTTCAAAATCTTGACAGTTTCCTGTGTTTCTTCTTCCTTTTCCAGGGAGAAAACACTCAGAAGAAATGACCTTCCCTTACAGCTAATTGAGATCTAGTGACTAATGGATAATTGTTATTGCAATTCTTGACCTGATCGGTAGTGCTGGAAACCAAATCTTGGTCTCCAGAGTGTAACCAGATATAACAGGCAGCCCCTGAGTTTATACAAGCAGTGTATTAACAACTGAGCAACTTCAAAATTGTTACCATAATGAACAGCCTCAGATCTAATAAATTCCAATGCTAAAACTAGGTGAACACACAATTGTTTTCATTTGAACTGACAGAATTGAAAATAAGACATTTCTCTTCTATTAGTTTATTCAGGGTGAAGAATAGCATTAGAAAAATAGAGGAAACCTTCTCATTGGTGTAGTTTTTCAACAGCTTCAAGCTGTTAACAGTTACATTGTCCCCAGGTATGGGGTGGTGCATGTTATGGCTAAATGATTAGTTTAGAGGCTCTTGACATACAGACTTTTTCTGTTCCCCAGTATCAGCTGTGAAAATGTATTTCCAAGCAATTAAACCTCATCTCCTGCTGGCTTGGGAGCCAGGAACCTTCAAATTTCAATTCAAATTCTTCAACACCTACTACTGCTGAAAAAAAATATATAACTCGGTTAGTTAGAGTCACAAAGAAATCTATTGATATATGTTTGAGTGTGCTTTAAAGAGGAAAATGAAAGGCCTGGGAAGAAAAGTTGCTAACACTGTAAGTAAAGGAGATGACAAAAAGTATTTGCTTTTATTTTTGCAGTTTGGGAACTTGTAGCACACATACACATCAGCATGCACAACTGCAAGAGAGGTGTGCGGTACGAAAGAGTAGGAAGACAGAATTAGTCTCTGACTCTTTCCTTCTTCCCCCCAGCCCTAAAGAAGACCTTCTGACTATACCATTTTTAAAGGAAGGAACCTCTATTTGCAAATGCTTGGTTGATAGCTCAGGTACAAAATGCAGTAGTAACCACATAGTTATTGTACGGCACGGGTCATCTAACAGTGACCGGTGTGGCAGCGTGATTAGTCTCCAGAGAGGACGGTGTCCGAGTGCTCCAAGGGAGGAGGACACACAGCACCACTTTCACCAAAGATTGCCAGCTCCTCCGTGCAGATGCTGGAGAGCTGAATATTCAAGTTCAAGTTAATTTTTAACTGTATTCAAAGCACATTCATGGCCCATTGCTAAAAGCCAGCTTGTAGGAACATGAAGGAGAATAAAGATAGACTAGTAATATCTCACTATACTACTTACGCTGTTTGCTGCTGGATCTTTTGAATGATGCTTTGCCAAAAATGTTTTAATTCTAGCATGTGTTTCTTCTGTATCTCCATGTCTTTGATATTAGAGGTACAAATAAATGGGAGAAAGAGGGAAAAAAACCTTGATTCTGTTGGTTATACACACTGAGGAAAAAAATGGCAAGAGCCTTCCATCAGATGCTGTAACAGCAAGGACAAAGTGGTTGCTTTGGGCAGCTGCAGCTATTGCCTGCAATATTGTCTTTATTGTTGCTTGTAACATCGTTATAGTTTTCAGCTTGCATAAAGCATAATCAATCATGCTGGCCAATATTTAGCCTGAGTATGATATAACTGAGGGCAGTTAGATGTGGAGAAGTTTAATAATTTGTATTGTAAGGTACAAGCTATTTGAATGAAGGATACATAATAAAAAAGGGCTAATGTAGTTCATGCATATTTTGTAAGGCCTCGGCTCAAACCACAGGAGTACTGACTTCTGGGGAGGACAATCTGGTGAGCATGAAGGTCCAGGGACAACGTTCTCTCTCTGTGGTTTGTCTCTCTGAGTAGAGAGGAGGCAACTTTGTGATTCTACTCCACCTTCTCTAACATGAGCAAAAGTTACTGGATATTCACCATTTCCAGCATGAAACATTTGTATTTTTGACTCTGATGGAAGTACCAAAAGCAACTAACTACATCATTGCCTAATATTGCAGTGCTTCATTGACATAGTGAGGGAGCATTGAAAGGCAACGTTGCCTTAAGAAATAGCCGGAGTGGTTGGGACACACAAGCACCCACCCAGTCGCGTAGTCATCACGTTACTGTCGGCTCCTTGGGCTTGCTGTCCTGAAGTGGAATGCTTGCTAGCTCGTCAGCAATACTTCTTGTACTTGCTAGATTCATCAGCAAGACTTAGTAATGTGAAATAAAAGCCTTTAATTAATTAACATTTCTGCTCGCATTCAAATCACCTAAACCTTGGAGTTCCTACATGGAACTGATATCAGGCTTTAATTGCAATTAACATATTAGTACCCCCCCATGTCTTCTTAAACTGCAACAATTTCCATACTTTTATCATACTAATAACCTGGCCAATGGCTTCCCCCAATATAATTGAATTGAATATTTCTAGTTGAAGTTTTACATTTTTTCTAAAGGGTGTAACTTGATAATATGTTAATCTCGTACTAGTGGAAGAATGATATTTTACTCCTTCAGACTCGCTATTTTAATACTTTATCTGATTTCCACAGATGTCAAAAGTTAGTAATAACTAGAATTGGATGAATACAGCAAACATATTTCTATGAATATTCTTTTGATTTTAAAGGAATTAGTTTAAATTGTGTACACACTGCTTCTGTGATTACTTTCCACAAATATTCTAGTTAATGAATTTGTGGAAAAGAACATACAGAAAATGAGGTACTTACATACGTCTATTGTACAAATCATTTTTAATTTAAAGTGTAAGTATTTGGCTCCAGAGTTTCATAGATAAAGTTATCTAACCAGGGAATAGGAATATACTTTATGACCTTCATGACAAGTCTCACTGTGCTAGATGCATGCTGGCTGTTCCAAATCAACTTTTTGTGATTTTTGGCTAGAAGCTAGGAGTAGAGTTTCTCCATTTTTTTTCCCAGATACTAACAGGCAAGGAAGATAGACAAAACAGAAATCTTTTGGGGGGAAAAAGGGTAAATAGAGTTCTGAAAGCAGATGACCCTCTTCCATAATTTTCTTTTTCTTTTCTTCTTTTCTTCTTTTTTTTTTCTTTTCTTTTTTCTTTTTTTTTTTTTTTTTTTTTTCCTTCTTATCCAGTGTCTTACAGGCATTAAATTCCACAGAATCTCCTGTGGGTCTTCAGGAAAAGCATTTTCCTAACCAGTGTTTCCTGGCTGTTGTTCACACACTTTCTAGAAGCTTCTCCCATTTAAACAGATTTGGTAGCTCTCAGGTGAGGTAGAGTTTTGGCCTTCAGCAAGATCTCTGGAGTACAACTGCCAGGATGAAACGGGGAGATGACCTTTCTCGCCACTGCTTAATTCTGGCTTTTAATAAGACTTAGAGCATACAATATTCAGGCAGCAAAGTGAAAATGCGTGAATTAGATGATTCTACTATCCGTCATCATAACATGGCAACAGTAATTCAGTTCTCGGTAATTAAAATGAACTTCTGACAAACAAGCTGATTATTTTCTTCAGGTATGTTCTTCACTCTGTTTGGAAGGGAAGGACTTCTCACTGGTGGTGGCCCATCTTTCACATCCTTTGCAATTCTTTTTGTTTAACCCCATATTGTTTTGACAATTCTTAAGTCAACCTCTGCTGCCTGTCTTTATAGTATCTTTCGCTTGTCATGATGCCTGTGGCCTTGAGGAGACCAGTCCAATCTCTCTTACATTCCTCAAGAATATTCCCTATTTATTTGTATTCCAGCAATTTCTGTTTCTTTTCCTTTTTTTGAGGTTTCCTGTCTTCTAACTTTCTCTTTCCGGGCTCTTTGTTTATGATTTTTTCCTCTGGCCAAGCTAAGTATTTTTGCAGGTGAGTGTTTACATAGGTTTTGTGTTTAAACAAGGGAGTTTTGATGTCATACAGAAAAGCTTTAGATTAGCGGTAAATGTAGATAATTTAGTCTTGTAGACAATGTATTTCTCATGGTTGAATATTACAGAGATCATGCCAGGCTTTCACTTTTCTGGTTTGCAGGTGACTCTTGTTTTGATAACAATACGGCCTAAATGCATAAAATATCAAACATTTTTAATATCTATTCCAAACTCTGTAGCTGGAGTGATTGATGATATACAATCAATGGGCCAGAATTTTCTAAAACTGACTCTCTCATGTATCTCTGAGACAGTCATAGGGATAATTTATCAACAGAAAATAGTCACGATTCAATAGGGAGGTAATACATTCAGGTTTGATAAAAGAAAACCCAGTACTGACTAGTAACTTTATAGTTTGACTATAATATGATTCATTCTTTTGTCTGGATGAAAGAGAATCAGGAAAAGGATAGGGAATAAGAAATAGTCACGGGGAAAATCCTGAGAAATAATTATTTTAATTACATTTAATCACAACTGTAGACATACATGTAAAATGAAAACTTTAAAATATAGGATGAGATGAGACACATTAATCTAATTGTTGAAGAAGACTGATAGTCTGGAAGTATGTGTGAATTAAAATGGGTCAAATCTTCTCTAGCCAGTTAGATCCATGCCTTTCATTCAAGTTGCTTCGTAGAAAAAAAAAAAATCACAGTTAATTTTTGTGACTAGTGTTTAATGCCTACATCTTGCGTATGTATCATGGTGTATGCAGTGACCCATGAACTAGAAGGTAGCTCAGAAGTAGATGCTCAGATTTACATTATCAGCAGGATTCTAAATAGTTACAGTACCTTGAATTTGCCTATGCACTCATTTATGGGCAGCTCAAAACCCAACTCAAGTACAGCCTATTGTAGCATTTCAGCTAGATGAAAATGAAGGATGCACTTTGACTGGAGCAGCTTGATTTCCTGATTGACATTCCCTCCTCACTCTAGTGATGTGGTCTTCATTAACTAAAATGTGAATTTCCATAATAAACCCTCAATACCCTTTCAAAGTTATGAGGGAGGAAGACAAGTATATTAATAATTATTTCAAAGCTGTATTATAGTGAAGTATAACAATGTAAGCTTGTGGTTTTTTGTGACCCATACTGAACGCTGCCTGCTCTTTGAAAAGGCCTGTGAAGGAAAAGGTTTTCATCAGCAAATGTTACTCACACTGAGCAGTGCATTTCGCTTTGATTTGCCAGAGGATACAGACCAAGAGTGCCTTCATGTGAAGTAACTTATTCTAATTCAAAAATAGAACAAGCAACCTTAACTTCAGCTATACGCTGTTCATGTAGTGAGTTACTGCTGATTATCAAGTATGCTATAAATTCACATTTCCTCTAACCAGCTGCATTCTGACTATTGCATACAGAGAAGCCTTGAGATGTTACCATGTGTGATGTAAGGACCAGGCAAATCTTCACAGTTTTTTTAAAGGCTTTTTTTGCCTTTTTTTATCATGTAACATTTAACAATAATGGCTTCATCATTCTTAACTCCTTGATATTTATTGCGGGAATATTAATTCTGATAGATTCATTTGGTGTTAATACAGCTACGATAGAACTTTAGTAGAATTTCCACTGAAATTCAGAAATAATTATCTAGCCCATTACTTTGAAGCTACTACTCTGTTAAGTAGGACCTGTTCTCATAGCTCTTACCTGAACAAAACTTAATGAACTTCCACAGAGTAAACAGGGTAGGTGTTGTGTTCATATTGGCCCCACTTAGGCCAAAAGTGGCAGAAAGTGACCCAACGAGCACTGGGAATGTGAGCTCTAAGGCAATTATAAATGGCTCCAGTTTCTAGTGTCAGCTCCCCAAAGAACGTGCTACCTTTCAGATGCTGTAGTCATTTGTAACTACGCTCAAGAGGAAGGAGAGAAGTATAGACAAAGTGAAGTAATTTATCCAATAGAGGAGGATTATTAATTGAGGTGGTGTGGTTCTTTTTTTCACACATAGAAAACTTGATTGCACTTAAAATTCCACAACAGCCAAAACTTGCATAGTTATTAACTAAAAGGTTACCAATCAGTCCTTCAAATCTCCATGGAACAACAACAAAAAAAAGTCTAAAGACCACAGCAAGTGTTCTACTTATTCAGAGACTGTCTGCTGACCTTCTTAACAGACTGGAAACTTGCAGATATTGATCACTGCTTTAAGAAAAATGCCTTAAAAATCCTTTTGTATTTAAGACTTTTGTTGTCCTGATTTGCATTTAAAATATTATGAATGGATAGTGTCTTGCTTTGGAATATAACTTTTTATTGCATTATTCTGATAGAGCTTTTAAGCTTCTTAACAAAGTTATTTTAATCTGCATTTATAGTGTCAAGGTCTGTCCATTATTTCATAAAATAAGCAGGGATTATAAGTGACTTAGTCATATTACCAGGATCTGTACCACATCATAGATCTTTATAAGGAGGTCTGAACTGATAAATTATTTGGGGGTCTGTATATAATGGAGTGTGAATTCTCTTTCCTCCAGTGACCTTTTTCCATGCAGTAACTCATCCTCTGAGTCAGTACACTGAATCAAGAAAACTCTTTTTTCTTAAACGAGGACCAATATTATGGTCCCTATTTTACCAGCCGCTGACAAGTGCATTTTAGATGTAGTTAACAGGGCTGGGCTAAAGGAAAATGAAGAGGTGGGTTTTTTTTAAAGTATATTCTGAAACACAGGACAAATATTCCTATGTTCTGCAAAGAGTGTAGGCTATCCTTGCAAATTTCTAACTAGTTAAGTTCTATTTGCTGATGAAAATAAATTTTCAGAATAAGGGAAAGATCTCATCCTGCAGCTGCTTCAGAGAAGAAAATTTTCAGCTTTGAAAAAATCAACATGGTTCTCAATAAATGCAACTGACAAACCAGCTGGAAATTGAAGAATAGGACAAAATTTAGCAAAAACCAGGCAATGCACTGAGATTCTATTAGCAAGCTTAAACATTTGGGGTTTAAAGTAGGTCTAAAGCAGGGCTTTTTTTTTTTTTTCAAAACTAAAATAATTATTCAGTTAAAATGCAGCTTTCATTCAAAAAAAGTCTGAATCAAAAAATTTTCTGACCAGACTTAAATTTTACACCTATGTATCCATTGAGAGAGTGGAGATTTAGACAATAAGCTCTGAAGAGCAGGAGAAAGGTTTTAGTTTTGCAACAAATCACAGTGGGCTTTTATTCAGCTAAGAGTATATCTCATTCTTGAAATTAATCTTTGTTGATACTGAAAAAGTTCTTTTAAAAACAGCAAAAACACTCTGTATTTGCTCATTCTGGTGTGGTACAGGTGTAATTTTGTTGATAATTAATCAAAATCTAGAAGTGTAGCAGCTGTGTGTTACCAAGATGGTTGCTGAGATGGCTTATAAATTAAGAGTGTAAATTGATTCTCTGTAGGATAGTCTAAGTTTCCAGATAAGATATGCTTAAAAATTACACATTAATCAAAGATTTATCATAACAATAAAAGCATTGTGGTGCATTACTATACTTCTCCCGCAACTGGATGAGTCTATGTACAGCTTACAATTTTGAAAGAATTTTAGAACTGCTGAATTAGTGAGTACACCAGTGCATGTGAAGTCTGTTAGGGCTATTTATGTATCTCCCTGACTAGAGATGATGAAGGATCATTAAACTCTGATGAACATTACTCAGACAGGTGCATCTCAAAGAACAGGATGTTCACAGGATGTTGAATAGGGAAATAGTCCTAAACAGGAGAACAAGAGCCAACCCACCAACCAAAAATAATTTGTGAATGCCAGAACTTCAAAATTCTAGGATCCTAACAACTATGCTCCAAGTGGGATAAAGAAGTTTCAGAGCAATTGACAGGGGCAGCGGAAGCCATCAAGTGGGGCAGTACTTCTACTAGGACTGGATTGTGTGAATGGCTGTAGAAAGCTTGTACCTGGTGCCAAGAAGGAGGGCAGGTCACAAAAAGGCAAGCAGGTAATCTGTAGAGCACTTTATCAAGAATACCTAAAAATGCTAAGAAAACTTAGGCAAGAAAATGCAGACTGGCATTTAGGCAGGATGTTTAAATTGCAAAAATCACTTATGAAGTGTTTGGGGTGCGGGGGGGGACGGGACATGGCCCACATTGTAGTGAGGTGGTCAGGACAAATTTCCAAAGAAGGTGGAAGGGTGAGGGACTGAGGAACTGACACTATGTTAATTGGCTGAGTAAAGAAAAAGCAGGTGTAGCTCACTGGATGACTCAGTTTCTCTGTCTATAAGACAGGTTCTAATAATTTCAGCCGTCTTAATAAAATACTTTGAATTATATGAACAAAGATCACTATCAGAGAGCTAGCTATCATTAAGAACTATGACCTCAGCTAAAAATAATTTGGGGTATAAAAATTTACTCTAAACTTATTATGGAAATAAACGTTGTGTGTTCCATCAATAGACAAAATATGTCATACTGTGTTCATAAATCAAGTACTGTGTTTAGGTTTTCTAAAAGCTCTAGTTAAGTGAGGACAGAGTTTGTGCCATACGTCTGCAGATGTATATGATCATAATATTTACTGATGTTATAAGCTTGGCTTTGATTCTCTGCATTAACTTTATCAATGCAAGATAACAAATGACTGAATGTAACCAAAAGCTCTGCTAGGAAGGCAATGTTGGGTGTATGTCTTTTGACTGACCTCATAAACAAATCACGGTTTCTCCCTGTTCGAAGCATTCTCCGAGGCTGCTAATCATCACAGAAGAAATATTATACTTCCATTCCCAACTCAGACATCCATAAATTAAAGCAGAACTGATTCTCACACCATCGACGGATACAAAAGCAGTTTCAAGAATGTATTTTCATTACCCGAGTGCCACATCCTCCTGTGTGGCAATTTAGTCCACCCACCCGTACCAGTGGGAATGTGCTCGTTAGTTAAAATAGATTAGATCTCCTATTTTCTGAGGAAAGATATAGAACTCTTTCCTCTTCCTTTTTAGTAGTCCCAGAGGCATCTGTGCAGGAGATACTTATCAGCGTAGGCAGGGCTGGGCAGTGCTGACAGATAGCTGCAGAGCAGCACGAAGCCCTGAGCTCCTGACGCCAGAGTTGTCAGACAGATGGCAGCTGGAGAGACAATTTGCTGGGGAGTCTCTGGGTGACCACTGGGTCCCCTCCGTGCCATCGCAGGGTGACGCGGGGTATAGGCCGTAACGAACCATCTTGGTTCTTCCTCTCCTCTTGAGGCTTCTTTGGCCTATGCTGAGGGTTTCTGGGCATCAGGCGAACTCCCCAACGTTGTTTACATTTATTACATGCCTTGTTCTTTCTAAAAGTTGTAGAAATTAAGAGTAGCTATCCCTGAGATTGCTCAGATTTTAAATAGACTTATTCCTTTCAATAATCAATAAGGATGAATGTTAACAAGACATAGCAGGAAGGAGTTAAGCAAATTAGAAGTATTCCCAAGAATTTACTTCTGTTCAAGTATAATTAAAATCAAACAATAGTGCAAAAATAGTTTGGGAATATCATACAATGTAGCTCGGAAAAATCCCAGGAGGAAGTTATAAATGCTTCCAGCAAACAAAATAAAAAGAAACATTAGTCAGTTGCAAGCCTCATTTCCTCAATGATGGGAAGTAACAATGCCATAAATCACTAGTTACCTTAAGTCATATGATCTTTTGTGCCATGGGCTGTTTTGATAATCTTTACATTTACCATCATGGGAATATTTGTTGAATAAATATTTACTAGACCAACCACACTATTTCACTACAACAGGCATTTTTGTAAACAGCACTGAAAGATGACTTGCACATACTAGGGACTCTCGGCTAACTAGCATTTATTATCAGATTTACAGAATAATTCTTTAATAAAGGACATGTGATGAAATACACCTCCAATAAGAGACCAAGGTGTTCATTCCAGTGACTTAAAATTCAATTCAATGCTTGGAATTGGAAATACGCCTGATATTCATACAGCCTGTGGTGTTTTATTCTGGAACTGACAAAAAAGGAGGACAGCGAACACGCGTCTCAGCCAGGCCTAGTCTCACCTTGCACAGTGCTGGAGTCCTTCGGTCACTCTTCGGTCAATACTGGCGACAAGGACGGGACTGCAGCCACAGACACGCTTTGCACAGGTTGTGGTCAAAATATATTGTTCTGACACTGACATACCTCTTAATACTGTTTCAGTCTAAGCACAAATATCCACAATTGCTTGTGCCTTGTGAGTTTTTCTAAGTTCTTTTTTGAAGGAAAAGCAGCTACAACAGCAATGTCAGGTTTATGTGAATAAGGTGTTCTGGACTGGAGTCATAGTAATAATTACTAGCAATTTTTATAGATTTCTTTTATACCAAATAGTTCACATTTATATTTATCCCCCTTGCCAATACAAACAGACGCAGAGTAATTCCTAGGGTGGAAAAAGTGCTATTCTATGGAAAACACCTTTCATTGCTATGTGAAAAACCGAAAGGTAGAGACTAGAATGAGAAAATATTTGGCTCTCTGCGAGGCTGGCGCTTAAAACGTGATTATCCATTACTTTTGCTGGTGATGGGAATTTCTCACAGTGTGACCCCAGGGTTAGTGTATTAACCGTGACTGCTGCTGTTAGGTGGGGCGTGGGGAGGCAGGTGACGTGTGCTCAGGGGGTCCCTCCACACCCGTACCCCAAGCACCACGCAGCGGCAGCCGGCTTCCCAGCACAGGGCGAGGAACCTGCTGGGGGCAAAACACTGGCTTCAAAGTGTTTGAGGCACTTGGGGGTCTGGGTTGAGGACCAGCCCCTCCCACTCAGGGTCGGTCAGCTCTTCTTACCTTCCTATGGATTATTAGACCACCAGTGGAGTCTTTGGCCAGTCTTCAAAATTAAGCAATGTTAATCAGAAGGTTTCTGGTTATGGGCATCAGTGAATAGTTTTTATACATAGTGCTAATGCATAAATGAATAAATTGGTAGGTTAAGATCAGCTCAGATAAACTCTCTTGTCAGAACACGTTTTGAGAGGTGATTGATTTTATTCCTACGTTTTCCACCCGGAGCTGTGTGATTCACAGACCAGAAAAATGTAGGAGAAAAAAATGAGGTCTTTTTCATTTGGAGGATATTGCAGAGCATGTTTTGGGCCATTCCACTAGTATTTATTCAGGCCAATCTTTAAAACGTCTTTCTTCAGCATGACCTCGAGATGGAGAAGTTCTGTGATGTTTTAGTGTTCTGTTGGGCCCCAAATTGTGTCGTTTGAGAAGGATCATCATTATAGCTGCTTGTATAATTTCTATTGCTAATTTCATGTTAATGTCATGGGAAGAGTTGTAATTAGCAAGCAAATGTTTCTTTACTTATATGTTGAAACTCATGAGCTGCAGAACATCCCGAACTGTAACTAAATCAGAAATTTCCCAGAATTTCAATGAAATAAAGCAACTTAATTTTTTCCATTTCCAGTTAACTGTGCAAAGCAAGTGTGTGATTTTTATGTAAGTGGGTGATGTTTAAAGGATTAAGATGAAAAGACACTGCAAAACCAGACAGAGCTAAAGTAAAGAATTAATGAACATGCAAAAACCCCACTTCATAATGCCGGTGTTCATGATTTGACAGAAAGTGGATAAAATCTATCAGAGATTAAAACAGACACAGAGTTAAAATACCAGATTGCCTGTGGCAAATTCTGGGAGCAGGCTTGTTCACATGGAATGGGAATATAACGTTAAGATATGACAAGCCATGTTTTATTGGTCCATTAATACATGCCTCGGGTATGTTTTGAGGCAGGAGGCCACAGGCTATTAATTGAGATACTTTGCAGTGGTTTAGCCCTGAAACACCAAACGCTAGTCTGTGATCAATCACAGAAAATCAATCACAAAAATTCCATGTTCGGAAGATGTGACAACCTAAAATATAAAATAAATAACAAGTAAGAAACAGACAGACAGAGATGACCATCTGCTTTCTTTTGCCCAAGGAGTTAGAAAGGACTCCTACAAAGTAGGAATTCCTCAAACACAATAAGCCATGCAGAAAATAAAATAAAATAAGGATATAAAAATCAAACTTTGTTTGACTTAAATTTTATTAAGTTCAGGTAATCTGCAAAGATCCAGGCTGAGCTTAAATAATTTCATTACATTCTTTATTTCCATTGAAATTGTTACAAATATTGTCTCTGTATTGACGTCTGGAATGCAAGATTGCAAAACTACTATATCCACACTATTTTGGGCTTTAGCACTTGTACCTTGGAACATAGCCTTGTAATTTATAGAAGCAGTTAATTGCAATACAATTGAAAAGCAGTTGCAAAAGCTGAGGCATGTTATGTGGAGAAAGCAGCTGTGGTTTTCAAAGAAAGTAAGAACAAGCAGGCCCAGCGATCCCACTTGACAGAGTCAAGGTTGGCCGAGGATATGCTTCATTTTTTTGCCAGAAGTAGCTCCCTGTTGACCCTGAGATCCATGAACAAATGCCTTGGTAGCAGATCTTCATCTTCCTGTTTTCTGCTGAGAATTTCCATCTTAGAACATTCATTTTTGCATATTTTATCTTCACTGAAGTTCAGAGGTTTTGTTTTCCTTCCACACAAATGAGAAGTTCTCTTTCTTCTCTTTGCCCTAATGTCTTTTCTCTGTGAAATTCAAATAAAATGATTGTTCTGCTTGCAACTATTGTGGCTTACAGGACCGTCCTACAGTTCAAAGGCTTCACACAAGAACCATCTTTAAAGAGTGAAATCCTTTCAAGGTATTGAAAAATGTTGTTCTCGGGATAGAAGAATAAGGAGAAGGGCTTAGAGGTTCAGGGGGAAGGAACTGGAAAAAAGAAAGGACAGTGAAACTACTATGGATAGCATTAGATAAGAAACTTTACAGAAGATGTAGCAAGCATGAGCAATGCATAGGAAAGAGTGGGTTAGCAGGAGTTGCCTGAGGAGAAGAGGATAAACAGCACAGAATACCCAGGGGGAATGAAATGAGGAAACAACAGTTCTACAGATTAAGGGGGTGAAAGAATCCTTAAAAAAAATGCAAAACCTGAAAGATGTTTTGGTAGTCTCTGATCCTGTGGCCAGCCACACTGCTCTTGCTTAGCTCAAAGACATAGTCTGTGAAAGTAAAAGCTGGAATAACAACAACAAAAAGATCTTTTGAAAATCCTCTGGAGACCGTAACCTCTTATGAATATGTTGGTCCATAGTATTTGTCACTTGCACTGGGGAGAACCATTGTTCGGATGCATCCTTTGTTTGCATTCCCATATAGTTTTGTGTGTTTAGTGTACGTTCTGTCTAGAGGTTTTTCTTCTTCACCTTCTAATCACCATTTCAATCATCTTTTCTCTTCCAAATGTATTGTGCCATGTATTCTTCCCAAGTTAATGATTTTCTGTGGGCTTCTTTCCTGTATGTTTAATGTTTCATGATCTATCTGTGCATTATTCCCTCTACTCTTATTGGTGTTTGCATTTTAATGTCATTTAGCATAATGTGGAAAGGCCATTTATATACTGCATATTTCTGCTTCCAGTCCATTAGAGAAGAAATTAGTTAAAACTGGAACGAACACCTATTTTTGCAGTTCCAAACTAAGTACTTCTTTCCAATTCATTATCTCACTTTCTATTATAGCTTTTTGTTTAGTTTTTTAGTCCATTTAAAATTCATGCAAATCTTTCAACCGAGATAGTTTAGATTAATTTTGAGCGTAGGATTTTGTAAAACACTGTATTAAATGATTTATATTATGCTTGCAATGTTTCCTTCATTCACTAATCTGGAAATTTGATCTATTCCAGCAATCATATTTCTCTAGCCAGTGCTCACCTTTCATACTTATAGTTAGCGTAAGCTCATTTTCCCTTTTTCCTGTCCTTCTTACTAACCTTTATTTTAATTTCTTTGCCTTCCTTTGACTAAGGTATATACTTTCTGGTGCACATATTTTCTTTATAATTTAGCAATAGTACATTTTTTGTTTCCATTCTCCTTCAGTTCCAAACTGACAATGCTTCTTTGTTATTTCGTTTGGCTTTCAGTTCTTGAAGCCTAACCTAAAATGATTCATCATTGGAGTGAAGCTCCCTGGCCTTGTAAATACTTCTGGTTTATAAAAACTCAACTATAATTACAGATTTATTTATTTATTTATTCATTCATTTCTTTATTTATTTCCTAGAGAAAAGATCATACCATCTTTTTGTCTGGTCAGAGAAATTCAAAGGCAAAATGAACTGATTCCATTTAACCTAAAACTGTTTTATTTTGGCTACTTTCTTAAAAGAAAAAATGTTTAATCAAACATTTATTCAGTATTTTTCATGCTGTATTTTTAGTGCCCAACAACTAATCACTTAGCTGTGCATATCTTATTTATTTCTTAAAGTTTATATTTTACCATGTAAATTCTCTTCTTAAACTCTATATGATGGAAATATTCAAAACTTAGATACTGATAAAGTGTGACACACCATTTCAGTTGAAATATCTGAGGCAAATATTAATTCAACAGATAAAAATCTTATTAGTACATTTGCCAATATATAATATATAAGATGAGGTGCATGTAAAGATTATATGACAAGAGACAATGTGAGTCTGCATGAAGGAGTACGAGACAAATCAGAGTGAGAAAGTTATTATTAAAAGAAGAGGTGCCTCATTTTCTAAGTGATGTCTTTACGCTGGATGACACAAATAATGTTCTTGTTTGATGCGTCGCACTTTTTTTCCATTGCTTGAACTGATAGCTGGTATTACATTCCTTTTTGAGCTAAGATATTTCTTCCCACTACAGCCTAACAATGTTTCTTCATCAGAGTATGCCTTTTCTTACACGGTTGCATTGGTAAATAGCTTTCTAATAACTTTAAAATGGCAAAAGATCATTAAGAAACAGATAAAATCAATGTATGTCATACAAAGAAGCTATCCTTGAAATAATTACAAGAAAAATAATTACTAGAAATCTCATGGCTTAGTTTCCATATGTAGATTATTATGAACTTAAAACAAGAACTATTAAATCAACAGAAGCCTCCTACTGATTTTACCAAGTATTTTACTGGGTTCTATATGATGAGTGACCATTGAATATATATTATCCCCCAGCAAGAGAACATTTAAAACATCAAAGCATAAATGTGATATGCTTATTGTTATTATCCAACAATAGATTATATACAGCTCAAAAAGGCAGAACTTCGACAACTCTGTATTAGTGAGGTGTATCACAAAGGTATAAAACCAGACAGCTTTATGGATTTGAGAGAACCTTTCCTTCCAAAGTCGTTAATTATACTGAAGTGTTAAGCAAGTATCATTTCAACTTGAAATATCTTTGAGCTTTCTCGTATCTTCCATTATCACCTTGATTTTGGGCTAGTTTTTTTTATCGTTTTAACATATATGGGAGTACATTGGTGGAAAAACTGTCAGCACAGATGTACTTTCCAAAAGTAAGAGCTGCAGTAGATTACTTAAGCACATTTTAAGCCCTTGGTCTAGCCAAAGTGACATTCAACAGCTGTTAGGCTGCAGATGTTCCACATACATTTCCTGGGCTGCAGACACTCTCCAGTCCAAGCAAGAAGCACCACCTTCCTAATACCTATTACAGTAAAGCTTATTATGTCTCAATATCTCCTCAGAGTAGCTCAAGGACACATATTGCAGCAAACTGTATGATCCAGAAAAACTAATTAAGGATAACTTGGCAGCAGTTCATCTCCTGGAGGGTGGACTGAGAAATATCTCTGTTGTGAGAGCTCCTAGCAATTAAGGAGTTTAAGATTTACGGTTCTGTACAGATAACCTGATTCCTTTCACTTTATTCCACCTTGCATGGATACTGAAGATCTCGAGTCCTTGCTCTCCATTGGTCTGGTCATTTAGGCTCATGCAGGATTTGGTGTCAAATGCAACCAAAGTAGAAAATCAGACTTTTGCACTGCTGGTTGGTATGCACTGTAGGGTAAGGGGGAAACTGTTCCTCCATCTCTTATTGTAAGTGGTAGCTCTATTTTTCTGATCATGATCTGACTACCCAGGGAAGCTTTGATTAACAGAAAATTAAATAGACTCCTTTGTTAACCAACCAACCAACCAACCAACCAACCAACCAACCAACCAACCAACCAACCAACCAGCTACAGACTATTAACAAAGCAGGGCTTTACAAAGAGTTGTTTTTCTACAGTGACAAACTCTAAGATCACTCTGCCATCCTATAATCCTTAAGGTGGATAATAAAATTGACAGCTCATTTTGTACAATGTCAATCAGGAATCCAAAATATATTTTTCTTTTGTTGTGACTGTTAGTTACTCAAATAGACTACTTAAAGCAATGATACCACCTTAGGTTCCATTACTTCTGTTTGTACGTGAGCCTGTGTGAATATAAGTTAAATGTAAATTAAAAATAATTTGTACTGTAAACCAGTTTTCAGAACTAGATTGCAGTCATAATTAAATCAGTAACTCTGGATTACTCAAAAAAAAACCCATCTGATGCATGAGACAAAGTGAGACCCTTGTGTACAAAACTACAGAGATTACGTGGCAGTGGAAACAGACTTCTCATCAGCCCCTGATGTTGATGTGAGAGATGCCTTCAGAATAGGAGCAGTCGGACACAAATAACATCCATTCACAAGTACTCCAGGGGATGACAAAAAGATTCTTGAATGGAGATACTCTAATTTCTGGTAGATGTTGACCAGTATGTCTCCCTGAGGTGAAATGTCTTAATACACCAGAAACTTATTAAGCTCTATTAACATGTTTAGAGAACAGCATTTAAAAATTTAGCTTTTTACTCTTAGCCCATATTTTACTTGTGCTCGTAACTGTTATGTAGTGCACCTATTTATTTTTATACTCAAAAAACAAATACTTGAGAACCTCGGTGCAGCTGCAGAGACCTTTTATAAAACCTAAACTTGCAATTTAAAGATTATATTAAACTGCTTAAATCCAGTGCCAGCTGTCCATACAACCATAATCTAATCCAACTTTATAATTTAATATATTGTATTAACAGAATCCCATCCAACTCTAACTTTGTCCAAGACACCAGGTGTACCATCAATGATAGCTGCAGTAATTCAAAACAGGTATGAAGATATCATCTGACCATCAGAGACAACAGGATGTAGAGATAAAAGCTGCTCTCAGTAATAAGAAGTGAAGGAAATTTATATGATATTCCCACCCATGGACATCAACCTTATTTCACTACTCAGAAATTCCTACTAAAAACCTTTGCTACCAGATGTTGTCATGCTGATTTAATATGACATAAATCATTCACTCGCTAATACAAAATGATCTATTCTCAATTCTGCCAGCCCTTTCTGTTACTATCAAACATCCTCCAGTAGACGCTAATACTGCAAATGCTTAATAAATGTATATAAACATAGATGAGATTTTTAGAAGCACCTTTTGGAGGATCTCAGTTCTATATAGTTACACCACCAAGAACTTTGAAACAATAATATCAATTCAGCTCAGTTCTTTAAAGTTGCCAATACTATTATAATTTATAATAATTTGTAATTTATCTAGTTCTGAGTGCCGTGCACTGCAACTGTGTAGCACAACTACAGCATAATAAACTTCGAGAGTCTGAGCTGTCATCTAATAACGTTTATCCTGTTTATGCAGAGGTCTTAGAAAGTGATCTTTTAAAAAAGTTGTTTAAAAAAGTTGTACAAATCCCACATACTGCTCTCACTCAATGGCATTTAAAATGCCACGGCTACTGCTTGTCAATACAAAGGACTATGACACATTATGAAGTAGACATATGCATGGAAGACATATGTGGAGGTATAAGTAACCCAGCCTGGAACCGTGCAAATGCTGTGGATAGTATTCTGCTTTGCCAATAGAAGAATGATGTAGTGCAACACAAATGAGTAGAGAATGCAGTTAATCAGCCAGTTAATCAACACAGCATCTTGGTTCTTTGAGATTTAAATCATTCTCTCCTTAAAAAAAAAAAAAAAAAAAAAAAAAAAAATGAACGCCCCCAGCCCCAGAGCAAAACTGTTTGGTGGTTTTTTTTCCCATCAGCCTGCTGATAAATAAAACAGCATAGTTATTCGTTAACACAATTTTTTGAAGACTGTAAATCCAACAAGTATTTCTTTAAAGAAGGCAATTTACAAGTTTTGCTTCCTTTTAATATTGTTAGTCAGTGCTAGGACTATCTAATTGTTTTAAACTGCCCAATTTGCTAATTCTAACTCTTCTAGTTGCAATGTGTCACTTTAATTATATTCCACCCTAGTTATCTAAACAACAAGTTGTGATATTGCCAGGTATCAATAATTTCAGCAGTATCAATTATTTTGAAGAAAAGATTAGATATATCTCTAGATTCCTGATTATTTCAAAGAAACTATGATTATGCAAGTGACACTATCTTTGCTAATAATCACTTTGGGGTAGAGTCCAATGAATATTTGCATACAAACATAGTCATTTAGAAAGCACTACATAACCACATTAAGCAACTCATGCAATTTGGATGGGCAAAGTTAATTTAAGCTAAGGAACATAAAGCACTTGTAAGTATCTAAGAGAGAATTGATCAGCAGACCCAAACACATTTCACATTTATTAATAACACATTGCTTTCCGAGGTTGAATGTTCTGGAAATGCAGTAGTCATTTTATTAATTAGATGCAGTTCCTCTTCATGGCCATTGATTGTCCTTTACTTAGAAAGAGAGAACACTGATTAGTTACAAAAGAAGTTCATCACACAAAAGTCTCAATTTTATATATAATCAATTACTCTGCCTACTTTTTCCCTCGGACTTACCACTTAATCTTATTTATACTGTTCTAGTATTGTGTCTTGCTCTCAGATACCGCATGATCAGTTTTCAGCATATATTTACCAACAAAGCTTTCTTTAATCAAATTTTTCAAGAGCACAAGTCCTCAGAAGATATTTTCAGTAATAAATGCTGTACTGCCAGTTAGATTAGATTTGTACGGTGTGTAATAAACTGGGTTTATTGTGACTGGAAAAGTAGTTTCACCAGGATTTTCAGCTTGGATGTCTTATTCATCAAACTCTTGTCAACAAAAGAAGAGGGGGGAAAAAAGCATCAAAAAATCTTGAGGCACTTTCATTCTAACACATTTCTGCCAGTCAAGGTACTCCTGTAGGTAAACTGGACAATAAGAATGGACACAATTTCTTTGTTCACTACTAATATCCACAGTTTAGACAGTGGGACCTTAACCCAGGTGATACCATGTTGATCTTAGATCCCCGTTCCCACACAAACACCATAATTGCATCTAGCTTTTCTACTTCGATTTTTTTTTTCATAATTTGACCTTTTAAATATCAGCAGCAGTCCACATAAATACAGTGAGCCGTGGGTGTGGAAACCATGTCTGGGACATTGTGGGTCCTATAACCATGTGTGTCTCTTCAGCACAGCTTTTAATTATAAGGGAGAACAGTCTGGTTTTATTGATTTAAATAAGAATAAATTTACTGTTTGCCATCTCTTGATGTTAAGAACCATTTTTGCCCTGTGGGGCCACTATTAAAAACATTGATGTGCCCTCATGTACCAATCCACTCTAGACAACGTGCAATATCTTTGTTTTTAAAATGCCTAAGTCTCCATTTCACTGAAGCACTCTCTACAGTTAACACTAGTAAAATTAGTTTAGATTCAGCCTTAACAAAAAACTTTTTTCCATAAAGAGAAAGGTATTTTTTTTCCTATCATTTGCTAATACTAGCTTTTTGTAATCACTGCGAACATTTTTTGACATCCCAGTTCAAGTGCTGAGTTTAATTTCTACTTTACTAATCACTAGCAGCTTTAAGCACATTAAAGTTTTTATAGATAGAAAAATGAGAACTAAAGAAGCTATGAAGTTAGAAACAAAGTAAGTAGAAAATAAAAATCCTGTCTCACTTAGGCACTTTTCTTCTGCAATACAACTTACAGGTTTGCTCAAGTTGAAAAACTGGTATAAGCTTGCCTGGACATGGAGTTATCTAAATAAAAATCACTTCTTGTAGCATCTCTTCAAAAGTTTTGAACAGGTGATCTTCCTTTTGTAAGAGATATTTTACTAAAAAGATATTAAATCTACTATATTTACAGAAAAACTTCAATAGTTTAAAATCAATATTTATAACAGTTTTAATATTTATGGTACCAAGATTTTGTGAGCTGAAAGTCAAACAATTTAAATTATATTTAATCTTGGAATATTAAATATATATATAGGAAGATTGGTAGTGAGTTTCAGTTCTTTATGCATAGTTCCAAGTATGAAATTGATGTAAAATCAGTGTGATGATTGACATTTGTTGTAAATTTGTTCTACAGCATTTAGCTGTCTTTCATCTTTTTTGGGTGTTAAACCTAAAAATAAGGCTCAGAAACATGCAGAGGATATTATATGGTGACTACCACTTCTGCCAGTGGAGAAATGTTAAATGTAAAAAAAAAAAAAAAGTACAAAAATTAAGTAAATAAAATTGTTTTGCAACCCATTCAAATTAAATCACCCTAGTTTTCTCTCCTAGGTAATTTGTGAATGAAATCTAATTAAAAAATGATAGGTCATGAAATTTCATAAAACGCTTTGATTTCATTCCGTGTGGTGGTTGGTTAGAATCCATAAACCTAAACCAGGAAGCACCATCATCTTTGTTAGCAGTCTCGGCAAAGACATTTTCTAGGTAATCTTTTAAATCAGATTGAGCCATTGCAAAGTACTTTTCTTCTTCATGTCCTGCAATAGTTTTGTAGCTAAACAAAGATCCTCTTTCTCTTCAGATATCAATATAGCATCTTTCAGGATGATTACATTTTATTAAAAAGAAATTAAAAAAAAAACCCAGCAAACTGCGTGTTTAATGAAGTAGGGAATAAGTGCTTTAATGATAATTTACATTTCTCATGTACATTTTAGCTAGAATAATCCCAAAGTACTTTAAACTATGCTTTTTAACATACTGGGATTTGCACACTAATGCACTGATTATGATTCCATAACTGAAGGCTAGAATTTATCTTCTTCTTTATGTATTAATTATACTGTGTGTCATCCCTAATCTTACAGAATTTATTCTTAGACTAGAGAATGAGACAATGTATTTAAAATGGATTTTTCTGAACATTTTTGTGAACCTCAGCCTTTTCCATTACTGTCGTGAATAGATTGTTTTTAAAAATTTCAATTAAACTAAGCTATTAAAGTGATTATTGGTTAGTTTGTTATGCTTGTGTTTAGGACAGGACAGTTCTTCAAGGCATTTTTAAGAGGCTGACCTTGTGACATCGGAAGGTGCTTTTCCACTCTAATTTCATGCTGCAATATTAAAGTTGCATTGAGTCAATGTGGGGAAGATTTCTTATTGTCTGAGCACAACAATTAAAAGAACATTTACCATCAGGAAGTTTTTTCCTAACATCTAACTTAAATGTAGTTTGCTGCAGTTCAAGTCCATTACTTGCCATCTTATTCACTAGAAGTGGAAGCATTTATTCTGTTTTTCTGTGCAATGGCTTTTTCCATGCCTGAGGGCCATTATGTACCTCCTCTAACAAAGTTATTTCAGCTGTTCATAAGGACTCTGGCTTTTTCGTTTCTCTCTTCTGCAGTTTCTTCAACTGGTCCACACAGTACTCAGGCTGAGGCTACCCTGTTTTGGAGTACAGCTGGAGCATCCTACAGGTAATGTTCCAGTTAACTGTGCTGAAAACTTTGTTGATTGATTTGGTTTGGTTTGGTTCAGTAGAACCATCTGTTAAAATCTCTGCCTGGTTCCAACAAGTCCAAGAATTAGAGGCAAGAGGCATAGAAAATGGACAACGGGAAGAGGAGCCATCATGTCAAAAATAAAAGGTCAAACTTGCTCTCAAAGAGGGCGAGCAAGCTGCCCACCACTCCTCAAAGCCAACTCATATTAATTTGGCACTGGCTGCTATTTTTGAATCCCAAGTATGAGATATAATTTCTGATAATGGCATGATATTGTGTCGGATGTTCTACCAGTGATAACTCATTAACCTCGGGGTTTTTTCTGCATAATTTTTTCGTAATTCGTTGTTCTCCATTCCTGCCCAAGTTCGCAGTGTTGCATCTGTCCCTATTGCTCTTCTGTCTCATTTCTTTCAGGCCATTTTTCCAACTTGTCCACGTCATTTTGAATTTTAAACCTCATATATTTTAATTCCCTTCAACACCGTTAGGTAGCTGCTATCTGCAAACTTAATAAATATGTTCTCTATTCCGTCTCTTGGGTTCTAAATGAAAATGTTGAACAAAATTAGATACCCACTTTGCAAGTGAACCATTGATAATTGGACCTACAATACAGTTTTCCAGTCTTACAACAGGATAGGAAAACATATGAAAAAAATTGTTCATTTAAACACAGTCAATCTATTTGGTTGCAAAGTGCATGTTTAGCAAAACTTGATTGCCAGTTTCCTAGGTTTTTAACCAAATCTGTGGTGCATAGGTAAACCTGATTGTTATACAATGTAATAGGTTGTTATTTCAGAATAAAGAAATAGGTTTTATTTTTTTACATAACAGTGCAATAGCTTTTATTTCAAGATGGCTTTTTTCCAACAGTGAATCAACACTATATAGATATCTAGGAATGGGAGATGAAACAAAAAAAAAAAGAAAAAGAAAACCTTTTCGTTTGCTCATTCTAGTACATAGAATGCTGTTGCCTAAAGTGATATTGACAAATTTATTCTATTCTTCCTCTATATTTTTCACATATTTATGCTCTATATGGTGTATTCTCTCCCTGTATAATGCACACAACTGCAACATGTAGTACATTCTTGTGGAAGAAGGATGCAAGCCATGGTAGCAAGCTGAAAATCAGTTAAGTCAGACGATACGAATCTTGTGATAATGTCAGTCAAAATACTTTAATACATCTTTTATGAACAATAACATTTTTACTGCATGTAAAACTTAATCCACCACCTCTGAGCTTCAATTCCTTTAGAAAAATTCTAATTTTGATTGAGAAAATAACCTCAATAAGAATTACCATTGATTACTTGAAAAGTAATTACTTCTCATCCACGAATGCAAATACTTAGCCCAATTAATATTATTTGAACTTGAACCAATGATGCAATGATTTTGTTTGGTTTTCATTACTGACATTCCTTGACTGCCTTTTTCGTTGAATAATTCATTGTATATGACATTCCAATTAGTAAACAATAAATTCAGTCCAAGGCAGAAAAGTATATTACATTTTCTGTACCATTCACTTCTCTTTGCAAACAAGCAATAAGTCATCACTTAAGACACTGCTCTGGAAAAGATGCCACAGGATGATGGATCACACAGCTAATCTGAGTAAGCAAATTGCAGTCACCTTTTTGAACACATGGAAGCCAACTTTGTTCAAAAGCCACACTTTTAAATTAGCGACTGACAAAATAAATGCAAATGCATAGAAGACCTTTTATAAAAAAATGTTTTTCTAAATTCTCTGAAAACACAAACACAATTGTTCCTCATCATTGAACTGAATTGTGCAGGAAATTATATCTGAGAAGCTGGCTAGATAAACAGATCACAAATCCAAGTCAGTATGTTTCCAGGATTAAATCAGTTTGCAACTTTCCCAGATCGTTCAATACGTTTTAAAAAAACTTTCTGGATGCAGTACAAAGTTATTTCACCTCCTAAAACAGCCTTGGTCCTATCATTGGTTTAATTTGGAAATGTATTTTTTATCAAAATAATCCATTTTAGACTAGCTCTGTGTACTAAAAAAAGACATTCATCTAAGGTGCCTCTAGCTATTGCAGTTGCAAATAGCATAATTATCTGTCACATTTCAGTGTGTTTGTAATGATAAGACTGATCCAAATGGGAACTAATGCTCTACCTGGATGTCTTTCCAAAGGAGGAACAATGAAGGAACAGAATGGACCGTGCACCGGGAAGGGATCCCACTACCCTCATGCAGGAATGACATTTCTGCCTTCAAGCTCTATTTCCTACTGCTCCTTGTCCCTCCAAACCTACTCATCTATGGTTTCATTTTATTTCATCATTTCCCTGCCAGGTAAGCCTTAGGGGAAATAATTGCTGCCTTTTTTCCTGTGCTCGCTTTGCAGTATCCTCACCCTCTTTGAATATTGGGAGGGACAGCACTGAAAACACAGGATAGGGCAAATTCTCTTCATTTACCTTGAGAAAGCTTGTTGCCAGCCATCAGATACAGATTGCTGTGGATGATATTGTTCTGATAATCTGAAACATTGACCTGTGTTACTATAATCAAAACAATTTGGAAAACTAAAATCATGTTTTCCTTAATTACGTGTCATAAAGATACCTCCACACTTCAGGTGGATTCTTAACATTTTACCATCTTTAAAAAAAAATAAAATTTTTTTTCTTCTTCTAGGTGCAGCTACATATATTTGGACCTTTGCAAGTCAATTAATTGCTTTTAATTTGGGCTGAGAAACTGTATATCTGGATATGGACTGGACCCAAGGTGGCAAGGAAGGCGTAAACTGCCGCATGGCGCGCCACGGCTGCAGCATCCCGCTGCCAGCCAGAGCAGTGCACAGTCACTCCAGGCTCTGCAACTACAACTAACTCCTTGACAGCAGTTTTAAGAGCCTGACAGGTATGATTTTAAGACCACTGATATTTTGCTCTTCTCCTTCATTTCCACTTTATTTCATGCAAGATGGATTTATTGCATTTTTTATGGAAAATGTATCGAAAATGTCTGGAAAGTGGCAGTTCCAACCCTGCACTGCACTGGAGTCAGAGGCATTGGACAGAAAAAAAACTAGACAATATGGGACACAATGCTTTCCCCACTGATGCCAATGTTTCTGGCCAAGCTGGCAGCTGCTGAAGAGACGATTTCTTACCATTACCATGGCACTAAGAAGTGCCACCTTCTATTAAGCAATTCATTTTACTTAGTTTGGATTGAAACGTCCGTTTTCCAGGAAGCTCTGGGTAGTTAGAGGCCTCGAAAGATTTAATTGTAACAAGCAAAAAGAAAGGAGACCCAAGTGAAATGTTTTCAGTGCTAATTTGGAATTGAAAGGTAGAAGTTATCTCCTACACAGTCACGGCTGTGCCCCGAGTGTATTCCCTGCTCTTTCCCTGTGCTGTTACCTACTGAAGAGGACGGAAACGACACAGTTGAAAAGTTAGTAAAATAAAAGATAAGGAATACGTACAAATTGATAGCCACCTTAGTTTAACTTTATATGAACTAATTTTATTTAAAAGTTGCCTTTTCATTTGTTTTTTCACATCATTTATTTTGGCATTTTAGCAAACTTCTTTTTAATGCAAATTAGGTGAAAAATGCTTTCTGCTTTAACATTAAATCCCTTGACTCTGTTCATCTTCATCATGACTTTATCCTGTTATAAAATGCTCTGCACTCTACATTATTTCTTAATTATCCCACATAGCATTTTCATTGACAATCAAAAACTCAAAACTGCTGACATTAACTTACTAATAAACACAAACCCTCTCGTGCCCATTATGGGTGGAACAAAATTCAGATCATCTGGGCAGTATTTGTTGGATATTGTGGTCATATTTTAGTACTTGAAAAAAACCAAATCAACTTCAAAAGTTAGTCACCCCTTGTTTGTACTTTCCAGAAAAATCTGCATAGAAAGTCTCCAAGTATGGGACCCAAAAGTAACTGTGGGCCCAGCTGAAACCACTGACTTCCTGTCAATAACAGAATTCCTAAAAATCAAGCCTCTCAGCAAACATACTAATCCTTTAAAACACAGAGTACTGCTAATTTTAAAGGATTAGAGGACAGACCTCTAATATAAAAAACCGTATTTCCTTAAAAAGTTACATGTGTATGTATATTTAGCTATAGGTGTTTCTGACAAGACAAAAAATATTTAAAGTGTCTCAGTTTATTAAACAGTGTTTATAAACATCTCTGTTGTACCTTTAATAAATATTCATTTATTATATGATCAAGCTTAAGTCTGAGTTATGCTACTCACTTACTTAATTTTGTTTGGTCATGATTTTTAAATTTTGACAGTCATAAAAAAAAGCAGACCATGCAAAAATAATCTTGGTTAAAACTCAGCTTCCTAAAACTGTCTATTTAGAGGTCCAAAGGATGCAATATATTTCATATATGGGTAATACAGATTCTATTATGCAAGTGTCTGCTTATTAATCACCAGGCTGAAAATATGGATCACAATAGCCATAGAGAGCATAAAAAAGCTTTCAATAAATTTTGGTTGTTGCTGTATCCTACTGTTTGTCACTTTCATAACTTAATTTCACCAATAACAAAAATAAGTAGGACTTTCACCATGACTAAATGTGTTAATAAAGTAGCTACCATAAAAAAGAACATCCATCATCCCCTCCCCTTCAAATTAAAACTAATAATAAGAATTTGCTTCATGGGTAAATCTGTTAAATCTGTGGCAGTCTAACAGAGATGCTGCAGAATGACCACAAACATTAATCATATGCTTTACTCCAGTTAAATGTTAGCAACATTGTCTAGAGATCAGGAATGAACACATACTGTGTAGAGTGTTGTACAGTCGGTAAGAATTAATCCTTTACTTTTTAAAAAAAAAACCAAAACCAAAAAACCCGAGCACTTGCAAAAGCTGCTGATACAGCCACAGTAATAACAGGAATTTTGAAATGATAGATTTTGTCATTGAGGTACTTTTGCTATTTGCACCTAATTAATTAGTAATAGATGTGGAAGCAGCATTCTGACCTAGTTATAAATCCCTGTGGGTACATGTATATTTATAGAATTCCTCTTTGGACTAGATCATTAGACAGTGCGCAATAAATGAACTTTAAATGATTTAGTGGTGTTGGTTTCTTGTCCACTTTCACAAACACCTCTGGTGAGCAGAAATATTTATAACACGAGCACCAAAAGTTAAGTACAACTATCCTATAACATGTCCGGGTTTTAAATTTTACACACTTTATTGACATTTTGAACTTGCAGCTCAATATGCTATCTAGTGAACTTTTACCTGTGATGAGACTACTATTGATCCACACAACATCTAAAGCTGTTCTGATCTTTAAAAAGTCTTTTTTTTGTATTTACTTTTCCTTCTTTAACACATATTAAATCCTTTCGTATTGTCTGATGCACTAAACTCGCCTAACTATAATACCAGTCTGAGGATGGATAATGCTTTTCAGCTATACTAACTGTCTAAATTTATGAGCACAGCTGGTGTTCCTCCCTTATTGCTTTATGGTGCTTTCTTGTGGATTTTTCTCTGATAATATCTCATCCTTACATATCAGAGGGAAACCTGAACATTAATCATAGGAATACAGAGAAAGGTGTCTCTGTGTTAGAAGCCTATGATTTCTACAAAGCTAAATCTTTTCAGCTGAATTGTATATGTACATACATATCTATACAATATTCTCTTGCGAACACCTGCAAACAGTTGAGTTTAATTAAACTGCAGCTGTTGCTGACTGAGAACAGAGATTTACCAACAAATATGCGAACTTTACATTGTCTTTCACTGTACATTTTTTTTACTCCCAATTAGCTGTTAACATTTTTTTTTAATGGTAGAAACATTTTGAAATAGTAGCTGTGTAATTACGGACTAAAAATCAAAGTACTGTCTAAAGTGGTGGGCATGCAATGCAAGTAATGGTGCTCCCTAGATGACGACCTTAGAGAGTAATGTATATGCAAATAGTATCAGTTTACTGAGCACCTTGAAAGCCAAATTGCTCATCAGTAGACGTTTGGGAAAATGAAGACTATTCATAGATAGAGTAATGCAAGCCCCTGAGTTACATGCCACCTTGCAATTGGATAAACTAGTAATTAGGCCATTTCTTAACAAGAGGAAAAAAAGAAATCAAATATAGACTAGAAATAGACAATACTGATGCCAGAGACAAAATATAGCAGAAATTTATTCACATTTATGTTGTACAAACAATAAGCTCAAGCCAGCTTCTCTGTATGGACAGTCAAGGACCATCAGCAGCCAAGGAAATTTAAAGGCGCTTCCAACCATTTGCCATCTACAGTTACTCTCCTGGGAAGCTTTATTGCTGATAAACTAAGCAAAAGAAACTTTTCCATCAGCTATTCCATCAGCTATTCCATTTAACTGGTAGCAATCAAAAGCTACTTTGTACCTTATATTTCCAAATCGTCACCACATGGTTGCACTGGGTGGGAAATGATACCTTAAGCAGCCCAGAACCGTCTATTAATCAATATTGGTCAAGTATGATTCTTCAAACATTGAGTAGCAACATACGCAATGGAAACGTATGATGTCCAAAACAAACAGAAGCTGCTAATACAGGAACTCAACAGATTATGAACTGAAAAGCTTCAGAACTGAGGAGCTTCAGAGCAACAACACCACAGAACTAAGTTTCTCACTATCTTTTAGCGATCAGACTTATTTGTCAGTAGCTCATAAGAGAAAATAAAGAAATATTTTATGTTCGCTTATTTCTGTGGCGGGCTCTCTCTTGCCATTTTATGAAGATGTATTACTGCTTCACTGACATATCCACAAAAGTAAACTGTGTAATTGGTACCCTCCAATGAGTCCGTATCGAGTCGTACCATCTACCACGAGTTGTATTTTCATCAAACTATGTATGTGTCTTTCTGGTACTGAGAGACAAGACCAAGTTTGTAATTAGCATCAGATAAAAGGTGCCTGTTATAGACCTCAATGATAGATCAGCATCATCTCTTACATCTAAAACAGTATTTATGGCTGCTGTGAGAGCTGCTGGTTAACATCATAAATGAATGCTTTCTGTTTTCTTCCAGCAATTGCGGGTGTTCAGAGGCGGCTGGCGTTCCAGGTGGAGCAAGCATCTCACAAAATACATTTGAAGCTCTCCTCCATTAAAACTGTAGTCCGAGGTGGAGGTAGAGATCTTCATACACAAAACATCCTATTTTTACGCTTGCCTTTGCCTGAAGAGTTTCAAAATCATACTTCTGTCTCTCTGGGAGTGTCAGAACCACCGGACTACAGGCAGGTGCCAGACAGATGTAGTTAGCTGGCTTCTGCCTGCACCACTCTGCGTAAGGGATCTTGAGATCCACTACTTCACGGGCAGGGAGCGATGGTCTAATTTAGGAACTGCTTCACTCACCTGGAGGGGTTCTGGTCCCAGAGCTGTAATGTGAAATATATAGTCAATGCAATTAAGGCACAGTCCCCAAGGAAGGACAGAGGAAAAATTAACCTTCATCACAGTGAGAAAAGAACTAAACAAGATTCTTCTCCATAGTCAATGCCAGCCTGAGGATGAAGCTACTGCGGGCTAGAGGAGTGGCCAGCACCAGGCATGAGCTGCAGGGTGAACAGCGCACTTCTGAAAATAGGAAGGAACCCTAAAAAACCTCCAAAAGCAGGAAACTTCTACCTAGGAACCTTGAATACTGCAAACAGAAGCATCTGGAGGACTCCAACATTTCTAGGGTTAAACGTGAACTAACTGCAACTTCCTAGTGCTGCCTTCTTCATTCTGGATGTCTCTGCTGGACTGAAATACCATTTTAATGCATCTACATCTCTTTTTTGGAGGTGGTCCTAGCTGTACCGGATACTTTATAGTTTAAACACTCGCCTCTTTTCATATCATAGATTTACAATTAACTAAACCATTAATATTATAATCAATATAGTGTAGATATTTTAAAATACCCAGAAATTTAAACATTTAGATATACAGCTACTTTTCTATTATTTTGTTTTCTGATTTATCAGTTGAAGCACCCAGCTGCCTTTAAGCACAGACTTTCCTTCAATGCTGTACAGCCCACTGCTTAAGTCTCACTGAAGCCAGAAGAAGCTCTGCACATGCCTAGGTACTTTGTGGAACAGGTTTGTGATTATATACTTCCTTTAGTGCTTTGCGAAATTAGGGACTCAATTATTGCCTTAGTGTTCAGAGTAGCAGTGCTTACTATGCTCAAGGGGGTAAGACCTCACTGTTCCTACAAGCAGTTTGTCCTTTGAGGTTTTCTCTTGCACTTGTCAGTGATTTAGCTTTCTAGTGCAATGTGCTGGAACACGTTCTGTGGTTCTTATTAGAATCCCCTTTCCCCTTATCTCAGAAAGGAACTCTCAAAGGAAAGATATTTTTTTTTAATTTTTTTTTTGCCTAAATACTCTGAATCAGGGCTCTTCACTTTGCTTCAGGTTGACTTGAACAGCAAAAAAAGACTTAAATTGTTTCCTACATAATAAGCCTGTTCCTTGGCATATTGAGCCGTCACACTGAGGTTTTTATGTATGTTAATCCAACACACTTTTTAGATGAAGTAATCTTTTATTTGCAAATTGTCTTAACCAAATACTTTAATAAGGGTAGACCATGAAATAACATTAGAAAATAAATTGGCTGGTCATTCTCAGCTTTTGACACCTGGTTTTACCCTTTCCTTCTTTGATCTATTATAATTTACCTAATAAGCCAAGCTCACAGTATTTTTTTCAGAAACACTAGACATTTCAAGTTTTACATATTTTACATCTAGCTTTTGCTAGCTAGGGAGCTCATTAGCAGTTACTTCTTGTGGTGAATAAAATGCCACCTGAGAGCATAAGAACTCCCTAATTCACAAGTTCACATTCTTTTAAGAGGTCGCTTAACCTTTAAGTCAACTGCAGCATATTAAAATTAAGCTGTTTTCAGCAGATAACAGATTATTCAATTGTATCGGAATTTCTGGGTTATGCAGTTACACTGGAATGTAACTGTTTAAAATACTGCCAGGCATGAAATTCCAATAGTTAAAAGTCTGTGCAAATGCTTCAAAACATAAGGGTTAAATTTGTTTTGAATGAGATGCAATCTTTGAAGGGAAATACCTCATCATTGTTTTGACTACTGTAATGCAAATAATCAGCATAATATCTGGAATTAATAATAGTATTCCAGACAGCAAAAGAAATGAGCAGAAATTGCTTTTGTTTTTAAATTCACAAATGTAATTTGTGGAAGGTGGCAGACTGACAAGCCTGGGAATGTAACATCAGAACAGCTAATGGAACTGCAAGTTCCCTAAATCACTGAATACATCTTTATGAAAAATTTCTTTGGCAGGGCAAAAATCCCAAGGTTTGAAATGTTCCTGCAACTTAGAAGTGATTAATAATATTGGGTTTGAGTTGTTCACAGAAACATTTGGCAAACTTTTGTTTTTAATGTGCAAATTCCTGTCTATGAAAAAAATTGTGTATACTTGGGACTTGAGTTAATTTGCTTGCTGGGAAGCTTTGCATGGCAGAAAAAGCTGCTTCTATTTCCTTGACTGGTCTTCTGACATTCAAATTCAAGAGAAGTCTTTTCCATTTTATTTGTTTAAAATAGGAGCACTATGGTTTAGCTGAACTTTTGGCATGTATTTTTGTCTCATCCTCCTGCTAATGGAAAGAGACCTAGTATCCTGATGTATTTGACAATTACTTGACTGTAATGTAATGGTTTTGGTTTTGTTGAGCTTTAAAAAAATTATATGGCTTGCAGCTACTTAGATGTTTTAGGAAATGAAGCTGTATTCTCACATTGTTTATCTTGCAAGTGAAGTAGAACTCTAATGCTATAAAAGAGAAATCAATAACTCTGATGGAAATTCACACGAAGAGATGCAAACCATCGCCTACAAATTTTGCTTTTGATTCCAAAATTTTACTAACGGTAAATACTAAATGGGAAACAAGTGCACTTCCAAACAGTTTTGTGATGGCCATTTCTACAATGGCTTCCAAACCTATGCTTAGGTTTGCAACTTGATCACATTCATGTCAACTACAATGGTGACCTGTAATATCAAAAACCTCTCTTCCAAGAAGCTGTGTAGGTAATTTTTACCACAGACATCACAAGATTTTCAGACAAAAGGGACTAAATATACGTATATTCGGGAAACACCTTATTCTTAGTACAAAAATTTGTAATGGAATCCAGAAACAGATGGACTTTATTAATTTTGACTGTGATGTAATTTAAATGAAACAATCTGAATACATTTTTTTTTCCTTTCTTTCAATACATTCATCCCATCAGACAGTTAAAACAGTGTGCTTCAGTGAAGCACTTAATGGTGGTGATCAACTCTCCTGTGCTGCTTTTCTTTTTAAAAAGCTGATACAGTGCAGCAATAGAAGAGAATGTTCTTCCTAAGCAAAGTGAGGATGTTTGTGTTCATGTTGTCTGAAAGTTTCTCATTTATAACTGAAATAAACCCTAAGTTATTGACAATAACATTAAAAGCTTATTTAATTTCTGAATCACTTTTCATTCATTGTATTTCAATAATAAATGTAAAAGTCTGTCACTGCTAGAAATTTGATCTAGATTTTTCAGTAGAGTAACACCCATAATTTTAGCATCATTGCTCCCTTCAGACCAAAATCAAGTCTGATACTCAAAAAATTATATTAATGAAACACTATTTATTACACCTGTTAATATTTTTTAAAAATTATATACCAATTTTTTGTAAAAAGAATCTTTTTCTTTTTTTTTCCACTAAAATCTTTTTAGTACTTAGATACAGCTTTGCATCATCCATGCACTTGAATACTGAGCAAAGTGGCAGTCTTGGTATTATTTCAGGTGAAGTAACTAATTCAGTAAAGTTACTGCAGAATGATAGCATAGATATAAATAAAATTTTTGCTCAGTAGTGAATATCTACATTTAGGACAACCTAGCAGAGATTTTGAGATTAAGTCTCTGTTAAGAGACCCATTTTTTTGTTCAGTCTATGAAAGAACACTTCTGGTGTCTTGCCGAGAACTGAAATAGGACATGTGAGAGGGAAGTTGTGGGACTCCTGGATACAAATCTGTCTACCTCGTCATTTGATGATATTTCAAAGCAACTGGAGACCTAGAAATCAACAAGTTGGCAGCCTTAGCTATATGTTTCCTTAAGCATACTGCTTCCCAATGGACTTATGAAAAGAAAACAACTAACACAAAAATTATTCACTAGAAAAAGTACTTAAGCCAAGAGTCTACCCGCAGTCTTGGCAAGAGAGAAAGCTGCCTCCTCATAGATATAAAAAAGGGCGGTGGGGTGGTAATTTGGGTTCCACCATCAAGTTGATCCTTACTGAACTGAGCAGTGACAGTGCAGTTAAGATCACTCAGACCTGATGGTGTGTGCCTAAATTAGCATTTTCTTTCGGAGTCTCAAAATAAATTTTCCAGCTGTCTCAACTTACCATGCTCAGTTCCGACCTCAGCGTGGCCTTGGAGCACTTAAATTGCATCCAGTTTAAATGAGACAGGATGGGAAGGTGTGCCCTGAGAGGTCAGCTAATACAAGTGCTAATGGATAATCAGTCCAAAGAGCAGATTGGAGAAAGACCTAGTCCAAAGTGAAACTCCTGAAAAAAACACCTACTATGGATGCTTCTCTTCAAAAAGCTGTTTCTGCTCAGCCACTCTTCTTGAAATAGCCACAGAAGTCGTAGAGATATAGTACAGAGGATGGTCATGACTCAGTGCAATGGAACACCTATTATTCATGACTACAATACCAGACAAAACACTATCTCGGCTTGTAATGCTACGCTCTGTGTGCATGAAATCTCCTTCCTACAACTTCCCATCCAGCACCCAACACTGTGAATAAAATATTCAAGGCAAGCCCTCAGGCACATGAGTTCTACTCATTGCTTTGTGCTCATTAAGACCATTTTACTATTAGAAGATGAGCAAGACCTGCTAACATCAGCCGGGGATAGGCTCTTTACTTCTATTTTCCCAGTCAGCTGCAGAAAATGAGGCTACTCTTCAAGGGCACCAGTCTTCCCTGTCTTCCTAGTGCTACATTCCTGCTGCTTGGCCACCACTTTCATTTTTAATTTTTTTGCCCATTGTGCACCAAGCTAATTAACGTTTATGATTTTTAATAAGAAAGCAGTATATGTTCAATGTGAAACCAAATTAAGATTGCCATAACAAGTGGACATACAAAAGTATTTCCAGTACCAATTCTTAAATTTCTTCAGCTGTGACATTATTCTGCTATTATATAAAATATACAGAAATATTGCAGAAGCAATCAAATAAAGTAATACATTAAATATAAGATAAACATGAACAGATTTAAAACAAAAATTCTAACCAAAGTTTAAACAGAACTGAAATGCTGAATTTTAAAACTGGACAGATCATGGAAAAGGAATGTCAAATGTGAAGTTTTATGTTAAATCAATATCCAAGCCAAGCTGATCTTTGCTATGTTTAGGTTCTGCACTGTTCTCACCCAGTAATTTCTTCGCAGTTTTTAAGGGCCCAGAATACAGGTGCACAGAGATATGTTGGCTTACACCCAGCTGAGATTTAACTAAATAAGACATGGGAGTGGAGTAGGTTTATTTAATGACAAATCCCTTTACAGATTTAAAGTAGAAGATATCTATCTGATTATTTTTGACATTATGTTTTCTCTGTATTTAGCTTGAAGAGTCTATCATTAAAATCAGTTACTTCAAGAATACTTGGAGTTCTGACCCCTCTCAGATGACTCCAACCTTCAACATCACTTCTCGATATTTTCATGGCATTGGAGACTATTTTGTTCTGACTGCTATGGGTGAAAATGGTAATACCTCTCTAACTCGCTTTCTCAGAGATCCTTGGTAGGTTTTGTGTACATTTGAAATGTATTTCTGTGTGCATCCCCTTTTTCTCTGTAAGATGTCAGTGACCGCACTTTTCATCCACATCGCCTCCTGGACCTCAAAGTTAGCACTTGGCTCAAGAGCGAGCAGCGAGAGGTTCACCATGTTGTCTTGGGAGGCTGAGGAAGCTGATGGCTCTCCCATCCTGGCAGGTAATTTTGTGTATGGTGGTCCATAGACCTTTGAGGTTAGAAACCTTTTAATTGGACAAAAGCCTAGCACACTTTATTTTTGGTTTAGGGCATCTCAATTGCATTCAGTGACACGAAAATAATCTATGACCAAACTAGAAAATAACATGATTGAATAGTAAGAAAAACAAAGAACAGTAAACACAACCCACAAAAACATTGAGCTGGAACTACTAAATGCTCTCGCCCCAGAAGTGTAACATTCACTACAATACAAGTTAAACTTAAAGCAATATTATGTACAATAAAGCAAATTGTAAGTTTTTAGGATGGTGCATGAATTTAAGTTCTCCCTTTCAACAAGGTAGGCACAGATCTAAATCCAATGCCATTTTTAAGTCACGTGGCAAAAAGTGACATGGCAAAAGTCAAGTCTACAGCAAAGCTACAGGGAGAAACACAGTAATATCTTTTTTATTATTTTTTAATATTAAAAGATTAAAGGTTTTTTTAACCAATATTGTCAGATTTCCTAGCTTTCCTGACTCTTTGTGCTGTCAAAAAATACACTATTTCCATATTATCCTTACAATGTACAAACATGTTCTTACTCATGATTGCAGAGAGTAACAAACCCTACACTAACACTGTGAATTATTAGGCAGGTTTATAAGGGGGTCAGGTCAATATACTTGATGACAAATAAACTGCCTTTCTGTGGAGAAGTGTTATGTGGAGAATAGGAAAGAATCAGTTATAGTGAAGCTAAAGACACGTATTTATGAGGCAGTATCAGTAGTTATGAGTCCCTTTACTCATGTGGGAAAGGCCACATAAACTTTTTGCAAGAAGAGACTTCAGAGAGGCTCTCCTTGACTTTGCCAAATTAAGTGGTCTGGTATTGAACACCAGGCAATATTTTTGCTCCGAAAACATATGCAGTGTCCTGTGTCCCTCCCGTGAAAGGCAAAGGGTTTTTTTCAGGTGCATAAGATATGTATTTTTGTTATATTGCTCTGAAATTACACATGCAGGTAAACTGTGTGTAGTATTTTCTGCTGCTGTGGGTATTCCATCAATCAGAAATATAATGGAGGTGGATCAAGAGAGCTGATGTTTCTGGGCTATAGAAAAGTATGCATATAGAGAAGGCAGGAATTTACTGTCTACCTTAGTATATATGACCCAGCTGAAAGGCATGGGAGGTTGCTAAAGTACCAGTAGCTGTTCAAAATGAATAAAAAAAACCCCAACATTTTTCCTTTTTGGAACTGAGCATCTCAATTCAGCCAAAGTTTTGCACACCACTTTATATTTCACTAGCTAGAACCATAAACACAGCACTATATTTTGTTAGAATGTGTTATTAACAATAGTTACATTGCTTACATATGTTAATAACCGTGAAAAAAATCTTTACTTCTAAAATAACTTGATTGATTTTTCACTTTTCTGTAGATAAATGTTTCACCACACTCTCAAGACACCTCCTATTACAAGTCACTATGAATACCTCATATATTTGTTATTCTCCTTCAGTTCCAAATATATTAATTACTACTGACGCATTAACAAGGGTTGGTTGCAAAAAGCTCATTTTACTGCTATTAACACACATGTACAGTTACGCAGATCTAGGACAATTGCTGAACACCAAATCACTTCACTTTGGAGAAGACACATTTTTCTCAATAGAGAAGACCGTCAGATATGAAACAGTGAATCTTGCTGTGAGGCTTAGCTGGAATTGCAGATACGTCTAGGAATGCAGACATCTGTAAATCTGAGGATGCTCTAAGATGGGTCTGACACCCCTTTCCTCGGCCCATGCAAGGTCAGGCTGTAATTATACTTGAGCATAACGTTCTTAAATCTATTTACTTTTCAGATGATCATATTTTCCCTTCTATTACTTCAGGAAATGACCAGTTACTTGCTTTTGAAATAGATCTTCTTGTCTTACTTATTCTCCCTCACTTTTCTCTTAGAAACTCAGCAAGGATTGGCTTCAGTGGGACACATATGTGCTTAGATACTTGAATTATTGGCTGTGCAACGTGGCCATTGTATCAAATCACTGCTGTGAGAACAGATCGTGATGCCATAGATATCCTCACAAATGTAAGCAAAAGAGTGAGACTATACAGGGGAAAGGTGGAACCCAGCCCTTTTACAAGGCCTGTACAGTACACTGTGTGCTACTGCAAGTGACAATTATGTTCTCATTCCCTATAGAGCCTTTCTACCAAATAAGCGATTACTAGCATAGAGATAGTAATTCTATTCACTTTCATATATTGTCTGTAGAGGTCAGTAATTATCAGTGAGGATTATTTATTTGTCTGAAGATTAAATAAATAAAATATAATTCTTTTGAAAATTATGCTTCCCAGGAAGCATACTAAGCTTTATATCATATTCTCTTTCTATCAGCTTCCCAAAGACTGAGTCCAAGACTGAAATCTTGGGGAAGAAATGCATGCCCGTATAGAGAAGAGATAGATATGATAAAGGAATATTAATTTGTACTTGCTTTGAAAAAACTGATCCTGGTCTAGAAGATTTGCTGCAAAATAGCTGTGCACGTGTCACTGTCTGATCCAAAGTGCATGCAAACAAACGGGAGACTGACTGCTTTGAATGCACTTTGGATCAGGCCATTAGTTTGTCTCCAGTATGACTACTCTCTGCATAAGGAAAAGGGGAGTGCAGGGCGGACAATATCTAACATTCTTCATTCCCTGTGTTGACAGAAAATTGTCATTCAAGGATTTCTGTCCATTGGTTTCTCTGCCACTGATTTTCTAGTGGATTTGGGGAGGACAGATAAATCAAACATGTCTGATTTCAGTTTACATACATTCCTGTCTTTTCCCACCATGAAAGTTTATAAAACATTCTGTAATCCTGGATGGGAAAATGCTATAAAAGTACAAAGTAGAATACCATGTTTTGCTCAGGTGGGATTTGTGAGCTTATGCACTTATAGTCCTAATGTCAGCAGCAGTTCATTTCTTCCCTTTGAAGACAACGTTCTGAGAACTTTTGATATGCAGGTGTTTGACATTCAATATATATTTCTTCTTTGGTCAAAGAAGAATCTCTCTTCAGTTCCCCAGTTTAGCCTTTACTTTTAAAAGCCTAAGTTAATACAATACCTCCTGTATCCTTCTAAAGAAGATAACAAAGTATCTGTCCCCAAGGTAGCTTAACGATCACCTAAAAACATCAGTCAACTTTTCTTTTTGTCTAACTTTCACTTGCCAAAAAGCTTATCTCCAGTGAGTTTTTAATTCAGACATACAATATAATTTACAATATCAGTAAATTCAGAAGTATATTAAAATGTCTAAGTATATTTGTTCTACTCTAATTGCAGGATTAGGTTAGATTCTTTCTAATGAAGTAGAAGCCACTAGAAAACATTGCCAGTAGTAGTTTCCAGAGAGCAGTGTTTTGATTTTCAAGGAAGAACAGGTAACACTTCCATTTCTTTCTACTCTTGGAAATTCCCTGTTCTATGCTGGGGACTCCCAACAACCTTGCCTGAATTTATTGCAGTTGGAATATGCTCTTCCAAGAGTATCATATCTGCCACTGTGATCTCCTTTACACCATATCATTTGCTGATCCACATCTGTTTGCACCACGCAAAATCCTTGGCAAAGGAAGAGTCTTTTCCCTCCAATCTTACAGTAAAACATCTTCATTTACTTCTTTATAACTCAATTTTACCCAATGGCTTGGGGTTTGGTTTTTTGTTTCATTTGGGGGTTTTTTTTGTTTGTTTTGGTTTTTTAAATGTGGAAATTAATCCATTACAAATCTAAACCTCATAAGCCAAGCTCAGCCTATTCTGCTGTGGTTTATTTCTAAGAGCGTCTACCATGGTATACAACCAGGATACATTTGTTTTGCTACAAACAAGCATGAAGTGAAAGTATGGTATCTGAGATGGAATACAAGATTATGATCTTAAAATGTCAGCAAAGTAGATTTATACTGTGATATTTAGTGGTGGTGTAATAATATTGGCTATCGTAATAGTGTGCTTCATTGTTCTCCTCATGACTTTAATCTTCAGAATGAGACACCACAGTTAAAGTTGGAAATTGCTAACAGCGCTGGCCCAAGGAACACCATCAATTCTGAGGGCACAACGCAGGCCTAATAGGCTCCCCTCCACTTTTTTTTTCTTTAATTTAAAAAAAACCCTAACTGTCCATTGATTACCTTACAGATTGTAGGGGTTATCTAAACATGAAATATTGTGAGTGGAATCATGGATAGTGAATGAATCAGCTTGAAGAGGTTTTGGAAGTCAGAGGAGTAGCTGGCCACCTCAAGGACACCCATTTCCTGAAGGATATGAGTGCCAGTATAGCTTACTGTTATTTTTCTCAGAATACTTGATGCATAAAAATCCTCATGTCAGTTTTTGTAAAAAATAAACAAATAGATAAATAAGGCTGTTGTCGTATGAGTAGAGGTCCCAAATACTTGGGGTTATGAATTACTATAACAATGCTAGGTGACCCAATAATACAGTGTTGTGTGCTGGGAAATGGAATGAAGCGGTGGTCGCTAAAAATAAGCGGAGTAGGGGTTTGAGGGGGAGGAGGGAGTACTTTGGAAGGCAAAAGTCAGCACAGCTTACAGTCATATAACAATTTTCTCTTAGACAAATTAAAATGGAGACTAGCTCCTAAGGATCAGCTATAGCTTTCTAAGAAGTAGGACCTATAATGCAATAATTAAAATGTCAATTTACTTGACATAAAATGTAACACCAGAGCTGATTAAGTATAAGTGTAAGAAAATTTGCTCCCAAAATACTACCAAATGTACCTCAGCCAGCATTACTTTCAGATGGTACTTTTTCAAATCTTCCTGGTGCTGCAGACTTCAGACTCACGACACAGCTATCAAGAATGCTTTTCAGTACAAGAAGGAAGTTAAAGCCTTTTCAAATTCTATATTCACAAAAGGTTTAACGTATGACTGTAATTTTAGTGACCAAGACCAAAATGCAGATCTTTATAGGCTTTTTTTTGCCTCTTCCTCATCTGGAAGCATTTAGGTTCCCTAACTACACAAATTTCTAAGCTATATTTTTTACAGTTTACACTTCTGCCATAACATACAAAATCAACAATGGGTGGAAAGCATTGCTTTGCAAAATTCTGCTTGCAAGAGTGTCATTAGCTCACCTTAGGCATGTTTATTCTTTCCTCTACACTTACATGGTTCCTGAATCAAAACATACTGGTCACACTACTACGTAAGCGCTAAACTCCTGATGGTGAGAAGCCCTCCTAGATCACAAATACATTAAAAGCAAACAACAAACAGAAAACATCACATGCACATCAAACCGCAAGCATTCCTCTGGTTATCTTGGCTAAAAGCACATCTGCCAAAGTAACCCAATAGCAATCTGAAAACATCAGGCATTACTAAAAAAAAAAAAAAAAAAAAAAAAGA
>JANZLQ010000095.1:14990600-15008051 GCA_026212715.1 Elanus axillaris | reverse complement strand
TATATAAAAAAAAAAAAAAAAAAAAAAAAAAGAGACGACCATGCCCCCTCCCCTTAATAGTTTGAGTAGGTAGCTTCTGTGGACCTGAGTTCATAACCTTCCCTGTTTCAGTCTGACAAAGGGATTTAAGTCCAGTTTGTCACCCTCCCGAGAGCCTGCTGTAGCCATTAGGCTATAGCACGGTCCGAGGTAAATCTTTCACTCTCTCTAGCTGACACTATTCCATTTGGTATAAATAATTAAATGAAGAAGGATGTGAATCTGACTTTCCCACATGATTGCCCTAACCACCAGGCTATAGAGTCAATCTCTGCTCCCTTCTTTTTCCCCAAGCTTAATTAATATTTAATTGTTTACACAAAGTGGAACAGTTTTAATAGGAGAGAAATTCTGAGAGGCAGAATTCCCAGTAAGACAATACTTGAGACACTTTCCTGAGAAATGGGAGATCTACCACCAACTCCCAGTTTCAAATCTGGGAATCAAGCTCACCTCGTGGGGTAGGCAAGAACCCCTTCTAATTTTCAGAAACGAAGCATTACCCTTAAAAATCCATTATGGTTTTTGTGAGAAATGAGCAGCGTGGCTTAGGCACCAAACTGCAGGAGATGGCCATCAGTTGCAAATCCTAGCTGGAGGAAAGGGGATTGCAGGCTCATAGCTGAGCATCGTGTCTATTTTTAGCACTTCCTATCACTTATCTTTCCTGGTTTACCATTCAGTTCTTTGCCTTGTGCATAGCTTATCTTCAGGCACCTAACGCAGCACATGCTCATAAAGCATGCAGACACTGAAGCCAGAGTGCCTGACTCTGTAAGGTGGGGTGATGCTCATGAGCCATAGAAACACGACAGCCAAAACCGTTTGTGATTTATAAATCAGTCTTCAGTATATTTGCACTGAAAACTCCTTTGAATTTTCATTCCTCAAAGCGTTCCTCAAATTAGGTTTCAGTTCTGGGGCAGAGGGCAATACCGGTGGGAGCAAAGCTGTTTTATGGGATATTTTACAATTCAGATTGATTGTTCTGTGGGACACTTTAGTAGAGCTGCTACTGTCAGCTGTTCAGGAGTGGATGTTTTTGAGATGTGGAAAACAAACCCCTGCAAGCTTGCAAACACTTTGTTGTTTGCCCCTTAGGCGCATCTGGCAGAGAGACTGCTGCCGCTGACATGAACTCTCAGGTCTGATCTCACTGCTCCCAGGATAAAACAGTTAGGTAAATCTGATGCGAGGGATCAGGAGTCAGCTTGAAGCACAAGGAGAAATTGTCTTTTTCTGTGAAATATTTCTATGAAGTCAGACCAGAAAAAGTAACCACACAGGGACTGGATGGTATTTTTTACAGTAGGGACCAGTGAGCTGTCTTCCTGCTCCCACCACTTTCATCCTTTCTTTTTCTCTTTGACAAGGTCTGTAAATATGTCAGCTAATCTCAGAAAGTAGTGCACAGAAGACTCATTCAAAAAGGTCAAAAGGTCCACACAACTCTTTTGTGTTAATATTATTCACATGCTTCATTTTCTTCAAGCTACTTCCTAAATCCTCCTTTCAATGTTCTCTTTTCTTATTCTTTCCCCAAGCCAAAAGGTACACACTCACTCAGGTATTTAAAATACAAGAAAAACGTGCATGGTATCATTTACACAATTTGGAAGGACTAATGGCCCTGTGATGAGACTTATAGTGCAGTGAGTGCTGGAAAAAGAAGAAAATAAAAGGACATATATTGTGAGACTTAATCTAACTGAAGGTTTTTCTTTAGTTCAAATCTGGCCGTCAGTTAGTTCACAGGCACACAAGCTCTGTAGTGAATCCTAATCCAGCCATTTTAGGAAGCCTTAGCTTCAGCCCCACATGTGACCTTAGCCCAGTTTCACAAGGTCTTCCTCAAATTCTCATACATTTTTGACCCTGCAGAAAACCCTACGACCACACCACACCAAAAACCCAACACAAAAGAGAATATCATTTCTCTATGAAGCATTCTTGCTCAATCCTTTCAAGCTTGCTGTACTGAAAGAGCCCAATCTACTTTTCACATAATTCCAGGAGACTTTATGGCAATTGAATGCCGTTATCTTCTTGTGAGAGCTTCCTCTAAACTCAGATCACTCTAGTCTTGTCCAATAAATCATTCCTCATTTCAGGTGTTTTGAGATCATATGCACAAAATTGGCCTCAATCTATGCTGTCATTTTACATACAAATGCTGACCAGAACTGCCTTAAGTTCTTGACTCTCACAGACAGGATATTCAAGAATCACTTTGAGTTATTCCAAGTTTATGGAAGCAGTGTATGAATAATTTTCTGACGGCTCCATCATTTCCCAGAACCTCCCACCTGATTAAAACCGTCCCATCCGTTCCAGTTTCAGAAAAGCTTTCTGGTAATCTAGGGAGCAGAGGGTCCAAATTTTCTTCTCTAGCAAGTGCCCAATGTCTCCGTGTATTTTGCTTTTGCTGTCTAAAAACTCATTCTTCAGAAGAGAATTGGGCCTCCAGTGAAGCAGAAAGATGCATCACTTGACATGTCTATTGACGCAAGAACTGGAGAAAGGTGCCTGCACCTCTTGTCGGTTTGCCAGATTTAGCTGTAGGTTTTCTGAACAAGCCTGTTTCACCTCACCTACTTTGTTTTCCCTACGAAGCAGAGGGCTTTAGGAACAACATATCAAAATCTATAAGCCATACTTCTTCTATCTCTTGTCTTAAATATCACCTTATTTTTTGTCTCCCTTTTTAAATTTGTGGGTGAGATGTCAGAACCCAGAGATGCCCCTGCACATTTTCAGCACTTTCCCTTGATAACCCCGTGCACAAGGCCCCAGGGCCCCTCGTGGTAGGTCCAAAATACAGCCAGTTCTAATTTAGCTGCTTATAATGCTTTCAGAAAGAGCTTTTCTGTCCCTTTTCAGGCTCTACCTCTCCACAGGAATGTTTCATCAGGACCTCAACTCCTTGGTTTAATTGCTGACCCAATCTTTGGGAAGAATACAAAGACCTGTCTTGCCCTTCTAAACAGTCGTAGTTTGACGGACAATACTTTCTACATTTACCTCAAAGGTATGAACTGTTTCAAGCATCACAGGTAAGGCTAATTATTCCTACACAGCCTATCCTATATAGACTCTTCCTACATAGCCATAAGCTAATCGTTCCTAAATAGCCTATCAGATCTTGATAGGTTGCATATATACAGTAAATTTTGCAGACAATTAGAAAAATACTAGATGGAAATATTCATAAAATCTAAGAAATCTCATCAAACTGAGAAAAATAAAAGCATAGAACTATAGGGTTCCTGAACCGAAATAAATATGAAATTTTGAGGGGGGGGGAAGTGGAACAACACTGAGTTAGTGTCAGTAAGAAAAGTCAATAACTCTGGCAAACCTCCACCGGCATTGAGGAAACAAGAAGTAATTCATTTCATAGTGCTTCTTCCCTCTCACACTTTCCTGTATCTTCCTCTTCTCACCTCAGCCCTCACATCAATCTCTTGCCTTTCAGCACTCCACACACACACACTATACATTCCTTCAGGGCAGCGCACAATTCCCTTACCTGTTTTGACAAGAAATGCACATTGAGTCACACGCCAGAGGCCATGGTTACACGAAAGTCACAGGTCAATAAAGATCACTTACATTTCCTATGAGCTTTTTCATCCTCTTTTTCCCCTCCGGGAGCCAAGGCCTCAGAAAGGAAAGAAAGAAATGTCAAGGGCCCCTTTGTCAAGTGCTTAAAAAAAAAAATCCCCCAAACCCACCATTGGATGCCCCCCTCAATCTCTTGTTACCTTGCCTTAAGGAAAGTGGCTTTTTTCTCTTGGCGTCCTTCACCTCGAAGGAGTTCTTCATCCCTTCAAGAAGTTGGTCACTGACTTATCTCTCTCCCTTGATGATGTACAAGAAAGTAGAATAGATGAGTCTGTGTTCTTTTAAAACTGTCTTTTACAAGGAAGCCAATAAAATGATCTACATTGTATCACAGTTCAACATATCTGACATCTGTTCTGTAATAAAATTCACTTCATACATATGCTTCTTCAAGCTCATACATATGCTCCCCACAAGCACCCCCCAGCTGTTCTTCTGAGACACTTTGCTAACACAACCATGGTATTCTGTTAGATGTATTTAAGTAGGTATTCTATCTTTTCTCTTTAGTCTAGTAACTACTTTGAGCAACTCTGCTTGGTGAGATAGTACTATAAACTACACTAGGACTGCCTGAATATCTCAAGAATTTGCTCCTTTTCTCTAGGATTAAAGCTCAGGGACTGTGTTCACTGTTCCGTTTCAGTCTTGATTTCCACAAACCTGGATGAAATCATGTTCCATTCACACAAATGCTCGTGATAAATGGAATTAATGCTTAACACACTGACTGTATGATTCACATTCTTTAATAAAAAAAACAACATTAAGAACTTAAATGTGTAAGAAAATGACAGTTTCACTGAACCTTTTACTGTGAGGGCTATACATTCTGAATACCAGATATCATAATGCAAATCATCAGAAAATGCAGGCAGCACAGTATCCACCCTAATATTTGTTCTGTGAACACAGAAGGTGCATCTTTATTATCATGTTGAGCTGGGTCAGCAGCAAGTTTCTGAAGCACTCTTTCCAGGTTTCCCAGCTAACTGTGATGTGGTTTCCTCTTCTGAAGACCACATTTCAGACCACACGAGCTGGATTTCTCCAAGAAGAAACTGCACCAGAAGATACACTGCAAGAACATATCCCAAAGCACTCCAGCTGCAAATAAACATAGAGGTAGTCGGATGTAAAGATACCTAAGTGTATATAATGTAAATGCCCACATAGCAGTTTTGCTCGATAGATCTTCTGCTATTAGTTCATGCTATTTACTAATGGAAACATTTTTTTGTATTTGCTTTTACAGACACCTTTTGGTCTCATTCACATGTGTGCCAGCACAAAACACATAGGTAAATAATTCCATGACAGCTGAGCTGAGCCTGGCACATGAGGGATTCACCTCAATATTTGTAGAGTAAATTATTACCCAGGAAATACTGTCCCTTATTTATTATCCCCCGATTTGATTACCCCTTGGTTTCATAGTCACAACAGTGATGATGCTAGTGTATTTAGCAGAAGTTATCTCACTTTTTTAGGCTAATCCACTGGAAGCAGAGTTGCGTAGGTACTTCTTAGAAGTAAAGAACCCTCTGGACTGAGAACCTGAGTTTCTGCACAACTTTTTCTTCAGCTTCATTACATTTATTTTATGAATGAAAATTAACCTTGCAAAGTAGATGCCAGTTTTTCTCTTCTATCATTCCGATATTTAAAATTTAGTACTCCTTGTTTGTGATTTAAAACAAACCAAAACAAAACCCCAAAACCAAAAAACACACCACAACAAAGTCCCATCTATTATATGGTAGTTTTATATAATTTAGTAGGCATATCAGGTGCCCAACATCAGAAATAACAGTAAAGCAGCTAATCATCACACACATGAATATTTGGTGAATAAAGATAGCTAGGACCATCACAGACTGCTTATTCCCCCCCCCCCCTACACCCTCAATATATAATAAAGTTAACCTGAATACTTCACAATGTACTGCAACATGAAACATTTAACATGGCTGCTACATAAAAGGATTTTCAGAGAGTTCTACAGTGATGTCTCACATCAGACTTTCCATCTCCATGAAAACAGGAATATGTGGTATAATCATGCCATACCTGTTGGCAGCTAATGAAGAGATGCACGCTAAGTTTTCAAGGCAGTTCACAATTTTTCTAGTATTGAAATTAAGACACATTTCACATCAAACAATTTTCTGAGCCTAGAAAAGGGTTCTTCTCCTGTTGCAGATCTGAACAAGGTGAAGACAAAGAAATCTATGATACTTCCCAATAGCTCTTGACAGATTCAGTAGTGCTAGTAGGCGATAGCAGCCTGAGGAGACACCACTGGGAAGCCTGCTGAAGCATTCATCCAGAAAAAAATAATTTCTTCCAGGAAAAAAAAAACAAACCTCCTTTTATTTTGACCATGTGTATTTTGTTGTCATTCCAGCCTGCGATCTGATATTACAACTAAATCTATCTATCTTTATTACACCTAATCTATCTTTCTTTTACAGAGAAGTATTCAAAATTTAAGAGGACATGAAACACTGCCATCCAGCAATCCTGTATACCATCAAAACAGTCAGAAACAAGTTCCTGCAAGTCAGAACATGTGTCTTGAACACACTGGATATTTGTTTCATACTGACCCAGGAGAAATTCTCAAGAAGGAAAGATTATTTTAATTAAAACAGTCATAATTACTCTTTGGAATGCTGCCTTGACTTATGGGTCCTATGATAGTTTACTAAATACAACACCATCTCTTAAATACTGAAATGCCTTGTTATCCCATGTCTATTCACTGCATTACAAATTTCTCAGATAGCTGAAGTCTTGATTATCCAGAAAACAGTCTGTCTCGTCAATTTTTAGACTTGTTACAGACACCAAGACTTGAGGGGGAGGCAGGAAAGCATTGTGTTTTGGGAAAGGTTCGAGTCAAGTTTTCTCTTGATCAGAAACAAGCGCCCGTCTCCATTAAGACTAGGCCCAATGGGGAAGTACATCCAAGACTCCATCACACCAGCTCTGCAAACCACCGTCTTGGATTTTACACACAGACACAGAGTAAGATGAGAACACGAGTGTGTCCAAAAAAGGTACAGGGTCAAGAAACCAAGGAAAGTATCCATGCAGTTTACTTTCACTAGCTTTGTGGTTTGATTAAATAAGGTTTTAATAGTGAGCCAACTGAGATGCTTTTTTCCTTATTTTGAAGGAAAAGGAAAGAAAAACAAAACAGAAAAAATGAGTCTTGAGACAGTAAAGACGTTTTCTTCAAGGCTGCAGGAACAGGTAGTTAAAAGCTAAGCTCTGATTTCCCAAACCTAGGCAACTATGCCTATTTCTACTAACTATACTCCGCATTATACTACCATAAATCCAGAGTAACTCAATTGATTGCATTTGTAAGCTAATGTAAGTAAGGTCAGACGTGTGACCAACACGTCTCTAAACAATCCTTTACTTGAAAGGTAATGAAACAGTTTTGTAAATTGCTCCTGTTCAATTCTGGGTCTATTGAAAAAAGCCACTTAGTATTGTTTATGTAGGTTTTGACCAGGGAAGAAAAAACTGGAATAAAGTAAACCATTTGGAGGTTGCTATTCCTAAAGACCTTAAAATAAAAATTTTGTAAGCACCATCACTAGTAACCTCTATACAATAAAAGTCTCTAGAATAGGTCTTCAGACATATTCAGTTTTGATTTATTGCACCGTATTTGTTACACATTGTTAGAAGGACTTTTACAAGGAAAATAATTTATTTTCAAGGCCTCCAATTGTTGATCCATAAGTCAGACTACCTTACAAAGTTTGTGATTAGTCTGTTTCAAAAGATGTGTGAAAAGTGGTCAGAGGGAGTTGCAAGTGATACAGCCTATTAAGGTAATTCCATTTTTATGATTTAAGAGTTGCTACTGATGCACTAGAATATTGAATATCATTGTTAAAATTACATAGTTAAAGATATAAGCAGTACTCGCCAAGTTTTTAATTCATATAGCATATACTTTAATGGAAATGTTTAAGCCCTGTATATGCTTTGCCAGGATCTAGATATGGAACCAAATTACTTACAAAAAAGTGATCAATCTAATTGCTCCCCGAGAGGTTCACCTGAGAAGTTGCCTTTACTTACCACTCTTAGCATTGTCTTCAAGGGCTTTTGATTTAAGACTGATTGGAATGTATTTAAGAACCCAAAGGGTTATACATTGGTTTAAATCAGAAATGTGTCAAACACTTGCAATCCCTTGATCCTATCATTCTATACTTCATATGGAATCCCTTCTGAGAAGGGTTTATGTGTCCCGACATATGTGGAAACGTTCCTTGACAGAACAAATTCTTTGAGGACATAAATCAAAACTACAGCTGCTCCTCTAAAAGCTGTCAGTGATAATAGCGTTAAAAATTGGATTAAATAAGTCCTGTTGAGAGACAGTATGTCCATTTCTACATTCAAACCACACACAAATTATCAGAGAAACGTTTATTCCAAGAGTGGGGGACAGATAACGAGGAGGCATAATAATGTTTTTAGCATATAGAAGCCCAGCTCAGGAGCTTTCCCAGAGCAGAACTCCTCTTGGCTTGCGTAAACCTGAGTGTGCCTCTTTGAATAACGTAAGCATAAACCCCTAATGTATTCTAGAGTGGTATGAATAAAACCTACCTGTGATTTCAGCCAAGAATGGATAGGACAAACACATTCATTTGCTCCAAAACCAGTAATCTGTGGTATAGCAACAAGGGAGAAAGAATTTTACACAAAAGTGATAAATATGTAACTTGGGATTTCCAGGTGACAGGATGTTTTGGCTCCCTCCTGCTGTACTGTTTTTTGCTTTTCAGAAAAGGGTTGCAAGAATGTAGCTGTGATTTATACTTACTTACCTTGAAGGGGGGAAACGTTGAAGAGTAAACAGACAATGCTAGACTAGGACTAAGTTTAGTCTGTTTAGTTTCATAGTAGAGCTCACTACGACATTAGTTTCAGTGCAAATCAATTTTTCAGCTATTTCTCAGTACTGTTGGCAAGTACACCACCACCATCATGGCTAACACACACTTGGCCATTACCCATCAGTTTTATTTTTCTTTTTACCTTCTGTGCTCCTATTTAAACAAGAAGCAAAGATTTGGGGGAAAAATTCTGCTCCGATTTATCAGTGTGAGACATGATGAGAAGCTTACTGCTACGATATGTTACCACATTCCTTTAGATTTCTATTTACTTTGTCACAGTATTATAGACATAATGGATAATAAAACAGATTATCATGATAAACATTTAAATATCAAAATCTGACCATCAGCCACAGCTAAGGAATACAGGTCCAGTGATCTCTGTGCTGGTTTGCACCCACGACCAGTAGGTTCGTAGGATACGTTTGGCTTTCTGCTCACACAGCTGCCTAGGAAGGGGTGGACGCGCTGCACATGGACCACGCAGTTGATTTGCATTGCACTTTAGCTATAGCTTTGAATTTTCTCCATGCCCCTACAACGATCGGCCTCAGTATGCCACATCGCCGCTATTACTGAGCTCCGTTGTGTAACAGCTGTGCGAGTGGGATTGCTAAGCCCTTTTGTCCCCTCTCTATCGCTCTCCCCCTCGGTTAGCAATGGGTAGCAAAATGCTCGTACCCACACTGTGCACCACAGCAGCTGCTCCAGCCCCTTCTCCCGTCCTCTTCTCTCTCAGCAGATAGCTGTTTACCTCTGGGAAGTATTCATGCCTAAGGCTGATTGCCTCTGCACTAGAAGTAATTTTGCTTGTGTTAAAGAACCTGCTCTGCTCTTCTAAGATAAAAACCTAAGCATCAAACATACATTTGCAAAAAACGTCTGTGATCTGTGTAATAGTTATAGCACAGACAACTTAGGTGTATGTTTTAGGATTAAAAAAAAAAAAAAAGAATTTTTTACAGATAAAATACCCTTTACACCTTTATTTGTTTAGTATTTATCAGAATATATGAAGTCAGGAAGATGAAACAGATTGTTATCCTTAGCTATGATGTATGCTTTAGGCTCAGAATCAACAAGTTGATAAAATAGTTATTTCTGAATGCATGGACTATCCGAATTCTACCTTATACCTTCAGGGTCACAAACCAAACGCTCATTTGTTGCCCAAATAGAGATTCATTATTCTGACTGAAACAAACAGGATTACTTGTTTATCAATTCAAAAGTAATCAATTTTTTTTATTTACCAATACACTACATTGCTGGGCAAAGAATTATTTTTCCATTGTTTATACGCCTCACTATTTAAGAGGATTATTATTGTAGAATAATCATCTTGCTTTAATTACCAAGAGGAACCACATCATTTTATTAATTTTAGGATTTATGCCAAGTTGGAAACAGAATGTAAAACACAGAATCAGTCAGTAACTGACAGCAGCTTTGTTAACACTTCTACAAAGTCTTTACTGGGGAGAAAAAACCCACCCAAACCCACAAAACTAGAACCAGACGATGAAAATGTATTTTTTTCAATAACTCGGGCAGTCTCAGCAAACGGTACGAACACACATTCTTGTGCCGTACGTACCTGAGGCACAAAACGCATACGCATCTTTTCTTGATTTCCAAGAAGCCAAAGCGACAAACTCTTTCCGGGACTGGCGGCAGGGCAGTGCTGCAGGCTGCTGCGCCCAGAGCAGAAGGCAGGAGCGCAGCCAGCCCCACGCAGCAGCTGAGTCAATCTTTGCCAGCTTCAGGCTCCAGAAGGAGTAGACCAACCTCAGCAGCCCTCAAGAAAGAGCCATGATTAAATGAATGCTGATTGCCAGCACCTGCCAAAGCAGTTAAGCAAACACACTTGTTTTACTAATCCTTCAACTTATCTTTTTCAGGTGGTGGTTGTATTATCTAGGAAATGCGGATCTCGTCCTGCACCTGGCTCAGCTCAGGAGATCGGCTTCTCCTCTGGTGCATTCAGGTTGGTGCAGCGGCCTGTTTGATAGGGCCGTATCACCAGTTACAGGATCAACAGTGACCAAAACCAAACTCTAAACAACAAGGACAACAGTTAACATCATATTTATTCAACTGCTAACAAAATAAGTCTCTATTACTATTGCTTTTAAAAAGAATAAATGTTACCATCTATAAGCAGAAATCAAGCTACTAACTCAAATTCTATTCCTTCAAAAATATAAAAAGTAACGGGCATAAAGACTTGGAACCTTGAACAAAATGTAATTTTTACCCCCATTGTTCTTTCTTGGCCTGGTTGTTTTATCTAAGTCTTCCTCTATCATTAGCTGTTTGGAAGGGCATGTAGAATTTGGGACTGATGGCTGTCTTTCCCTCTGTTGCATAAAATATAGTAGACAACCTGCAAAAGACAGCATTTCAGTGGCTTACAAAATCCTAGCTGTTCCATCTCTGATGGCTGACTCCGAGGAATTGATGTAACTGTACCTATCTTCAAAAAGAAAGGCATTAAAACCCAGTATTTTTTTAAATCCCTATTTAAAGTCACCTTCTGAACATCTGAACATCATCTTCTTTTGTGGTATTATATATACACAGGAAGAATCTTTTAGGACAGAGACAAAATGATTGACTTTTTTTTTTTTTTTTTTTTTTATGTTTGGTTTCAGCTCAAACCCTGTCAGCCTCAAGAACTCCATCAAGCAGGGCTGGACCATCTCAGGGTTAAAAGGCAACTGCTTAAAGGAGGTTGGCACTAGCTGCTGCAGGCTTTCCTTTTTAAGCCAATTATGCGCTCGCCAAACCTCCAGTTCTCTTTTAAAATTCACAACAAGTTAATTAAATTATAAGCACCAAGATCTTTTTTTTGTGTAAAAAGAAACTGTCCTTTAATGTATGAGAAATCGTGGTGTTGTGCATTCAAATCCCTTAACATCCTCCAAAATACTGAGTCTTCTACCTCTTTTTCCAGAGCCATCTAATATGTACTTTCAGCTAAACATGAAAACCTGATTATGTTTAGTATTTGAAAATATTAAGAGAAATGTTTACCCCACACTCAGAAAATTAAGAATTAGAAAGGATTTTTTTTCATAAAATTAGGCATCTTTTAACTCCCTCTTAGTGTTCATAAATCACTAACTGAAAGTTAAAGCTGAAGTTGGTTCTTCAAAAGATGTTTTCCTCAGCTATTGTTTGTGCTTGTTGACTTGTAACTTTATGGTTGCTTATGTCTGCTGACTGCTGGCATTGATTTGTATATGTGGTATATTAAGAAAGAGAAAAGAACTGAAGCATTTTTTTTCTGATGAAAAAAAGTAGTAGTATATGATCTTTACAAAGAGATAGAGGATTAAGAATTCGTAATTCAAGGCCTCCTAAATTTGATGGTGTAAGCTAAGGTCACCTTTGTACTCCTGATTCAGTCCTTGAAAATATCATATTCTGGGAAAATATGTTTAGTAGTAATCAAGCAAACTGAAGGTATAATGAAGAGAGCTGAACAAATAATTCACACTGAATAATTTACTCAAACCTCGCTTCTAGTTCTGGAGTGTCAGTGAAGAGATCCCTTGAATTTTGTTCACTCAGAAATACTCAAAATATATAATTTTTAACAGTATACATCCAAAGTTCACTAAGTGTACCTGATTTAAAAAATCGAAGTCATAGAGCTAAACTACAGTTAATTGTATAAACTGTATAATTTTTTTCTGATTCTCTAATAAATCAAGAACTTAGTGAAGCACCTCTCATTAAAAGCAGAATTAAAAAAAATATCCAGGATATTGAACCTCTTATCTAATATGTAAAAGTAAGGAGCTTTAGGAAAAAATATGTTGTCTCCTCTTCAGCCAACGATATACCCTTAGCCGAGAACAATCATTCTTCATCCCTGAAGAATCAGGAAAGAATAAGATTCACTGGTGCAAGGTTTTAATGTGGTGCTCTCCTGCCATACCTCATATCATGCAGGTGTCTCTTTGCTTTCTTCAAGAAGTGCATTTATGTTTTTCCTTGACTTATTTAGAATAGCATATTTAGAATAGAATAGAATATTTCAGTTGGAAGGGACCTACAGTGAACACCTATTCCAACTGTATTTATATACCTTTGTGCCAGTGTTGTGAGGAGGATCAGGGAACCTGGTCACCCTCTCACATACGAAGCAGCTACTGTTCCAGCTTTTTAAAGTAAACACGTGCTTTTATGAATTTCACTGGTACGAAGTTTTGACTAGCAGTTTTGTTGCGATGCACAGTCAGTTGAGTAGTGTGTGATCATCAGTTCCTTATTTGACTGTGTAGCACCCATAGTAAGACCAAGTTTAAAAAAAAAAGGTCTTACAGCTAAATCCAGCAAAGTCTGCTATAGACGACAGGCATCTCATTTCTTCAATGTGGTTAAATTTATCTTAAGTTTTCTTACAGTTAGATATATCTAGACAGTTGTCAAATGCAATGCTTCACCTTGTACAAACACCTACAAGCTACCTTCAACACAGTGGAGCAAAAGGGTTTGCCTATGTTCTCTGCTGGGTTTTCAGCCTGTGCTCAGCTCTTTGCCTCAGTGATTAGACTGCTGTTGGTAACCAGACCAAAGCTATACTGGGTTACGCAAGGAAGCGACTTCTACTCACCCATTTAACTGCTGCGCAGACAAATATATGGAGGTTTAATATCTTGGCTTTCTTACACCAAGAGGTACAAAACTGAGTCTTATAGCATTTAAATTTTGTTCTAAAATAGTAACGACTGAGCATCATTACATTTTCTCCTACAGAAAATTTTATGGGTTGTTTAGCTCTACAGAGAGCAACACTGTATTAAAATTGATGGAACTTTTCTATGTGTGTCAGACTGATATCCTGTGACAAGACATTCAGCTATGAATTAACATTTAACATTCATTGTCTGAAATTCTAGAGGAAAGGCCCATATTTGCTTATGCTTAAAGGCAACCCTCCTCCCCCCCTCATTCTACTTATGAAGTTATATAGAAATGGTTTTGCTAGAAAGGTATGAAATGAAAATACCAGCAAATCAGGTGGCACCAGTATACATACTTAAACACATGAAAGTAGAGAACATTTTCAGATGACTATGCTGTTACCTTTACCTAGTGATAACAAAGCAGATGCTGGCATTCACCTGTTCAAAATACTGAGTTCTATTCAGTGCAGAAAACCAAACGATAAGGTTTCTATAGTTCTCGCTAAGGCTTAAGAATCCTCACAGGATGTTCTAAATGACGTAGAAATAAAAACTACCAACCATCTGGAGTAGAAGCCATGCAGAGAAAACTATAGTCTCATTGGATTGTATTTAGATTATTGTCTTTAACCTTTTTATCCTTGGAAATATTGTGGTTTTGTTTATTCAAACAAAACATATAATAAAAATTAAATAGTAAAAAAAAAAATAATCCATACAGAGCATTGTCCTCATTAGGGCTTCATATAGCATCCTTTTCCTCTTTTTTCTTTCCTATGCCTTTTTAAAAATTGCACATATTTTACCTGGTTGAGCACTATTGGACTCATTATCTAACCAAAAAAGCAGATTAATTCCTGAAATTAAGTTTTAAATTTCTCTTTGGAGGTCAGATTGATTTCTATTCTGAAAACTCACCTTATGATATTTCTCCTTAGAGGTGTTATTTAACTTCAGAATAAATCCTCTTGCAGTTTCAGCTTGAGGCCTCTGTTGGGAGACTAGTTTTATGTAAAATTACAGGACCAAAAATTGAATAATCTGGGACCAATTTCCTGTTCTGTCACAGATTTTCTGGGCGATTGTTTAGATCGATTTAGGCCCAGTCTGATGAACTGAGCTATGGAACACTTCCTGTGGGACTCAATCAGCATATCATTTTACTGACACATATAAAATGGGGAAAATAAACACTACCTCTCAGATAACTTGTAAATATTCATTAAATATTTTAAATTGTTGCAAGATTCTTAAGATACAAAATATTATAGAAGTTATTTTAATATTTAATGTGCAATATAGTTTGGGTTTTTTTTTTCCCTCTTTCCCAATCACTTTATAGGTAAGAAGTCCCTTCAGCTATTCATGAAGAGATTGTAAATCCACATGAAAAAACAGGTAGTTGGATTTGTGGTAAAAGGTGAAAACATTCCTGGTGCTGCCTTCTCTATAATCCTGTTCTCTAATACAAGGAAAATACATAAACCTTGTTAAGCCTGCAGGGACTGTATATTCCCTGTCTTTGCTAGAGAAACAAGAAGCTGAAGAATAATTATTCATGGAATGGTTTCTAAGGGAATTTTTTTTTTAATTCAGGGAAAATTATTTCAATTTTATAAAAATAAAAATAAATATATTTCTTACTAAAACATATTTTGCTCATGCTATATCTTTAGCATATGTTCTCTGAAGATGCACAGTTGCTTTCACCAGAGTCATCATGGACCTTATAGAGCTATCTTTTCCCCAGAATAGTGGTTCTCATTTGGTTTATCTACCGAGAAACATCATGTTCTTTCCCTGGATAAAGCGTGATGATGAAGCATAGGAAACTGAATGCAACAAACACATTTCTTCTTCTTTCATGTTCAGCTTTTAAAATGAAACTAGCCAGCAATGTATTTGACAACCACAAATTTTATCACGTATAATTCATCTACCATCCAAACAACTAGACTACCAATACAGTGACGCAGAAAGGCCATTGTGGCAAAATTTCTCAGTCCTTTAATTTTTGCTTCATCTATGTTCAGTGCCAATTCATTGAATCCTGCATGCTTTCAAAAAATATTTCCACTGACCTAACTTTGGGTTGGGAGGTAAGGCAGTAGCTGTGGAGCTAGACACCCCTAACAATATTTTCTTTTTTTTCTTTTTTTCTGTTAAATAAAACTGACAGGTCTCCAGGCAAAGCAGTTCCAGGCTGATTTCCACAATCCAGTACTGTAACTCCTCGACAAAGATTCTTACGGCTTACAGTATATTCGTGTATGTGCAGAAAGACTGGTCACAATAAAATACTGCTTTAAGCTGTATAAAACCAAAAAGTGTTTCCTGAACTTCCGTTACTGAAATGTGCTCCATGGAAGAACACTTGAAAAATGCCACAATGCTTTGCCAAGTTTGCCTTACTGAGTGCCATACAACTGAAGTGTGGGCCACAGTGATGATACTGTTTATAGGGGAAGACTTTATATCAATGAAATAATTAAAAATTAGTTCTCTGATATTCAGGGAGCTACCCTCTGCTCTGTTGCGCTGCTTTCATGCCAGTGTAACTGCAGGGTGGTCAAAGGACCCACGTAAAATGGCTAGTGTGGAAAACACATCGTTTTCAAAGACCTTTGCAACTTGGTGTCAACTGCAGTTTCATCATTAACTGAACCTGCAGCCATCAAAGCCAGTTCAGCTGCGGTTTCAGTTCCCAGAAGTGATGGAGAAAACAGTGTCTGACCCAGTACTGAAGAGCTGCTTTTGATATTTGGCACTGCTAACGATGGACACGGTAATGAGACAAAAGAATAAAGCTTCCCACTCTGAGCGAAACATTTGGGGCGCTTGTCTAATCAATGCCTCAACTGAATCCATTAAAAGTGGCCGAGCCCTCTGAGAAGGCTCAGATGTGGTATGATATTACCGTGCCTCAGAAGTCAGGGAGGTGTTTTCTATTTTCTCTACAGAGCACAAGAAAAGGAATTTGCAGAAGTTCACTAACAGTAGTATATGTGTTGCTTTCTCCATCTTAAACGTTTGTTTTTCTCATTTTGTTTTCAGATAGCAGAGGAAAGCCCAGCTGGGAGATAGGCAGGGAGTCAAACAGAGGAAAAGGGATCCCTGGAGGGTTAGTGATGTTCAAGCAGATGGGGGAGGAGGAAAGAGAGAGCAGGAGCAGATGGGAGGGGGGAAGAGACCAGAAGCAAAGCAGGTGTGGGGGTGGGAGGGGGCTAAGTTTGGTTAAAGACAAAGGAGGACAAATATACATTAAATTTGTAATTTACATTTAGAATCTTCTTTTCCCCATAAATGCACTTTTTGCGTTTTACACGAGAGGGAAGTTTGAACAGTCTGCAAAACATGAAAGAGAGAGGAAAGTAACATCCATGTCACTTGAACGAGCGCTAGAAAGTGGTGGGGTCTGTAAGAGTTTCTCAACCATGACGTTTTGTCTCTAAAAAACTGGAAACAGAGGGTTTCCACCTGTACTCTACTCCACTGCACAAAGTACACAGTTGGGAAGATATGCAGTAGCAAAACAATAAAGAGAGACTTATGTATGTGGATAATGAACAGGTCTTTGAATTTCCTGAATTAAAGAAGAGTGATAATCAAATTTGAGTTACCGAGCCATGAATAAATTACAGACAGGTCTCCCCTAAATAAGTAATAAAAAGGTATAACCTATGTTTGCATGCAGAACATTTGCATGTCCTATGAAGCCACTCTCTATATTCTGTCTAGTTCTATGTTTTAAAGTTGCATTTTGTTGCTGTGCTTCCTGGCAGGGTGTATAGGTTGTGAGCGAAGTCTGACTGAGAATGCTGCAGCTGAAAGTTAATTAGTGCGTTGGCAAGCTGTCAGCTAGACTTTTGTCTGTTTACTTTTCGTACAGAAATGAATGAGAGTGGATTCCAGAGGTGTCTGAGTACAATTAAGAAACTCACTCTCTAAAATAAATATTTTATATTACTGCATGCTTTTAGGAATCAGCCAGAATGTATCCATTGAAGGTATTTTCCACTGATATCCTTAAATGTAAATATACGTAAGTGGGTAGAAAAGATGTAGTGTAATTGCATCTGTTTGGTGGAGCATAAAGGGCCAGATTCTGTGTTTCTTTTAAAACCAGAATAGTTCTGTGTAATCCTCAAACCTGTTCC